>SJYT01085032.1:202415-260551 GCA_006410635.1 Cephalophus harveyi | reverse complement strand
TTGCCCAAGGTTGTGTCTATACAATATTACAGGAGTGAGCCCTGAAAACAGATCAGTCAGCTTGATCTGATTTCTTTCCCTATTAAAACATCCTGTCACCTCACAGAGCTAATGCGATGAATTAACTGCTGTGAAAGCATGAAGACGGAGCCGGAAGAGAACAGTCTGGACTTTGTCACACTTTCCGTCAGAACTCTTAGCCCAGGGACTCCATCAGCTTAGCCTTATTTAAATTGTGGTAACATACATAAAATCAACCATCATAACCACTTTCAAGGGTACAGTTCGGCAGTGTTAAGTATATTCACATGGCTGTGTAACCAATATTTTCATCTTGTGGAACCGAAACTCTGTACCCATTGAACAGTAACTCCCCCTTCTTCTCCCTGCTGCACAGCCCTTAGCAACCGCCATTCTACTTTCTGTATCTGTCAGTCTGACTGCTCTGGGTACCTCGTATGCGTGAAATCAGACAATCTGTCTTTTCTCTGTGACTGGCTTGCTTCACGTAGCAAGGTCCACCCATGTGGTAGCATCTGTCAGGACTTCCTTCTTACAGCTGAGTAAATATTCCGTTTTATTTGTATATGCAGTGCTTTCTGTTTACCCATTCATCTGTCGACGGGCCCTTGGGGTTGCTTCCACTTCTTGGCTATGGTGAATAACCCTGCCGTGAGCATGCGTGTGCAAATATCCTTTGAGATCTTGCTTTAGTTCTTGTGGGTGCATACCCAGAAGCGGAATGGCTGCACCAGGTATGTGGTAGTTCTGTTTACTATTTTTAGGAACCACCATACTGTTCTCCAGAGTTACTGCACCATTTTACATCCCCAGCAAAAGCGCACAGGGCTCCAGTCTTTCCACATCCTCACCATTTTTGCTTTTTCAAAAGCAGCCATCTGAATGGGTGTGAGATGAGCTTAGTTTGAAGAGGTCAAAACTCAGAGGCAGGAAAATCATAAAAATCTAGTATCTAATATCTGGCTATGAGCTTAAATGCGTTTTAAAAGTTGCCATTTATTCACCTCAGGGCACAGAAATATTACAAGCTAAAGGCCTCCTTTGACCCTCTGGGATTATAAGACTTGATTTCTTTATAGAGGAAAAGTAAGGATACATTTTATGGAAAGGATGAATAAGTTAAGAAGGAAGGTTATATTTTTCAGAGAAAGAGATAAAGGTTTCGTTGTTATTGTCATTTTTATTTTCAAAATAGAAGCTTATCCAGAAATTTCTTCACCATTCATGAAGGACAGTAACTTCACTGCAAATTCTTATCTCTCTCCACCGTGTGTGATGAAAGTCTTTATACAGAGTCAACGTTTCCAGTTTATGAGGAAACCTGGCTACTTGGTACGCACTTATTCTCTTTCTTTGAAACTTCTATGGGGCTTGAAACCATGCTGTCCACTCAACCTGAGTTCCTCAAATGAAAATTTAGGAGGAAATACAATTGCGTCCAAAGGAAGCAAGTACAGATTTTGTAAGGTTTTCAACTCTATGCTTCAAACAGATGGAGAATATATTTACAATGAAAACAAGAATCTGTGACTATGTAAAACAGGTATTGACACACTTTTTCTGTAAAGGGCCAGAGAGCCCCTGTCTTTATGGAAACTATAATACTCAACTCTGTCACAGCAGCTCTGGACAGCATACAAATGAATAAGGCGGCTGTGTTCCAATAAAGCTTTATTTACAAACACAGGACTGGAGATGGATTTGCCCTGTGGGTCATAGTTTGCTAACCCCCGCTCTAGAAGACCCAAGAAAAGGAACTTTATAGAGTTTTCCTGTCAGTTGAAAGAGGAAGAACAAATCTTCAAGCACTGTGGCAAAAAAAAAAAAAAAAGGACAAACAGCTAAAGAAACCTTGACAACATTTCTTTCAAAACTAAGTACAAAACTGTGGCTTTCCCATAAAAAAAAAAAAAATGTACCTCAGGGCTCCAATGTTACTTTCCCGCCTTTGATCCTTGATCTAAAGAAGCTTATAATACATGAGAATCGACATAACCTCAGATGTAGAAACCTGGAATCCTAAGTCGCTCAAAAGCTAGAGTTTAACTTTACAAAGAAGAAAATCTCAGGTAGAAATGGTCCGATTCATCACAAGTCACTTAAATTCTTGCTGTCGGGAGAAGGAAATGACATTTTCCTCATTAAATACAATTGGAGGCTCCCAGGGAACCACTGGAAGGGAACGGCGCTGGACCAATCCTCTCTCGTCCACTCATTCTCCCCTTGTGCTTGGCCCAGAGTGGTGACAAAGACTCTCTCCTTGACCAAACTCAAGCCTAAGTCTAGAGGTCTTCTCTGAACCTCTTGTTGACCTGGCCTCCACCTTGGTCTGTGTGTGTGTGTTAAGTCACTCACTCGTGTCCAGCTCTTTGCGATCCCCGTGGGCTGTAGCCCACCAGGCTCCTCTGTCCATGGGATTTCCCAGGCAAGAATGCTGAGGGGGGTTGCCATTTCCTTCTCCAGGGGATCTTCCCCACCCAGCGATCGAACTGGGTACCCCTTATTGCAGGCGGATTCACTGTCTGAGCCTCCAGGGAAGCCCCACCTTGGCCTGGAAGAACTCAATTTTCAACACAAACGATTTTGTCCACCCCTCCCCCGCCTCCTCCCCCCTACCCTACACACACTAGGAGACTTGAGGAAACACAGTTTCCAGCAGCTCAAGGCTGTGTCCCTGGGGTGATGACTCTCGTCCCCCGGAAGTGCCTGACTGAAGGAAGCTCAGTGCTGCCAAATGAAGGGAGTGCTTGTTCCAGGCAAAACCCGACCCAGGTTCCTGGCTCCCTTTTCTTAGGGCATTTACTTTAGAAAACTGGCAGGAGTAGGTCTTTCTCTGTCCCTTCGAGACAGACACAGATGTACATGTGCCTTCTATAACCCAGGAGCGTCTTTCTCAGGGATGTGGAAGCCAGTCCTTTGAAGCCTAATCATGAAAAACGACAGAACTCCTGTCTCCGAGGCTCTGTGGGAGGCTGGGAGCCAAACTTCAGTAACAGCCTGCAAATAGACACAGACAGCCTGCTCACAGCTGACCAGCTCCAGGACCCTTAGCAAACCCAGTGTTTAAAGGCCTCCAGCCTTTTGTTTGCATGAAGCTGAGCTCAGGTCACACTGGGTACTTCCACTGCAATAGTAAGGACTAACATCTGTCGCACTGCCTGTAACTAATGTCCAGCTTTCTCTGTGATGATGGTTATTGCTCCACATTGCTTTCAAGAGACACGGTTCCATCTTTAACGCTCAGGCCCCAAGAAGGACAAAACTCCCTCCTCTTTTTTTTTTGTTAGCAGGTGGGAGACACATCACCTCTTCAATCTCAAGGGGCCCAACCAGCCTCTGATGCTTCACAGGCGAATCCAAGAGACGTATTTTCCTCTCCCACCACCTGGAGCCTGCTTGTCCCCTTTCAGGTTTCTGGAGAGACTGGCCTCCTTGTCCAGGTGGATGACAACAGGAACAGTCACTCAGTCCCAGTCCCCAAGTGCATGGACCACCTGTGCAATTAACCATCTCTCAGTACAATACAGCAGCGTAGAGGTCCAACCGCAGGAATTCCCAAATACAGAAACCAGACTTTATTTTCCCAACGATTTAAACCTACCAGTGAGACAACTTTTTAAAGTGCCACTGTATGTAGCACCTCTGAATTCAGATGGCTTGTGCCCAAATCTAGTTTACACGGTTATTCATTTATTCAGTCACCAAAACCTGAATATCTTTATAGTTAAGGCATGGGACTAGCTTCAGATGGTAGGCACGTTCCATTAACATTCTTCAGTACACCTTGAAAAATTAATTTTTGTCTTCTGTACTTTCTAAAGAAAAAACAGAGCATATACACTGGGGTGCAGACACATGTACCCCAATGCCTCTGCAGCAGTATTTACAATAGCCAAGACAGGGAAGCAACCTAAACGTCCATCAACAGACGAAAGGACGAAGAAAGTGTGGTACAAATGCGCAACAGAATATTGCTCAGCCATACAGAAAGAATGAAATAATGCCATTTGTAGCAACATGGATGGAACTAGAAGTATCATATTAAGCGAAGTAAGTCAGAAGGAGAAAGATAAATATATATGTAGAATCTAAAAAAATAATACAAAAGAACTTATTTACAAAACAGAAGCAGATTCACAGACATGGAAAACAGACTTATAGTTACCAAAGGGGAAAACTGGAATGGGAGGGATAAATTAGGAATTTGGGACTAACATAGACACACTACTACATATAAAATAGATAACCAACAAGGATCTACTGTGTAACACAGGGAAGTATACTCAATATTTATAATAACCTATTACCGGAAAAAATCTGAAAAAGAATGTTTATATATATATATAAGAATACATATAAAACTGAATCATTTTGCTGCATAGCTGAAACTAACACAACATTGTAAATCAACTATACTTCAAAAAAAAAACGGAACTCAAACCGGGGCTCTGTGACAATGTAGAGGGTTGGGATGGGGTGGGAGGTTTAAGAATGAGGGGACATATGTATACCTATGGCTGATTCATGTTGATGTATGGCAGACACCAACATAATATTGAAAAACAATTATTCCTCAATTAAAATAAATTAAGAAAAAAATAAAAAAAGAGAGGAGGACAAAACCAAGCCAAAATCTAACATCTCACACTTCCAGACTTTGCAAAGAAGATTTCACATCCAGAGTGCCAAAGACTGTCCACTGATTACCTTGGCAGCCTCAACTGCTAATTTTCTGGAGTGCTTCCCAAAGATAGTGATTCCCTTTTAATAGATTGTAATCACCATTACTACATCATCGGCCACGATGTCATGGACACCTGTCGATATTACTACGCATGGGCTGTGGAGGGTAGTGGGAGGCCTCAGTGTTTGCAGATCGTGCAGGGCAGGTGAGGGCACAGGTCTCTGGGCAGAGTTTTCAAGCTCAGGGCCGAGTGAAAGGGGGGAGACAGCAGGGGATGCTGTGCGTTCAGAGGAAGGACGAGTCACCTGGTAGGTGAGCCAGGTGGGACCTTGGCTGGGATCCGACGGGAAGGCAGGAGTCAGCCCTGCGAGAACCTGAGCCAGGAAGGCCCGCTCGTTAATCAGAACTAGAACGAAGATCTCAACCAGTTCTCCCAACCACTGACTGTAACCTCTTCTGAGTTAATGATTCAGAGAGGTTCTTTTCAGAGGGTTACCCACATGAACCTCTACTTTAATAGAAGAAATTGACGCATGCGGTGAGGGGCCAATTGAATTTATTTTCTAGTTTCTAATTGAAGTATAGCTGATTTACACTGTTGTGTTAGCTTCAGGTGTACAGCAAAATGATTCAGTTATACATATATCCATATCTATTCTTCAGATTCCTTTCCCTTATAGATTATTACAAAATATTGAGTATAGTTCCCTGTGATACACAGTAGGACTTTGTTGGTTATCTATCCTATATTGAATTTCCTTCCTTAAAAGGGAGTCTAGTGTACCATTTTACTTATAGTGGTTCTTGGAAAGGATATTAGAAGAAAGGAGATTAGGGAATTTCAAGAAACTCAATTTTTGAATGACATCTGAGTTTAAGCTTCTTTTTCTAAACTTCTTGTTTTTTAAAAGCTCCTCCCAATATTATTAAAACAACATGGGAAGGTTGTATGTTTGTATGTGAGGTTCAGTCACATAATTGAAACGAATCCCTAAAAAAAACAAAACAAAACAAAAAAAAACCAGGTCTACACAACAGATCTAACAAGCTGAGGAAGCTTTTAAACTATTTTAATTATCACTTTAAAAGCAGAATGCTACATGTTACCAAATTAAATGAAGTTAAAATTCCACAAAAATTTGAATAGGCTTTTGAAATGGAAATATTAACTGACAGGATTTTGAAATAAACCTTGTTCTTGACTTAATTGAGAGTTATAGGAATTAAATGTAGCATCTACACAGCTTGTGACTGATGTCATTTTTAGAGAAATGCAAGGTGAAATACATCTCACTGAATGTGCTCAGTCTCAATGGAAGATTCACCCCAACCAGAAGGCAGATTCTCCTCAGCCTTCCGTGCCCAGAGACTTCATAGGGTTCTATACTAACAGGAAGGACAACCAAACCTCAACTGTCTGCTCTGCTTCAAGTCAATGAGCAATGTTTGAATATTTTATCTGTGGATTTCATTCATCTTTTTTCCCAATAATGTTTCCTGTTATGTTTTGATGTATCCTATGTTCCAGGCATACAGGTAGGCATTGGAAACAGAGTGGAGAATAAGACATCTAACCTGGTCTTAAGAACTGTGGCTAATCCTGCTCTGCCCAAGTACTCTGATTTTGGAACCCCAGTTTTAGTAACTGAGTCCTTTTCTCAGTTTCCCCTTTGAACTCTGTTCTAAGGGACTGAGAGTCTCCTGTTCCTTCCACTTTTGCTAAGCTGTTGCTGCCGTTTTTCCCCTGAGTATTTCTGCTTGGGAATGCAATCCTGAGTTTGAATCAACAGGCCTGTTCCCATCTAACTGTATTCAGATAACTTCCCATTACCTTTTCATTCTCCAAGTGCTGTAAGTGCCTCATTTCTTATATCAAATCCCTTTCTGCACTGAACTCAACTGATGCCCCAATCCTGATGGGGAGGTAAGGAAGGGGTCTGACTTTGGGCTGGGAGTGAGACAGGTTCGTCTTTTGAATGAGTTAGGATATCCCAATGAAAATGTCTTATGGTCAAATCAAACATATGCAAACTGGAGAAGTGACAAGAAATCTGAAGCAAAGGGACAACCAAACAAGTCTCAGTACAAAATCAAGGGCAAGAACAGGCTTCCCGGGGAAATGAAATTGGACGAGAAACCACAAAAGCACAATGAGTGAGCCTGAGAGACACACACAGTGATGCAGCTGGAAGAAACACATTCAGAGAAGTGAGAGGGAAAAAGCAAAGCTGTTGGAATGTGGGCAGTAACAAATTTTAGGTATTTTGAAAGTTATATGTAAGAAGTAGTATTACTCTATTTCCCAGAGGTCCTCTAATTTCATGTAAGGGTTGTGTAACTATTGTTTGAACAATACCTTAAGGATTTCCTATGTCAATTATAATCAGAGTAGAATTTTTACCTTCTTAAATATTCATGATAAAGTTACCCTCATTTCCTAATTTGCATAGCTGAGAGAAAACCACTTTAACTTTACCAATAAGAAAATTACACCTTCAAAACTTTTATGTATCCACCTATGAATGGGCTTCCCTGGTGGCTCAGATGTTAAAAAAATCTGCCTACAATGCAGGAGACCTGGCTTCAATCCCTGGGTCAGAACGACCCCCTGGAGAAGGGAATGGCTACCCACTCCAGTCAATCCTAAAGGAAATCATTGGAATGATTCCTGAATATTCATTGGAAGGACTGATGCTGAAGCTGAAGCTCCAATACTCTGGCCACCTGATGAGAAGAGCCGACTTACTGGAAAAGATGCTGAGAAAGATCGAGGGCAGGAGGAGAAGGGGGGCGACAGAGGATGAGATGGTTGGATGGTATTAGCAACTGAATGGACATGAGTCTGAGCAAACTCTGGAAGGTAGTAAAGGACAGGGAAGACGCGTGTGCTGCAGTCCACGGGGGTCACACTCATTGGAAACAACTTAGGGGCTGAACAACAACAACCTGAAAGTGTTTTAATAACCAAGTTGTGTTAGACTTTGCAACCCCAGGCACTGTAGCCCGCCAGGATCCTCTGTCCACGGCATTCTCTAGGCAAGAATACTGGAGTGGGTTGCTATTTATTCTCTAGGGGATCTTCCCGACCTAGACATTGAACCCGGGTTTCCCACATTGCAGGCAGATTCTTTACCATCTGCACCACTGAGGATTAGCCTACAACTGATTTATTCAGTTACAGAGAAAATTCAGTTGCATTCTCCTACCAAGAACCCTTCAAAATAAGAAACTGATTTGAAGAGTAAAAAGGGTTTAAAAAAATCTACGTCTCAGCTTACAAATTTGAGGTGGGAATTTTATAGAACTAGCTTAGAGCATACCAGGCTTTGATCATTTTGAATACACCTAAAAGGTTATTTTCAAATGCACCTACCTAAAATCACAGGTTGGATGAATTTCCTAACAAGGTCATTAAACTATTTTCAAGTCTCATGTTGCCAGTTTATGAGAAGGTTCAGCTAAAATTTTAACTTGCCTCAATGGAATTGCGAAATTTATACTGGGCTCACGGTTGCTCAGCAAAAATATGCAAGAAGAAAAAGGCTTTCAGGTTGTGAGCTGAAGCTAAATCTTCCATACCTGTCAATTCCTTCCCAGTTTAAAAAAACATTGGAATAGCGGGCGAGCCAATGAAATGAGTATGAATCTGAAACTCAGGTAATACTTTTTTCTTTATATTGATGTATTTTAACTTAGAGAACTTTCACCTTTACTCATGATTTGAAACAGATTCAATGAATTGTCCTCCTCTTAAGAATCCAGGCATTACTTTGAAATAGTTGCTAGAGTTTTAAGTCACCAAATCTAAACTGAAGTCAACTTTCTGGCCAGCAAGAAGCCAAAAAAGCAATGCAGCCAGCAGAATGGATGGCACAAATCCATGCATTAACACTCAGGCAGCTAAATCATTCTGAGGGCTCCCCAAGCTCCCACTCCCAGCTGGTTTCCTTTAATTTTAGTTACAATCTGAATGGGCTTGGTAGTCTGGTTTTCTAGACCACAGAAACATAAATCAGAAAGCAAGAAGCAGCCGGATAGAAGCAGCATCACAGAGAAATGGAGATGGGGGAGGGGATTTTAAAGCAAAAAAGACCAAATGGTTCTACACCCTTTAATAGCCCCTGTGAGCATCATTATTCAGGGCATGCATAGTAAGA
The DNA here is from genome assembly GCA_006410635.1 of Cephalophus harveyi. Taxonomy (NCBI): domain Eukaryota; kingdom Metazoa; phylum Chordata; class Mammalia; order Artiodactyla; family Bovidae; genus Cephalophus; species Cephalophus harveyi. The sequence continues at coordinate 251,689 of SJYT01085032.1, read as the reverse complement.
AATGTTTTAATAAGGACCCTCAAGCATCCCGAAAGTATAAAATTAGGTTTACTGTACTCTGAGGAGAAATGGGAAAGCACATAGCTCAAAGAGAAATTGATTTTTTAAATTCTTTAAGGCATCGAAGAGAGAGACTCTTTTGGTAAAATGACTAATACAGACCACCTAGTTTCCTAATGCTTAACGAAGTGTTACACTATTTCCATAATGATGTCAACTGATATAAATCACAGGGAGACAGGGTTATGCACACAGCTCAATAAGGCTGTGGGCCTGTGCTTGGCTAAAAATACAGAAGAAATTAACAATGCAGTAAAGGTATACTGATGTTATTGTTTTCTGAGCACTTCAACAACCTTAATCTGTATTTCTGAAGTTCAGAAATTACACATTACACCTTCAAAGTGACAAAGCCAGGACACGGTTCTAATTCTACAGTATCACGCTTATCAAGCCTAGTTTGTTTAAATCTAGATTCCTAGAGGCCAGCAGGAATTTAAATTTCTGGGAGCTGTCACTAAAGCCATCTACCATTTAGAAAGTAAGAAGATGCTTTGGGGGGTCCCACTGGTCTCTGATTCTGAGGAATATCTTCTTTGGTCAAACACAAAAAGAATGCAAAAATGGCTCCAAATAAGCCATAATTTGTATAAGCCATTCAACCCAAAGATGGGACAAAGTATAGCACAGGAAAAAAAAAAGCCAACCCTAAAACCATTGCCTTCAAGCATAACGAATTATCCACACAATACATCAGAGGTACATCTACATTTATATTCTCATACGCATACATTACTTTCCATTTTTTCTATAGATTATAAACTAGTGTACGTATTTTCAAGTTGTATGCTGCTGCTGCTGCGTTGCTTCAGGCGTGTCTGACTCTGTGTGACCCCATAGACAGCAGCCCACCAGATTCCCCCGTCCCTGGGATTCTCCAGGCAAGAACACTGAGTGGGTTGCCATTTGCTTCTCCAATGCATGAAAGTGAAAAGTGAAAGTGAAGTCGCTCAGTCATGTCCGACTCTTCGACTGCAGCCCACCAGGCTCCCCTGTCCATGGGATTTTCTAGGCAAGAGTCCAGGAGTGGGTCAAGTTGTATGAATATATGACAAATATCAAAGAGCTAAGGAATCAAATATTTTTACAAATGGATGAGAACTCAAGGACTTTCTAATTTTCTAAGAGACAGAAGCTGGAAGAGATTCCAGTGATGGATGCACTCAACGTTGACAGTCAGTAACTAAATCCAAAAGCTGAACTCTAGGATACTTTCAGTCACATGGAGAATCAATGTCAGGAAGATCAGATGCATGTCATACACAAACCTCTCTTACTTTGGATTTTCATTCCTTGAGTCTTTTTCCCTCAAAACAGCCAGATATACACTTCATATTGACCTTCTATCAAGGAGTCAGGTGGGAGAAATGGAAAAGGAAGAAGGATTTCCCAATGGTTAACAGTTAAAATTTCTGCAGGTAGTCAATATCTGCCAAATTTTAAAACTTCTGGTCAGATGATTCACTTCTATAGTCAACTTCTATATGATTCTTTAGAAATAGTGTCAATTGTTTGCACTGTATAAAACATTAACAAATATATACATCAATTTATACTTCAGCACCTACTAGAGAGAGAAGGCAAATAAGAATATTGATGCTATTGCCAATAATTCAAACTCAAATCCAGAATACAGGTTGATGCATAAAGCTTTAATATTTGGTAGGGAATACAGATTTTGGAGTCCAACAGACCTGAGCTCAAATTGCATTTCCACTGTTTACTAGCTGTGTGATCCTAGACAAGTTACTGGGCCTCTCTGAGCCTCAGTTTCCTTGTTGGTAGATCAGAAATGATGATGTGAGCTACATAACGTGGCTCTGATGTTTAATGAACAGGTAGATACCAAACACATGCTGGACATTTAGCTTAGATACTACAGTGGGTTACACATTTTGGTTCTAGGACTAAAAGGCTTATTCAAGGCCATTCCAATCTTTAGTGGGAACCAGGCCTCAGTCTCTTGATATAAACCAGTCACCCATTCTCTTACCTTGAAGTCTAACCAGCATTTAACACACTTACAATTAGCAAGTAGTCTTTTACAGGCATCCGTGGTTATTTTCTTTCCTACTCATTTGAAGAATTGAGTAGTTTCATTCCTTTATTCTCTCCTTTTCCCTTTTACTTTTTTAACCTGCCCCATCCTGCCCAAAACATGATCTGGTACTTACTAGATTCAGCATACATTGATATTTATTACTACTTAAACATAAACACAATAATGTATCTTTACCATTTAGTAGATTGGGATAATTTCTAATTCACATACACATATAAACAAAACTAACTCAGTCATAGCATTATGCTCCTTTTGTGTCTTTTTTTCCTTCCGGCATGGATATATGGTGGTATGAATCTCGAGAAGGAAGTCTTACTTGAATAAAAAAAATGTTTCTTAAATATTATTAAATTCATATTAGACATTAACCAGACACAGATGCAGAATCCGGACATTTTCCATGTGGAAATATCTTCACACGAAAAGCATTTATTTAACCTGGACTATGTTCAATGTAGTATTTTTTAAAGTACAAGAACTATGCCTCTAAATATTGGGATTTTTCTCATTTAAATCCTTAGCCACAGACTCAAATTTTGATGAACTTTTAGGAATGATATATTTCTCCCTTTGTTGGATGGAGATAGTCCTATGAATCCATAGGACTAGCAATTATAAATGATTTTTCAGTGGGCTACTTCCATGGATGGACAGAGAAGATGAAGCCATAGGACTAGCCATTATAAATGATTTTTCAGTGGGTTTCTTCCATTGACAGTAACATTAAAAACGACTGAAAGGTGGATTTCCCTGGTGGTCCGGTCATGAAGAATCTGCCTGCCAGTGCAGCGGACACGGGTTCAATCCCTGGTCTGGGAAGATTCACATGCCATGAGGCAACTAAGCTTGTGCGCCACAACTGCTGAAGCCCACCTGCCTGCAGCCAGCGCTCCACAACAAGAGGCCCCGGCAACGAGAAGCTGGGGCCCCACAAGAGGCAGCCCCGGCTCGCTGCAACCTAAGAAACCCGCGCACAGCAACCAAGGCCCAGCACAGCAAAAATAAAGAGTAAATTTTTTTTTAAAGAAAACTGCAAGGTAAACTAGAACACCTCAAAAAGCTGCCAGCCTTGAAAACAAAATAAAATCAAGATATGAAGATAATCATAATAGAAAGACTGCCACTGAGGTTACTCGTTACTAGGAATAGAAATAAATATCAGAGCAGAGCAAGTACAGTAGAATGTTCAAGAAGATTACCCCTAAAAGTACCTGAAACTGCAACAGCAGCAGGAAGTAATTACAGTCAATGCCCACTATTTGCTATGTTCTCTAACACTGGTAAGAATACTGGATTAACGAACACGCAACCATTCCTCCCAGGGGAAACACAGGGTTAGGTTCCTTCAAGCCTCGGGTCACAGTATTTTTGTCAAGGGATCAACACATAATTTTGTTTCACACGTGTTTCTGTTTTGTTTTTTTTTTCTTCCCCAGTTTTACGGAGGTGTAATTGACATATAAAATTTTAAGATGTTTAAAGTGTACAAAGTGGTTGATAACACGTACACATAGTGAGAAGATTTCTCCATTACATTAATTAACACATCTATCACCTCACATATTTATTTCACGTTGTTGACTCATTAACCTTGAACTCTGCCAAGAGCACTAGGACTCACGCCTGAACATGCATTTCCTTCATAAGGCACAGCACAACCTTCCCGCAGTAAGAAACGCCAGACGGTGCTTCAACACCGTGAGGGCATCATTTTAAATGGAGAAACCACCAACAAAAAGCCTGAACACACCAAAAAACACGGCACTAGATAGAGTGCAAAAGGGCACTTAGTTACACACGAGAACCGAAATAAGATGGCAGATGATTGCCTTGTTTCGTCTCAGCAAGGAAGGCGCGCTTTGTCAGCGAGCTCAAGTCCTTCCCTGCTCTGCAGGTGTCTGCAGATGACAGCAAAAGTGTCGCAAGCCCTGATGCTGGGGTTACAAGTACATGTCAGCGAGTAGGTGAATTCAGAGACATCAAATCTGTGAACAGTTCTTTATTCTTGTTACAAATGAAGCCACAATAGATTGATAATCAAACCGCCCTAGAGCCTTAATCATAGTACCTGCCTATAGGAGCAAGATTTGGAAGGAATTGTGCCTTTTTTTGTGTAAGACAAAGCCCAAATCTATACGCACATAAATATTAACACGCGGAATCGGCAACCCAGATGCAGGATTACTTACTTACTCATGGACGATGGTACACTGATGCAAAAACGTGGACATCCAGCTGTGGGGGCCAGGGTTGGAACATAAGGAATTAGAATAAGATCAGTGACCTACACAGTAAGTGCTTGTCTGGCAGAAAGGAAATTCCTCAGGAATTGTCCAGAGGGTATAAAACTTAATACCACTGCTTCAGTGAAAATTGAGGCCAGAACTTTTAGAAAAACAAAGTCAAATTCCCAGTATTCCTGGCTGATGCCATCCATTATGGTAGCCCCTTCCCACCCCACTCCCAACCCCCACCCCCATGATTATTTAAGTTCATAAAGTGAAGTGAAAGTCGCTCAGTTGTGTCCAACTCTTTGTGACCCCATGTTCTATACAGTCCACAGAATTCTCCAGGACAGAATACCAGAGTGGGTAGCCTATCCCTTCTCCAGGGGATCTTCCCAACCCAGGGATCGAACCCAGCTCTCCTGCACTGCAGGCAGATTCTTTACCAGCTGGGCCACCAGGGAAGCCCAAGCTCATGAAAGTCAAACACAAATACAAACCCAGCTCCTCAGTCTTACCACCCACATCTCAAGTGCTCTGTGGCTGCGGTCACATGCGCCCAGGGTCACTGTACTGAATGGTACACAGTGAGCTGAGTATCAGGTGAGGGGCTTCAGGTGGAGACCCCTCTGTTTAGTGGAGGATCCCAGACTGTCCATATCTGGGAGCTTTCCCAAGGCCTGAACATATTCCCTAGTTAAGAGTCTTCTAGTCTCCTTGGGAAACACAGCCTTGGCTGCTTGCATGCCTATAGCTCAGGGCAGGGGTGGGAGAAAAGATGGGCCTCATCACAGGTCTGCAAGCAGCCATACATTATTCATTACGGAGCCCCGCTACCCCAGTGGGCATGGCCCATGTAGCCATACCACGTTGGTTCAACCTCCACAATGGCTGAGCTCCACTTCTTCTGCCAGGATTTGAAGCAGGGAGCAGTTGCTTCTCGGCATGGGGTGAATGAGGGGATCCAGAGATCTAACTGCTTCTTACATGATCTTTTAAAGCATCCACCTTTTCCAGCCCCACCTGCACCCCCCACCCTGTCTTTAGAGCTGCCTGAGGCCTCTGGTTCCTGAAACTTTCTGGGGTTCTGTAGTGTAAATTTTCTGGCCCATGGCTCCTGAACTGTGAAGAGTTAGTTTTTGCCTTTCTCGAGTCTGTTCAATCCGTTCATCCGCTTTTCAGCTTTGAAAGTTTTGTTGAATTTTATTTCTATTAGTCTGCTGTTATTTTCTTTGTCCTAGTAGGTCCATGTGTCTATTGCCCTTTAATATCATTTACTGTTTCAGGAGGGCGTGGTGACACAGTCATGGACTCAGTCCATCATATTACCTGAACGCCCTTAAGGTGCACTTCAAGATCTGGGTCTTGACGTGGATGAATATTTGTATCCCCTCCATCCCTCCACAAGTTAGTCAATGTGATGGTATTTGGAGGTGGGCCTCTGGGAGGTAATGAGTAGATGAGGTCATGTGGGCAGGGACGGTCCCCATGATGGGGTTAATGTCCTTACAAAAAGAGGCACCAGGAACTGTGTCACTCTCTCTCCACCACGTGAGAACACACTGAGAAGGTGGCCGTCTGCAAGCCAGGAAGACAGTCCTCATCAGAACCCAACCATGCTGGTACCCGGATCTCAGACTTCCAGCCTCTGGAACTGTGAGAAAATAAATTTCTGTCCGAGTCACCCAGTGTGTGACATTTTGTTACAGCAGCTGGAGCTGCCAAATATAAGATCCTGTCTTTAATCAAAAGATCTCTCTAGATCTACATGAGACAGTATTTGACTAAAAACTGAACTGCATTAGTGGCCACGAGGCACAGAGGTAACTGGAGTCCCAGTGACAATAAACTGACCAAGAGATGGAGTCGTAAAGAGCCTGCACGCTGGACACGCTGGACTAGCACGGACGTGTGCCTGAATGGCCTCAGGCGGTTTCATTTCATAGAGAACACATAACTTTTTCATTAATTTAAGAAAATACATGGAAACAGGCATTACAACTGCCTTTAATGAACTGAACCCCAGGGAATACTACCGGTCAGGGAATTCCATGGGATGGGGAGCCATGCTCTGATTCTTCCAAGTCGGCTGGAGAAAGCCCTGCCCAGGCAGGCACACCTCCAGGTCCCAGTGGTAATGTGTCTGGTTAAAACTTGGGGAGAGGGAGACCTCACAGATGCTCACAAATGAGCTCTCTGTGGCTCAACACCCCCAGACCCTTTGACGAAAACCCTGCTCAGCCTTTTAAATCCTGGGGCATTTCCTTGGGTTATTTGAAGATGCGAGGACCGGTTCCCCTTCTTGAACCTGAGACAGCAAGCTCTCTTGCCCCTCTGAGACTTGGGCTATCTGACCTTTAAGCACTGCCTTCACTAGCAAATCTGCAATTTACAACACCGCCCCTCAGGGCTGCCTGAGCCCCCCAGTCCCTGACCACATGTCACTGTGATGGCTTGAATACAAAGTGACCTCCACCCAGCGCGGGATGCAAGTAACGAAGGGGATGTGACGAGGGCCAGCATTTCTAGCAACACATACAGATGTCATTCATAACTATTTTCTTGATTCGACTTGATATTCTTTTATCTGTTTTAGAGGAATGGCTAGGGATGCTGGAACTCTTGTCAAAACTTCAGCGATGAGCAACAGAATACCCCACCTAGGTCCAACCAACCCTCCTCAAACCACTGAGGACAGACAGATGTCAGCCAGTGTGATGATCCCCCCCACCAGAGCTGGCTGTAGGATTTAAATTTACGTGGCCTTCCAGTTCTCATTTTAAGAGACATGCACCCATTATAAGCCCAGTATAAGCACCTAAATGTTTCCTGCTTTGCACCTGGAAGAGAGAGGCACAAGCTATTAAGCTTGCCTCTCCTTGTCCTTCATTTATTTTCTGGTGACAGCCCTCTCCAGGGCTCGCTATTCTTCCAATCATGAGAATATGCAGATTTGGATTCTCCCAACATCTTTAGAATGTTCCCACTACTAAATCTGATCCCTCGGGAGCTCAGCTGTAATTGGCCACTCAAGAAAAAGGCAGTAAAACTCTCTTCTAAATCATTATTCCCACCCAGGAGCTGGGGACAGGCTGAGTTGGCTTTAGGTGAAATTAAGTATCAAAACTACTTATTCTTTCATCTTTTTAGGTCTTTTTTTTTCTCCTTCCAAGATCTGGGAGCCACTGTCCTCGGGCAGCTTGCTAAGTTCTTTATCTTTAGGTCACTTTTTCAATGTTCATCCCATGAGTTGTTTCTTGAGAGGCCTAAACGTCACATCTCTGGCTTCTAAAGGAGTCTGTTCATTAAACAAGTGAAGCAAACCAAAGCAAACTGCTGCTGTCTAATGAATACTTCTGGAGCACTGAGTAACTCACAGGTTCATTTTCAAAAGGGCTCAAGGCATGACTTTCACTGACGGAGTCGCTCAGCCTGGTGGGGACATCACTAGGCTGAAAGGGTAAACGGTCTTCTCCAGTGGCCTTAAATCATGCCATATTCTCTCTTAAGAATGGTTCCTAATAGCATCTTCTAATTCCTCTCAGTGTAATTCTCCTTAGAAACCAAAGAAAAAATAAGAGATTTTAAAAGCATTTTAAAGTGGAGAAATTAGTTCCATGTAGCCCCATTCTAGACTTCCCTGGTGGCTCAGGTGATAAAGTGTCTGCCTACAATGCAGGAGACCCGTGTTCAATCCCTGTGTCAGGAAGATCTCCTGGAGAAGGAAATGGCAACCCACTCCAGTATTCTTGCCTGGAAAATTCCATGGACAGAGGAGCCTGGTGGGCTACAGTCCATGGGGTCGCAGAGAGTCGGAAAAGACTGAGCAACTTCACTCACTCACTCAGCCCCATCTCTGCATTCCCTGTCTTCAACAAGTGTCACTAAAATTCTTACCAGATTGATAAACAGGTTAGCTCATCTCTGGAGTAAAAGCCCCATAACTAAGTAGAGCAATAGTTAACACTGTCAGCATGTCTTAACCTGTAAGAGTTATGTGGATGTACATGAGTGTACAAGTTGTTAAAGCTTGCCTGCTTTCTTCTGACAATTATAAAGTTCTTTTCAGATCCGGTGTGGAGGAAGCTCATCACATCTTCTCTTCATTAGTCTAATTAGAGATGGAATATGTATTTGGGGGTTAAATCAGTCACAGGTCATGCAACTCTAATTGAAAGTAACTCATAAAAACACAAGGCACCAAGATGCAAAAGCAAGTCCTTCTGCACTGAAACTCTGCAAAGTGATTTTTAAGGCATCAGTTTAATTGTCATTGGGTTTTTCTTTTTCTTTACTATTTAGACAACGCTGGCAGACACTTCGACAGGAGATGAGTTCTTACGGAAGAGGGGTGGCCCCAGGGCTCTGGAACAGGCTGCTCCTCGATCACGTTGTAGCAAACACACGATCACACCATAGACACACGGCAGGCCGTAACACTGCCTGTAACTTTTCTTACAACACTGACTCTGTATATGGATACATATATACACAGACACAAACGTAGACACATTCATAGACGCCCACGGGCTTCCCAGGTTGCACTAGTGGTAAAGAACCCACCTGCCAACGTAGGTAGATGTAAGGGACTCGAGTTCAATCCCTGAGTCGGGAAGACCCCCTGAAGGAGGGCACGGCAACCCACTCCAGTATTCTTGCCTGAGCATCCCATGGATAGAGCAGCTTGGTGGGCTACAGTCCATGGGGTCTCACACAGTCAGACACGACTTAAGTGCCTGAGCGTGCATGCACACAGATGCACTTACACACATATACAGGCGCGCGTGTGTGTTAGTTACTCAGTTGTGTCCAACTCTTTGTGACCCCAAGGACTGGGGCCCACCATGCTTCTCCATCCATGGGATTTTCCAGGCAAAAAGACTGGAGTGGGTGGCCATTTTCTTCTCCAGTGCAGGCATGTAAATATACATATTTAAAGCCCAGAGTTGCCTTGAACTTCATGCTGCTAGATATAAATCTGAATCCACTAAGTTCCCCTCGGCCCGCTTCCCTCATCTGCTCACTGTGGAATCCTGTTCCTATGATCTCCATCACTTTATCCATAGCCCCATTCCAGGCAGCTCTGATGACCATCCTTTTCACACCCTGTCTGGACAGAAAGAGACATCTGACGTGTCTTCCTGTCCCCAGTCTCACCCATTCTCACCCTCACACTGCTGCCAGAACTATCTTTTAAAAATCATGTCAGACCATATAAAATACACCTCGAGCCCCTTTTGAGTCTCCCCACTGCTTACAGAATAAATTGACAGGCATCAGATTGGCATATTAGGCCCTACGCCATGGAACCTAAGTTATAATTACAAACTGTTATACTATCTGTGAGGAGGGCATGGTAGCCCACTCCAGTATTCTTGCCTGGAGAATCCCCGTGCACAGAGGAGCCTGCGGGCTACGGTCCACGGGGTCACAAAGAGTTGGACACGACTGAGCGACTAAGCACAGCACATACTATATGTGCATTCCGTAAAATTATAATTATTACATATCATATGATCAATAAAGTAAGATCCATGATACATTAGAGTGCAGACCCTACAACAACTCTGTGAAGGAGGCGCTATTACGTCCATCTTACTGATGGGGAAACAAGCACAGGGAGGTTGAATAACTTTCCGAAGGTCACCCAGCTATGAACTGACAGAACCGGGAGCTGAGCCCGGGCCGTCCAGCTCTGAAGTCCGGGCTCTAACCACCACTCTCTCCTGTCTCCCCACCCAAGGTCTTCCACTTGATGCCTCCACCCTAAGCCAGTCGTTCTCTCTGAGCACAAGGATCTTCTCTATTGGCACTGCCTCTCTCACCTGGGAAACATCCAGTGTGAGTAAAATTTCTTTGGCCAGGCTCCCCCAGACCTGAGTTAGCCTCATCCTCTCCCACTGAGAGCTCCCCAGCTCCTCTGAACCTTCTCCGCTTCTGCCCTGCATTGCCGTCCACCGCACACCTGTCTGAACACCCCACAACGATCCGTCCTTTAGTCTGGGGGGAGCTTGACTTATTCTTTATCACTTGGAAGACTGGCTCTCAAGTACTGGTTACTGATTTGAATTACAAAAAGGGGAAGAAATGGGATGACCTCACAGGCCACAGTGCTGGGTAAGTTTTCTCCCAAAGCAGCAAACACAGATTTTAAAGTCATGTGGATAACAGGGGCTACATCCGTCCTGATAGAATCTTATCTTTCCTCCAGCCCTGGCTGCCCCACAAATGACTGGATGGTGCCAGGGAGAAAGGCCGGGCAGCATGTCCTGGGCTATCAAGGCCATCCGTGTCCTGCAGGGTTAAACTAGAGACGCACACAGGAAGGCCACGCCACCCTCCCACATCCCTACCCCAAGAGGACAGAAGCCAGCCAGCAGTCCTGACTCTGCGCTGAACGCACTTCACGTTGGCATTTTCCTAGGAACCCCCTACACGAAGGAGCATCTCTTGTTTCTCAGAGGCGTGAGTGTGGCATGCCCCAGTGGGGACACCTCATCACTCAGCTTTGCCGGGTCTTCCGTTTCCCTAGTTTGTGTAAATGGGTTGATTTCCTTTTAGGAAAGGAGGCCAGAATAGAGGGAGGGAGGAAGAGGTTCTTTGAAGGCACTAGACTGTAGACCGGGAGAGGAGCCCTTTATTCTATTTCTGCATTTACCCTTTATATGTGGGAACAATTCTTAAAAGATCTGTACAGCCCTGAGGCACTGCTGCGGGCAAGTGCTTCCCCCAGGGGAACGGGAGAAAGAACCAAAACTAAACAGGAGCTAGGATTAGAGACGGGTCGCGTGCCCTGGGCCCCGGGTGGGTGTTAGCTGCGGACCGCGTGCACTGTCGCTAAGCAACCTCCTCCTCAAACGGAGGTGGGGTTTGACTCGGGTGCCTCCGTACAAGAAAGATCCTTCAGTACACTTTCCCACTTGGGGTTTCTGTCTCTGAGTCTAGAGATGCCCATCTCATTCCTGAGATGACATGGGCAATAGTGAGAGGGGAAATGAAAAACACAGGTCAGCTTTTCAGGGAAATGTCAGTTCTGCTGGAAGTGTTCCTGTAGCTCAGGGTGTGGTATTTGAGGTCACAGGCGCTAAAACTCTAGCACACGCAGTCATCTGAGACTTCTCTGTGGGAAGCAGAGACAAGAACGCAGCCAACCATGTGCTCCAAGCTGTTGCTCCGGCCTTGATCCAGGGACCAGAGGAGCCGCCCTGTGCATCAGACAGCATCAACTTCCTCTGATTTGAGGACCATTCACTTTAGCATAAGATAGGCAGGACTCTCCTGGAGCCTCCCAGTGTCAGGAGAAAAGTGACGGATGATCGTGAAACTGCTCATCTTTATCACCGAAAAAGCTCAAGTCATTTCCAAAGTCAACCGGTGTTTTCTAACCAGCATCCCAAGCTTAACCTAATCCCATCGGGTTATCACAGACACTCTGCAGGACACTGGCCTTTCACTACAAGAGACGTTCTTCCTCCCAGGCACAAGGCCCCATCTGCTGTCTTCTCCTATATGGATAATAAGGTGTGGAAGAATAAGGGATGTTGAAAAGAAGCACCTCACTCTTCCTAGTGACTCAGGGGAAAAAAAAAAAGAGAAAGCCTGAAAAGGAAAAACAGGGAAAGGAAGTTTCTTATAAACTCTCCAATAAGGGGACAAGAACAATTTGTTCAGAGCCTGTTTATGTTGTGTGTGTGTGCTTAGTCATGTCTGCCTCTTTGCGACCCTATGGGCTGTAGCCCACAAGACTCCCCTGTCCATGGAAATTTCCCGGCAAGTATACCGGAGTGGGTTGCCATTTCCTTCTCCAGAGGATCTTCCCCACCCAGGGATCGAACCTGCGTCTCTTGCGTCTCCTGCATTGGCAGGTGGATTCGTTACCGCTGAGCCACCTGGGAAGCCCTATTTGGGGCCAGGAGCCTTTAGTTCACAGGTAGGTACACTACCACCATCGTAAGTGCTCTAGCTCCCACTCGACAGACGGGGCGCCTAAGATTCAGCCCTGCAGGAAAGGCAACAAAAAAACCGAGTCTGGAATGTGGCTGGCCAGAGGGCCACCCTGGTGGTTCCAGCTCCAGGGCATGGGTTCTTTGCTCTGTACTACTGTCCTCTCTGAGAAGGGGCCCTGCTAGGGCATGTATCCGAGCAATGACCTCCTGGAGAAGTACAAAAAGCCACCAGGACTTGGGTAAAAAACCCAGGCAAGCGGCTTCTTGGGTTCTTGCTTCCATGAGGCCAAATGCCTGAGTTCTGGCCTTCCAGAAGAACGGAAAGGAGCCGCAATGCTTGAGTGTAACTGATGGAGAACATGTAGCTCTTCACCCACATTCAGGAAGCCTAGGTGCTTCCGGGCAATAAAAATGGACAGAACAGAACAATCCATCATATCTTCAGTTCATTTTTTTCTTTTCCAAGTTAGAAAAATTTAAAATACTTCTCTGAATTCTGATGCATAGGTAGAAACTGACTGAATATTGAATTTGATTCCGTCCAGCTTCGAGGACCGGCACTGAGGGCTGCATCCTGGTCTAAGGAAGAGGGTAATATGAGATTCTACACACAACATCAATATTTAAAATTCTCCTTCTGTTCATAAAAAAATCAAGCATTGAGTGTAGAGGCTCTGGTGTGCATTAATATATTTGAGACATCTGTTGAGTGCTTACCAGGTGCAAAGCTCAGTGTGAGCTGTTAAAAGGGTGAGGAGAGAAAGTAGGGAAAAAGAAAGTAGCTAAAAATGATTACAATACCCAAAGGGTGACAGAAGGATTAGAGTGCTAGAATCATCAGTGAAAATAATCAAGAAGCGCTGTGATTTGCGTGGGCTAAGATTACAAGGCGAATTACTGAAAATTCTGTTATATGTCAGTTTCAAAGCCCACCCCAGTAGGATTTCAAATACATTTGCACATTCACACATACCCCATCCTCCCGACTAAAGGCCACATTTTTGTTAAACTTACACACTACCTAGTCACCAGACAGATGCCAAATACAAGCTTGCTTGATTGCATAAGCATGTCAGATGTGACTGGCATTCAAATTTAGCCCTTTAAAAGCTAAGGATGTATTTTAATTTGATATTTAAACTGCCCTTTATTAACAGTCATCTGAGATTATTCAGATACGCATTTCACAAACACAGCCACGTGACATCAGTATGAAAGAAGAGATCACCTGAAAAAAATGATCAGACCTGACACAGGACGGAAAGATTATCAACTGAAACCAAACCCCAGACCCATTCAATATGGCACCCTGCTCAGGAAGGGGGTCAAGTGTGAGAAACTCGATTAAGGGGTCTCTTGTCTTTGCAACTAAAATTAACTAGTGACTTTTAATTTAAAGGAAACCCAAGAGATGGAGAATAGTGGCTGGTTTCTGCAGAAAAATGTCAGCTGCTCTGAAAGAACATGGTGACCAACTTCTTCCATGGGGCACTGGGGCCCTTTGCTCTTGTCCCAGTGGAGCTTTGAACACAAGCTACCTGCTCTCCTTGCTTGGTCCTGCAATAAAACTTTCTCTGCTCCAAACCCTGTCTCAGTTTGCTTGACCTCACTGTGCTTTGGGCACATGAACCGTATTCAGTAACAGCGGTGTGACTTGGGACAAGTAATCTGATCTTTGTGTGCCTTGGTTTTCTCACCGGACAACAGGTATAATAATACTGTCATCTACTTCATAGGGTGTTCCAAGGATGAAGTGAGATAATGCAAACGGTGGCCTTACCTGTTTCTTACTATTATTCTCTCCTCCACAGAAGCTATAATTTTTGTATCTAGTCATTAAACAAATGTTTAATATTTTAACCTTCTTTCAATTGCAAAAGGTTATGCATTTTAATAAAAGGTACACACAGCATGAATGTACTGCATATTACACAGAGCACATCTCTGTAACCACCACTTGGAAATAAGAAATAGCGCCTTGTCAGCTCCATAGGAGATCCTCACATGGCTCTCCCCCAGCCCAAGTGCCTCTATGCTCCCTGAATATGCATTTTCTAACTTACTACCATACTCTCTCAAGGTGGCCTTAAAAGACTTAATGCACGGTAAGTGCCCAATAAATGTTGGTCACTGGTTTTTAAAGAAAATACAAGGTACACTCCAGCAGTTTTCTGCTTCCTTCTATCTCATTCCAAAATTGCACTGTGTAATGCCTCTCACCCAGCCTGCTCAGGACATACCAGGTTGCATCTGTCATTCTGGATATGGCTTTCAGACTTCACAGCACGCCGGGTTTGTAAAACTGTATTAATTTAAAGTACATCCCTCCAATTTCGGTCTATTTAAGCACAATCCTCAAGAGCAGCCATGAGGAAATGGAATCTTAATGATTGCCTTTTGTTCGTTGAATTTGTCCAGAACTTTTTCAGAAAAACCAGATAATTCCAGCAGCATTTTGAAAGAAAAAGGAGAAAAGATAATGTATCCAGAAGAAAGTCTGCCTGCAGTACACTAACCATACAGGGACTCATCTGATCACATACCCTGAGAGCTCCCTGGTACACCAGCAGGCCTTTTTCTATTTATTGGAATCAGAAGAATAATCAGGACTTAGTGGAGAAATTACTGTGCCTCTTGCTCTGTCACTGCGCTTGGTGAGCCTTTCAGACGAAACGGGTTCATAGCCTTGGGCCCAATTCTGAATTCAGCTGTAGCTGCAGAGTACAGTTCCATGTGAACTCGGGCCCAGTGTCACCGAAATAACCCCTTCTCAAGGGTACACATTCATCTGCATCACCACACTCTCTGTCCCAAGCCATTTATGTTCAGCCCAAGTGCAAGTGCAGCTTGAAATGGGTGGACCTAAAGCAGTGGGTACAGGAGCTCCCAGTGCCCACACTGGCAACCCAGTTCAGTGAAGTTGCTTAGTCGTGTCTGACTCTTTGCAACCCCATGGACTGCAGTACTCCAGGCCTCCCTATCCTTCACCAAATCCTGGAGTTTACCCAAACTCATGTCCATTGAGTTGGTGATGCCATCCAACCATCTCATCCTCTGTTGTCCCCTTCTCCTCCTGCCTTCAATCTTGCCCAGCATCAGGGTCTTTTCCAGTGAGTCAGTTCTTCATATCAGGTGGCCATACTGGTGCAGTTTCCACTTCAGCATCAGTCCTTCCAATGAATATTCAGGACTGATTTCCTTCAGGATGGACTGGTTGGCTCTCCTTGCAGTCCAAGGGACTCTCAAGAGCCTTCTCCAACACCACGGTTCAAAAGCATCAATTCTTCAGTGCTCAGCTTTCTTCACAGTCCAACTCTCACATCCATACATGACTACTGGAAAAACCATAGCTTTGACTAGACGGACCTTTGTTGGCAAAGTAATATCTCTGCTTTTTAATATGCTGTCTAGGTTGTTTATAGCTTTTCTTCCAAGGAGCAAGCATCTTTTAATTGCATGGCTGCAGTCACCATCTGCAGTGATTTTGGAGCCCCAAAGAAATAAAGTCTGTTACTGCTTCCCCATCTATTTGCCATGAAGTGATGGGACCATGCCATGATCTTAGTTTTCTGAATGTTGACTTTTAAGCCAACTTCTTCACTCTCCTCTTTCACTTTCATCAAGAGGCTCTTCAGTTCTTCTTCAGTTTCTGCCATAAGGGTGGTGTCATCTGCATATCTGAGGTTATTGATATTTCTCCCGGCAATCTTGATTCCAGCTTGTGCTTCATCTAGTAGTGTTTCTCATGATGTACTCTGCATATAAGCTAAATAAGCAGGGTGACAGTATGCAGCCTCGACGCACTCCTTGGCACCCCAGTAACATGCCTTAATATTGGCTTTTCTTCCTGACTTTGCCTCATTCCTGAGCTCACCTCCCAACAAACCCCTGCCTCAGGCTCTGCTTTCGGGTTATCCCAAACTAAGAAACAGGTGGAAGGGGAAAGGAAGAAAAGCTTCAAGGATATTCCTTTGTGGTGACGGAATCAAGTGCCATAAGGACGGATACTTGGGCATGTGCAATGGGGTGGGGGAACTTTCTCAGTTCCACCTTTAACCAGCCTCGTGGCCTTACAGGGGTCATTGTATGTTATGTCAAGTATTAGGACAACAAGATCTTCCATCAAACAGATCTCCGGCAGCATAACAAGAACAACTCTGGATAAACCTGTCCCGTGTCATGAGAACATTTAACTACAGGGACTGATCAAGGAGCAAGCTTCCATTAGAATCCTACACTGGCCCTAACCCAGGAGGCAGGCAAGCCTCCTTAGAAGTTCTGGCCACGGGGTTAGACACATCAGTTTGAATTTCACCTTTATTTTTTAGTCATTGGGTAATATCACAAAAGTTTTTAAACCTCTTTAAGCTTCAGTTTTCTCATATATAAAACAGAAATAGCATCCTCCTCACAGGACAAGCTGCAGAAGTTCCATGAGAATATATACAGGATTTACTTAGCATGTGTCTGGAATATAGTAAGTGCTTAATATACGTTCACAGTTATTATGGTGATGATGGTTTAGATTTATAACTTTTGGAGGAATTGAATTATAGCAGGTTTCTCAACCTCAGCACTATTGACATTTTGAGGAATATCACTGCTTGTCAAGGTCTTGTGTTTAGCAAGATTCCTGGTCTCTATCCATCAGATGCTAGACGCACCAACACCTACCGCCACCACCCTCTTGAACTGCGACAGCTAACAGTGTCTCCAGACATTGCCAAGTGCCCCCTGAGGGCAAAAATGCCTCCGTTGAGAACTAGAGCTAGAGAAATTAGATTCTAATTCTAAATCTGTTGATTGGACTTCCCTGATGGTCCGCTGGTTGGGAATCCGCTCGCCAATGCAGGAGATAGGGAATCGACCCCTGGTCTGGGGAGATTCCACACGCGAAAGCCCATGCACCACAACTACTGAGCCTGCCTGTTGCAACTACTGAAGCCCACGTGACCTAGAGCTCATGCTCTGCAACAAGAGAAGCCGCCACAATGAGAAGCCTGTGCACTGCAACTAGAGAGTATCCGCCACTCGCCGCAACTAGAGAAAGTCCAACGCAGCAATAAACACCCAGCACAGCCAAAAATTAATTTAAAAAATAAACCTGTTGACTACTGATTCTGCAATTTATCATGTAACAAAATGTCTTCTTGCTGTGTGTGGGTGTATATATATATATGTATATGTTTGTTTCTTAACACATTATTATTCAGCTTTCCAAATACTGTACAAATGTCATTTTTTATTGAAATATAGCTGACACAAAACATTGTATAAGTAACAACATATAGGTTTGATTATTTAGATTGCAATACGACTGCCCTTGTAGCCTCAGCTAACAACACTATCGAGTCACATCACTTCATTGGTTCTTGAGGTTGCTGTTGTTTAGTCATTAAGTCATGTCTGACTCTGCGACCCCATGGACTGCAGTCCGCCAGGCTCCTCTGTCCATGGGATTCTCCAGGCAAGAATACTGGAGTGGGTTGCCATGCCTTCCTCTAGGGGATCTTCCCGACCCAGGGGTCAAACCCGGGTCTCGTGGGTCTCCTGCACTGGCAGGCAGGTTCTTTACTACTAGTGCCACCTGGAAACAACTAAGCTCTAGTCTCTTGCTTGTGTGTGAAGTCACATCAGTTGTGTCTGACTCTTTGCAACCCCATGGACCATACTCTTAGCAAGCTTAATGTTCATAAAGCATTTTAATACTTATAGTATCTTGATTCTCTCATCCTCTAATAGGATATCATTTCCCAGGAGTAAGCAGATGCTCTCGATCAAGTCAGAAAGGAGCACCTGAGTCCGGAAAGACCGAGCAATTACTCTTGTGCACATATCAATACCAGGAGCTTTAGGGATGAACACAGACCAGATGCTTTCCCCACTCCAGAGACCGCTCTGAGATGTCTCAAGGGAGCAAGAGGTTTTGGAAAGAACTGTAGTCTTTCCTGTTCTTCAGCTAATCCAGAAGAGTAGCTAGAACAGGTCCTGGAAGAGGGAAGAGAAACTGAAGCCTCAGGAAGACTCTGCTGATGGAACTATTGGGGCTTTCCTGGTGGCTTCGATGATAAAGAATCTGCCTGCAATGCAGGAGACCCAGGTTTGATCCCTGGGTCCCAAAGACCTCCTGGAGAAGGGAATGGCAACCCATTCTGGTATTTTTGCCTGGAGAATCTCATGGACAGAGGAGCCTGGCGGGCTACTCATGGGGTCACAAAGAGTCAGACATGACTGAGTGACTAACAGTTTCACTTTAATGGAACTAGAGGGCACGAAAGCCAAGCCTGGTGGTACCAGCAACCTCTGTTTGGACTCAGCTACCTTCAGGATCAGACATGTGTGTTGTGTGTGGCTGTTAATGAAATGTTTTTGTACATCTTTTTATTTCCATTTTGGATTTTCTCAATATTTTTGTTTTTCTAAAATTAACAGAGTTTTAAACTGCTTTTTATCTAGCTGAAACATGGTTACTTACAGCTTCTCTTGGCTCAAAATTTTTACAATTTCTAGTAATTAGTCTAGAAACTTCATCTCTGTATGTGTGCTTACCTAAACTATCGTATAATCTACAATGACAGTTTGCAGCCTTCTTATCCTCATAATTTTAATATTCTTACCCTCATAATTTTAATATTCTTACTACAGTGACTGAGGCCACTGGCACAATGATGAAATAGAGGCCTGAACAGTCAGCATCCTTGCTTTTTCCTGATTTTAAATGCTTTTTAACCTTTCAGCAAAGGAGAAGCCCATAATTGAATATGCAGAGAGTGGCTGTTTTCATTTTAAGAACTTCTCCACTATTTGATGCTTTAAAACATGTAGAGAATTTAACTTGATGGGATTTAAATTAACAAATGGCCAATAGGTATTATGCAAATTCAAGCATAGCAATAATAAAATAATGAATGTCCAGATGAATGACTTTTCAATAATAAGATATCAATTTTTACTTAAATTGAAGATTTTTTAAAAAATATTTTAATATCCAGCACTAACAATGTCATGGGGATATGCACAATCTCATACAGGGGTGCTGGGTTTAAGCTAAAATAACCTTTCTGGATGGCAATTTCATAATCTGTGCAAAGAACCATGCAAATATCTACTTCTTTTGACATAATTTCATTTTATCCTATGGAAATAATAAAAAAATGTGCATTAATATTAAGTACTACAATTGGGGCCAATGTTTTTATGTAAATTATGGGGGATTCTAATGTAAATTATGGTATATCCACTAGAAAAACTGTTCTACAGTCATTCAAAAGAGAATTTCTGAAAAGCATGGAAAATATTTCAAAATATAAACGGAGAGAGAGAAAAAAATAGGATACAAAACTCTACAGAAAGGGCAGAATTTCAGCTTTTAGACAAGACAGAGAAATCTAACTTGACCTTTGACAGTAAAAAACCGGAAATCTGCCCGGAATTTGTAAAATAAATGTTTCAGATAGTTAAAACACACTGACTGGGATCTATGAGAAAAGGAAAAAAATCCCAATGAGATGAGCCCTGTGATCTCCCTGGCTTCCTGTCTGGAAGCATTTTACATATGTGGCACTGAGACGTGGTATCAAGTATTGCTCAGCGGTCCTGTTGAGTTGAAGAGACAGAAATGGAGGCAGCTGGAATATGGAATTAGAGCGCCAGAGATGAAAGAGCTATGGAGTAGAGGTGCAGAAATTCTCTTGAGTTTTCAGCTGATATTCAAAGCTCTGTGCAAACTACAATTTCTGGGGAAAGAAAAATTACTGGAAAACCAGATTCATTTAAATTCTGATCATTAAGAATAGGGAAAATTCATTGAACACTGGCCGCATTCCGTATATACTCCAGAATGCTGTAGTAGAAGGGCTAAACTAGCCCTGGAGGGGAAAAAAAACACCCTAGAATCATCGAAAACAAACTGTGAAAACAAGCTATGGAAAAACTGTGAGCTAGAGCAAAATTCAATACTCTGTAATGGCGTAAAACAAAATCCAGAGTCTACACAATGCTCAGTATTCAGTCAAAAATTACCGGGCAAAAGAAAAAGGGGTAGAATGTAAAGTAAGGCGAGGAGAAAGATCACTCGACAGACAGACCTAGAAATAATGGAGATAATGGGATTTATACTTGTAAAGAAGCCACCTGTCAATGTAGGAGACATAAAAGACACAGGTTCGATTCCTGGGTTGGGAAGATCCCCCAGGGGAGGGCAGGGCAACCCCCTCCAGTATTCCTGCCTGGAGAACCCCATGGACAGAGGAGCCTGGTGGGCTACAGTCCTTGGGGTCATAAGGAGTCGGACAGGACTGAGTGACTAAGCACACGTGCACAAACTTAAACAACTGTTTTTATTTACACCAAGAATTGAAAAGGAAGTATGAATGTAAAAGAAACTGAGAAAACTTCAGATCTAAAAAAGAACCTATAAAACTTGTAAGTTAAAAATATTATATCTGAATGAAAAGTCTCACTGAGTGGCTTTAACAGAAGATTAAACAAATGTAGAAGAAAATATCAGTTAACTTGAAGACATAGAAATAGAAATTATCCAAACTGAAAAAAAAGGAAAGAGATTAAGAAAAACTTGAACAGAGCTTAGAAGTCCTACGGAGCAATTTGAAATGTCCTAGAATACATATGAATTCCAAAAGACAAAAATAAAGGAGAAGGCAGAGACAATTTTTATAAAAATAAGGTTAAATTCTTCCAAATTTGATTTTAAAAACTATAAAATATTTAAAAACTCAACAGCCGTTATTGAAAATTAATTATCAAGATGAAGTCTTTTAAAAGTAGCCAACTAAGGAGATATATCACATACAGGCAAACAAAAATAAGAATAACCTCTTAACTTCTCACCAGAAACAATGCCATCTAGAATTAGACAACGGATTAATACCTTTAAATTAAAAAAAAGAAAAAAATAAGTTCAACACCTACAATTCTATACCTAGAGAAAATATCCTATAGAACTGAAGGTAAAATAAATTTTCAGATAAGTAAAAGTTGTATGAATTCACTGCATGCAGACCTCCACTATAAAACATATTAAAGGAAATTCTTCAGGATGAAGGAAATTAATATCAGATAAAAATTTAGATTTACACAAAAGAACAGAGTAGTAAAATGGAAAAGAATTTTTGTTCTCAGTTTTAAATTATTTAAAAGGTAAATACCTATGAAAAAGTAATAAAAATATATTGTGCAGTTTATAATATATGTAAGAATAAAATGTACTTCAACAATAGCATGAGGATTGAGGAGAAAAATGACAATTTACTGTTTTAAGGTTCTTACATTACACATAAAGTGACATAAAGGCAGTTTGTAAATATACTAAATCCTAGAGCATTCAAAAATAATAAAACAAGGGAATATAGCTAGTCAGCAAAATTAATGTTAGAAACAAACTCAATCCAAAAAAAAGGTATAAAAATGGGACAGAGGACAGATGGGAAATAAGCAGCAAGAATGGTAGATTAAATCCAACCATAATGATAATTCCACTAAAATAGCATGCTAATTAAAAGGCAGAGACCCACGATATGCCATCAACTACAAACAAAACACACTTTAAATATAAAGACAAAGATTGGCCAAAAGTAAAAAAATGAAAGATATATTATTCAGGCACAAATAGTAGGAAGCTGGACCAGCTACACTGCAGCAGACAAATAGCATCCATGACAAGGAAGAGTGTCAGATATACAGAATGCCATTACATTACAATACGAGTCAACTTTTAAAGATGACATATTTAACAATCATAAACAGCAGAGTTCCAAACTACCTTCATCAAAAGTTGACACTGTGATAGACAAATTCATAATTTTTTTGGAAATTTCAAAACTCCAGTGGCCTTACTTGCTAGAAGATTTACAAAACAAGCAAAATATGAACAACACTATCAACCAGCTTGACCTGTCATTTATAAGATGTTTTACCCCAGACTGCAAAATGCACATTCTTTTCAAGGGTATGTGAAACATTCTCCAAGGTATTCTATATATGGGACTATAAAGCAAGTCTCAATAAATGTAAATCAGCTGAACTCCTACAGAATGTATTCTGTGATTATAATGAAACTAAATTTTCAGTCAAAACCAAAAATATTTTAAAGTAGTTTTTATACAAAATTAATACCAATATATATAACTGATAGGCCCAAGAAAAAAATCATAAGGAAAACCAGGAAACATTAGAAACTGGGTAATGATGAAAGTGAAAGAGGGGAGTGAAAAAGTTGGCTTAAAGCTCAACATTCATAAAGCTAAGATCATGGCATCTTGTCCCATCACTTCAGGGCAAATAGATGGGGAAACAGTGGAAACAGTGTCAGACTTTATTTTGGGGGGCTCCAAAATCACTGCAGAAAGTGATTGCAGCCATGAAATTAAAAGACACTTACTCCTTGGAAGGAAAGTTATGGCCAACCTAGAAAGCATATTGAAAAGCAGAGACATTACTTTGCCATCAAAGGTCCGTCTAGTCAAAGCTGTGCTTTTCTCCAGTAGCCATTGTATGGATGTGAGAGTTGGATTATAAAGAAAGCTGAGTGTTGAAGAATTGATGCTTTTGAACTGTGGTGTTGAAGACTCTTGAGAGTCCCTTGGACTGCAAGGAGATCCAATCAATCCATCCTAAAGGAGATCAGTCCTGGGTGTTCTTTGGAAGGACTGATGCTGAAGCTGAAACTCCAACACTTTGGCCACATCATACGAAGAGTTGACTCACTGGAAAAGACTCTGATGCTGGGAGGGATTGGGGGCAGGAGGAGAAGGGGACGACAGAGGATGAGATGGCTGGATGGCATCACGGACTCGATGGACGTGGAGTCTGAGTGAATTCTGGGAGTTGGTGATGGACAGGGAGGCCTGGTATGCTGCGATTCATGGGTCGCAAAGAGTCAGACAGGACTGAGCAACTGAACTGACTGAATGATGAAAATATAGCCTATCAATCTTGTGGGATGCAGCTGACACAGTGCTTAAAGGGAAAAGAATAAAACTTAAAAAACTTAGATTATAGAAAAAAAATCAATGACGTAAACTTCACATTTTAAAGGAACTGGGGGAGCAAAACTGAACTGAAAAAGTAGAGTAAGGGAAATAATAAAGACTGGAAATCAGTGAGGAAAAAAATGAGCAACAGACAAAAATCAAAATTAAATTCTGATTCTTTGAATAGACTGGTAAAATGGGTAAGTCTCTAGTAAAACTGATTAAGAATAAAAGAGAATTTTGTACATTATCAATATCAGGGATGAAAGAAAAACTAAGGGACATCAGTACAGATACTATAGACACTAAAAGAATACCCAAAGAATACTGTGAACAATTTTAGGCCAATAAATTCAACAACTTACATGAAACAGAGAAACTGCTTGAAAGACCAGTCATAACATATAAGAAGAAAGGAAAAAATGCAAACAGCCCTATATCTATTAAAGACTGAATTTGAAACTGAAATCTTTCCTACAAAGAAAACTCTGGTCCAAATAGCTTTACTGCTGAATTCTCTAAGACATTTAAAAAGGAAGTTAATAGCAATTTTAAAAAATTATAAAATAGAGAAGGAACCCTTTTTCAACTCATTTTACAAGATCAGCTTGACCCTGATAATAAAACCAAACAAAGACATATCAGGAAAATTACAGACTAACATCTCTCAGGAACATAAACATGAAGATCCTTAATAAGTACAGGAGTATCTAAAAAGTACAATACAGCATGACCAAGTGATATTTATCCTAGGAAATGTGAGGTTGCTCTAACATTCAAAAGCCTTTAAACTGCAATCTATCATATTAACAACAGAACAAAGAAGAAAAATCAAATAATTATCTCAAAAGATGAAAAAAAATTGACAAGAAGCAACATCCATTTATGATTTTTTAAAAAAGCTCACACAAAATTATGGATAGAAGGAAACTTCCTTAATAAAGGGCACTTTTTTGCCTGGAGAATCCCAGGGACGAGGGAGCCTGATGGGCTGCCGTCTATGGGGTCGCACAGAGTCGGACACGACTGAAGTGACTTAGCAGCAGGAATAACTTACAGCTAACATCACAGTTAATAAAGACTAAACATATCTCCTCTAAGATGAGAAACAGACAAGGATGCCCACTGTCACTATTTCTAGTTAACACTGTACCGTATTATAAAATGTGCTTCAAAATATCCTAGGTAGCCAGTACCACAGAGGACAAAAAACTACAGACTGGAAAGGAAGAAATAAACCTTATTTGCAGGTAATATGATTGTATATTTAGAATATCCTAAGGACAAGGTCAATGTGTAGAAATTATTTGCATTTCTATATACTAAAAATAAACGGTTGGGAAATGAAGTTTGAAAAACATGATTTGCAACAGCATCAACATTAAGTACTGGGGGTAACTTAACAAACTATTAATAAAAACTCTAAATTAAGCTCCGATACTGTTTAAAATGCAGAGAAAAACGATAAAAATGTATACAAGAATATTTAGTGGTATTGTCATTGTGTGAGCAGGGCCCTGTGGGGCTCTTGGGCATGGAAGCCTTTCTGTGTCCCCTGTTTCTTGTCTGCAGGGAATAGATTTCAGCTTCCACGACGTTCCTGGAGTTCCAAAGAGCAGGTTCAATCAGCTGTTATCAGGGAAGAGAGGATGCAGAGACAGGGAGGAGCAATGACAGCAAGGAGATCCAACCAGTCCACCCTAAAGGAAATCAACCCTGACTATTCGTTGGAAGAACTGATGCTGAAGCTCCAGTACTCTGGCCACCTGATGTGAAGGGCTGACTCATTGGAAAAGACCCCAATGCTGGGAAAGATTGAAGGCAGGAGGAGACAGGGACGACAGAGCCTGAGATGGTTGGGTGGCATCACCGACTCAATGGACATGAGTTTGAGATAGTGAAGGACAGGGAGGCCTGGCGTGCTGCAGTCCATGGGGCTGCAAAGAGTCAGACATGACCGAGTGAATGAACAACATGAGTGCCTGTGTGCCCAGCTGCTCAGTCACATCCGACACTCTGCAGTCCTATGGACTGTAGCCCGCCAGGTTCCTCTGCTCGTGGGATTTCCCAGGCAAGAATGCTGGAGTGGGTTGCCACTTCCTCCTCCAGGGCATCTTCCTGATCCAGGGATCAAACACACGTCTCCTGCGTCTCCTGCACTGGTAGGTGGATTCTTCACCACTGCACCACCTGGGAAGCCCTAATCCTCAAAGAACCGTAGTCACAAGTGCTTTCCTGAGTCCTGTGAATCCTTCACGAAAATTACTGAACTACAAAGGGGAACCCCTGGATTTGCAGGCACTCGGTCCAAAGTACAGGTGGCGGGTCCCCACTTGCTGCTGGCCTCTGAAGTCAGGACTGGGTGAATTCTGCCCTTAATTTGTGGGGTCAGAGGTAACTTTGGGGGGTTAATTCAGACCTGAATTGGAGTACACTCAGTTGGTATCAGAATAGTTCAAACAGAATGGAAGAATCAAACAATGTCTGTGGAACTGGGGTGTGTGTGGGTATCTCCATTCAACAATTGTTTACTAGAAGAGGTGCAACATCCTGAATTCCTCCAAGTTTAGCCACCGGGCTATGTTCATAGCCCTCGTATATACACGTGACTGTGGTGGGAACCAACAGGCTAGGCTAAGAGGAACAGATTACTTTACGAATGGTTCAACTGCTCACCAAAATCATATTTGAGTAACAACCTTAAGCTTCTCATACGATAAAAACCTATTAATTTGAAGCACTAATTTGAAATTTGTAGAATATGGGCAAGATTCTGTTGTGGTTTATCTTTGCTTAGCCAACACGTTTTTACTTTTTTATAATTAAAAAAAGGTAAGATACTTCTTAGAGAGAATATTTAAGAAAAAAACTATTTTTTGAAGCTGAAGTAATCTACTACATATAAATAACACATATTTATATGCCTTTCCTGTAATAAAAAGATCCCCTAGACAACAAGTAGAATGAAAAATTTGTATCAATTTAGAGTTTTCTAAAACTAGTGAAATAAAACCCAATCTATCTTTAATATATTTTAAAATTAAAATTCAATCTTTATTTTTAGCCAAACCTTAGTGGGTTTTTAAAAAGTTAATCTGAATCAGTAAAGTTTATTGAATAAAACTAAGTTATCATATCATTAACATTTTGGAAAGTCCCCTGGAATATTTTTGTTCAAGCAAAACAGAAGTTCAAGTGTTGCCTACTCAATGATCATACCCACCATCGAAAGAAAACACACACATGATCTTCCTGTGCATATGTCACTAAATACACAAAAAAATGTGCTTTAAGATACATTTTTATGAAAAAGACAAATGAAATGCTATAGATTACAGGAGACTAAAAGAGAAATATCAACTCAATTCAACGTGACAGCCTAGACAGAATCCAGAAAAGAAAATCAAACTAATGGAGAAGTAGGTGAATTTCAATAAACTGTAGCTTGATTAATAACATGACACCAATGTTAATATCCTCTCCCTGATATGTACTATGGTTATAGAGCAAGTGAGTACAAGTGCTGTTCTCTCAGTTGTGTCTGACTCTCTGTGACCCTGTGGATTGTAGCCGGCCAGGCTCCTCTGTCCATGGAGTGGGTAAGCCATTCCCTTCTCTGGGGATCTTCCTGACCCAGAGATTGAACCTGGGTCTCCCACATTGCAGGCAGATTCTTTACTGTCTGAGCCACCAGGGAAGCCCCATGGTTATATAAGATGCCAACATTAAGTAAAGCAAGGAAGGATAAGATATAAGGAACCTCTGCGTGCACTATTTTTGCAACTTTTCTAGAAGCCCAAAATTAGTTCAAAATTAAAAGTTCAAAGCAAAGAAGCATTTCCACCCCATATTAACATTTTTTACAGCTTAAAAAAGCTCAGTTGGTCTGGAATGAGAAAAATCCATTTTAGGAAGCTACTATAGGTCCGGGGGGGGGGGGGGGCGGTCAGAAAAATAACAGTAGTCCTATAAATTGTATCACTTGCTATTTCTACTATGATTTATTACGAAAGTCATATAATCACCCTTCCAACTTAGTGAAAAGTACTTGTAAGTTCTCGCAACAATTAACCAACCACTGCTAGGGCTGTGCTTAGTACAACCTAGGAGGGACAGGGAAAAACTGTCCCTCCAATTTTTTTATTTTGCCCTGTTGGGAAAAAGTGCCATGCTGTTAATTTTATTACTTTTCTGGCAAACGTGTTAGTGTTAAGCAGTAGACCTTATTGGCTGCATATTATAATTTAGATGTGACCACTGTGAACCCGAGATCTATACCAGACACTACCTCTATCTAAAGCTGGTATAGATCTCGGGTTCACAGTGGTCATATCTAAATTATAATATGCAGCCAATTAGGTCTACTGCTTAACACTAACACGTTTGCCAGAAAAGTAATAAAATTAACAGCATGGCACTTTTTCCCAACAGGGCAAAATAATTTACATAGAATGTTTCCAAGCCATATGTGTGATAGACCTTAATAGGCAGAGTTAAGTAGAAATTTATATTTTTTTTGTTTTGATGGTATCATAAAATGAATTCCAGCCACATTTGAGCCTGGGCAGACTGAGCCGCTCCATGAAGACATAATATAGCACATTGTGGACTGGCCTGCTCTGCAGAGAGAAGTTAAGGTCATGAGCTCGTTTAGCGAGTACCCTTCTTGGATAGAGGTTGACTGGCCAAAAACTAGGCAGTGGGTGTCCATCCATCTGTCACTTTAGAGATTGCTTTACAAGGCACGGTTTGCTTATGAGTCATGTATAATGAAACATCAATTACATTCTCTGGGTAGTATACACTGCTATTACATCAGGATGTTGTGTGAATTTTTCAAAATAGGTTTTTGCTGCTAAATGCAAATATACTTATGGAAACTTTATTTTTTCCCCTCCAACCCAATTCTGTACAAACTCAAGGTTGCACTCAGTCTATCCAGACATCTACAACGCATGTGGCAACAGCTTTGGTTGCTCTGCAATGTTCTCAAGCCAAAAAAAAAACACACACACAAAAAAAAAGAAAAAAGAAAATACACATACTTCTTCATGTAAACACGGTGAATGAACAGGCTATGCTGTTAAATACTAAAATTCTCCCTGCTTTTCCGTTCTAATTACAAAATCTACTGCAGAGATTACCATTTTTATTCATTCCATTTTTGATCCTTTGAGAATAAGAAAATATTCCAAATTGCTGAACCATGGTTTTTCACACTGCAGATGACCCTCACCACCAAACCCAGAAACTCCCATACTCCAAACCAAGGAGAGCAGTTTTAATGAATCACTGGAACAATTCAGTCAATGTTGAATTCTGATGATTAGTTTGAGGCTTAATTGTACTTGCTTTTTCCTCCAGCCCAATCAATAGCTCCTTGCATGGGGCTTGTTAGAGGCTGCTTGTTAAAGACTTGGCAACTGTTTCACCCCCAGGAAAAACAAAGGAAAGTGCTAGTCTAATTGCAGAAGTGCAGGTCTGGGTCAATGAGCAATACCAATGTTTTCCCAGCTAGCCCAAGTTTGACAAGCATCCTCTAGCTGGTGTGGAAAGCCTTTGCAAAGGCTCTCTGGGCTTATCAAGGGAGTGGACATCCACCTCTCTGAAACATGGTGGTAGTAACCCATGGGCAGCAGGGAACCCCCTCCCCAAGAAAACCGAGCATTCTAAGCATCTGACTTTACCCAAGGAAGACCCTTCAAGGATAGGGTGGGCCTCCAGCAGGTTGAGAACTCTTCATTGATTTTAAGCATCATCACTGAGCCTTACCAAGGAGTTTGTGATTGGCATTCTTATTGCAAAAGTTAAGCGACATTTTTTTTTTTTTTAATCTCTTCAGTGATATCTTGTGCTTTCCCACCTACTCAGATTCTGGCAACATACTTTCTGCATCTGGATATACAATGTAGTTTCCCAGAGATCACCAGGAAATAGCATTGTTACTCAATGAAGTGAAAGTGAACGTGTAAGTCGATCAGTCGTGTCTGACTTTTTGCGACCCCATGGACTACAGGCCACAAGGCTCCTCTGTCCATGGGGATTCTCCAGACAAGAAAACTGAAGTGGGTCTGCCATTTCCTTCTCCAGGGGATCTTCCTGACTCAGGGATCGAACCGGGGCCTCCTGCAAATCAGGCAGATTCTTTACCATCTGAGCCACTGACACACTCATCACTACTCAATACACTGTTTTAAATTCCATGCCCACCATATTCTGAGCACACAACTCTGTGAGTTACATAACTGGAGGTTCTCCTAAGTTTTCTCAGCTCTTCCTCTTCCTCTTTTTAACACAAATGGATTGCAAAGGTAGCAAAAAGAATGGAGAGGGGATAACTATGTGTCAGTTGCTCCTGCTGTTGGCTAAACTAAACCAGCTTTACAATCAACGTGTGATCAGACCACCAGCAGCAGCAGCATCTGGAAGCTTCTAAACATGACCATACACGGGCCCTAGGTAGTATTTACTGAGTCAGGACCTTTACTGGGTTGGAGGGTGATGAAGCCCAGAAACAAGCGTTTTAACAAGATCTTCAAAAGATTCAGATGTACACTAAAGTTTGAAAGGTACTGGGTTAAACAAGCTAGAACCATTGCAACTGCAATCTGGGAAGCATCTCTTCACCCTCCCTTTTCTTTATCCCAGTGACCTGAGCCTTAGTAAGTAACTGGGGAGGTGTAAACAGTGCTCAAGCATGTTATCTTCTGCAGAGGCCTTCCCTACAATCCCCAGCTGCACAGAAAGTGCTTGACAATTGATGAGTTCAATCTACAGAGGGTTTCCTCCAGCTGATAATCACACCGTGTAGAAGAACAATTATGTTAAAATACCAACCAGCTAGCTAGTTCACTATGTAGGATTTAAGAAGCTGAGAAAAAGGAATATTAAGAGTGCCACTATAGAGAAGAAGAGGAATCAGTGAACAAATACACAGTGCACACATATGGGGCTAGGGTACAGGGACACAGAGTTTTGAAGGTGAGTATGTAGAACTGAAAACAGAATTTTCGCTCCAAAACTTTACAGAATAGTGTGTCTCCATAGTTTTGTGACTTACCTACCATAAGCAGACAATCTGTCAGGTTTCAGGGTTGGGAATTAAACCACTGGCGAGGTCTTTTATTGAGGCTGGTAGTTCTTTTCTTTTTTTTTTTTTGCAAATCCTAGAAAAACATTTTATTCCAAAATCCTCA
Organism: Cephalophus harveyi; assembly: GCA_006410635.1. Classification (NCBI taxonomy): domain Eukaryota; kingdom Metazoa; phylum Chordata; class Mammalia; order Artiodactyla; family Bovidae; genus Cephalophus; species Cephalophus harveyi. The sequence goes on along the minus strand of SJYT01085032.1, from coordinate 221,209 downwards.
GATTTCTAATGTGACTGTTCAGAGGTTAAACATGGTATCTTGGCTCAATTACTTGTATTAAATAAGACAGGTGGAAAAAAGATTCAGAACAGAAACAGTCTGAAATTGTCACAACCTTGCTTAATCGAGGAAAATGAAATATTCTGCTGGTGAGTGGCCTTGAGTGTAGTGGTATCACCAGTGGCTTCAGTCTCTTCCATTTGTGTGTATTTGCGCGTGTGTGTACGTGTATGTGTGTGTGTGTGTGTGTGCGTGTGCGCACACGCACTAAGACGCTTCTGTCATGTCCAACTTTTTGCAACCATGTGAACTGTAGCATGTCAGGCTCCTCTGTGCATGGGATTCTCCAGGCAAGAATACGGCAGTGGGTGGCCATGTCCTCCTCCAGGGGATCTTCCTGCCCCAGGGGTGGAACCTGTGTCTCTTATGTCTCCTGCACTGGCAGGCAGATTCTTTACCACAAGCTCCATCTGGGAAACCCTGCATTACTGTAGCTTCCTTTTATTAATTTTATTTCGATTCCCTCATCATCAGGATTTTATGGCACAATGTTCACTTGTTTAAATATAATTGGTTATTATACAGAGTAAAACTGACCCTGGTTGTGACATTAAATCAGCCACCCTTCCTAATTTACCATCTTCCACAAGACTGAAAAATTACAGGAGACATTCACTGGGGCAGGTGCTAATTTTCAAATGTCTGTTTTCTTTTCCCGATTGAAAAAAAAAAAAAAACTATCATGATAAAGTAAAAGCTGAAAAATGTGTTTACGCATGAATAGCTTTTGTTGAAAGCTATTGCTATTTTACTGGGTCAATATACCTATGTTTGGATTTTAGCAGATGTTATCTTGCATGCCTATTTAGAAATCCTTAAACACTCTTCAGAGGCAGAAGGTAAAAGGGTTTGCATGTAATATATCAACAGAGTATCTCTATCAGGAGTGATTTTTGATGAGAAGCAGGAACTCTCATGACTATACCTCAGACACAGCATCACGGGAACAGGGCTTGTTCCATCACCAGCGGCTCGAAAGGCTCCAGTGTGAACCCCTAGTGTCTAGGTCACTTCCGTGGCGATGTTTCTATTCATCACTCACTGATTCATTCAACAACTATCACTGGGCACCTACTACCTGCCAGGAACATCTAGGACTGAAGAGACAGAGGGCCTATAGCTTGTAGTCTACTGGGGGTGACAACTGTTAGGTCACGAGCAGGGGAGGCATGGCAGCGAGCTGAAAAAGTTCCCTTGAAACAGAAAGGCATGATGAAGAGTTGTGACGGGGTGCCTGATGTAAGCTGGAGGATATCTGAGCGAGGCACACGAGACAAGACTAAAGGGATCCCCAAGAGCTCACTCGGATGAACACCAGGACGACGTGTGCCAAGGTGATGGGAGAGAAACCAAGAGCACAGGGTAGGCTGTGTGGCCGCAGTGATCGGGTGCAGAAGGCTTGCAGGCATGGCGAGCTTGAGCAGGGCCTTCCGGCCACACCCAGGACCTGGGTCTCTATAAGTGTAGTAGAAGCTACCAAGATGTATTAAGGAGGGAATCTGACCATATTTTTACTTTTATATCATCGCTGTAGAGAGAGGGCAGAGTCGTTGTTCAGCCACTAAGTCTCGTCCCATTCTTTGAGAACCCCCTGAACTACAGCATGTCAGCCTCTTCTGTCCATCACCATCTCCTGGAGTTTCTCAAACTCATGGCCATTGAGTCGGTGATGCCATCCAGCCATCTCATCCTCTGTCAGCCCCTTCTCCTCCTGCCCTCCATCTTTCCCAGCATGAGCCTTTCCAGTGAGCTGGCTCTTTGCATCAGGTGACCCAAGTACTGGAGCTTCAGCTTCAGGGTCAGTCTCTCTAATGAATATTCAGGCTTATTTCCTTCACGCTTGACTGGTTTGGTCTCCGTGCCATCCGAGGGGCTCTCAGGAGTCTTCTCCAACACCACAATTTGAAAGTATCAATTCTTTGGTGCTCAGCCTTCTTTATGGTCCAACTCTCACATCTGTATGTGACTACTGAAAAAAATCATAGCTTTGACTATATGGACCTGACTATTAAGTGCCAAAATGTACACAGAAATAGACCATAGGAGGCTATTGTGAAATTTCAGACAGAGAACACAGTGGTTGGCCTAGGAAGCAGCCACTGGAACTAGATAAAAGTGAACATGACCTTCAAATAAACAGGAGCTGAAATCAACCGGATTTACAGATTGACAACGTGAGAGCATCGTACTTATTAATTCCCATCAACCTGGATACAATTTTCTTAGAAACAAATTCATCTGTAATAGGTACAATGCTTCTCATTCTCTATGGAAAACAGAAAAAGAAATCCAGTAGAACATTTGGAGATTTAGAAACAGCATTCCTTGGCTAGAATCCCAGCAGAGCTCAGGGGAACTCAAACTGACTCTATGTGCAACCTTGTGGATTGCAAGGAGTTAATACCTTTGTTCTGGAAAAATAGTGGGTATGCCTCACTTGTCTAAATTTGCATTGATAGGAAACAGTTTCCAAGTATGAACGCTAATGACAATGCAGAGGCTGTCTTTTCTACCGCATAATATCACATTAGTTCTTCCCTATGCATCTAAAACTTACGCTATCCTGCCTTTATCTGCCATCCCTGTTTTTTCCTTTGGAGCACAAATGCAAGAAAGGGCCTTTTCACTATTCCAGAGGTCACGCATGACATCAGGGAGAAACCACATGCCTCTTGAAACTATTCACAGAAGAGATCCAACCTCCTTGTTATGTTTCCTGGCACCTCTATGTCTGCAGCCCTTCCCTAAAAGTAACATAAAATCTACACTTAATAAACAAATCTGTCACAACACTGATTTATACCCCAGATCAGAATATTTTAGAAACAAATAAAAATGACCAACTTGTACAAGCTTCAATTCTCTCCGTTTCGACATGTCCTCATATCTTTGTACTTGTTCTTTTCCATGCAGTGATCATCTTTTTTTTTTTTTTTTACAATGTCCACAACCTCACAAGTCTAATTACTAACATTAATTTACACCCACAGTGTCATCATTTGATTTGCTTTCCCAAGAAACTTCCTAAACAGGATCTGCCTATGTTAAAGAGTAAAAATGATGATACATACGTAAGCAGCCTTCCCTCCTCAGGTTCTGCTTTCTAAGGGCTATCTGACGATTTCTAATAACCTGTGTACTCGAAGGATCTGACACATTAATCTCCAGCCAGAAGTCTTGTGAAGGAACCCACCACTTATTTTCTCTTTGGATAACAGCATTAATATCAGGGGAGTGAGAAAGACATGGCTATATTTATTTCTTTAACTTATCAGTTGATTTCTATCCAGAAAAGCATGTTGGTAGAAAGAGAGGGAAATAAAAGTGCAGGTCAGAAACACTCTCATTTTAATCTCTGGAGGTAGCCTAATCCACTGGGTGACTGTGGAGTGGCATAAAAAAACTCAAACGTTCACATCATTTGTGAGGATGAGTTTTAAAACAGAGAGAGCACAAAGGAAAAGAATGTCACCTGCCTCTGTGATTATTTCAGACACTGGCTATTAGAAGGCACACGGTTCAAAGAAAGGACACGCAGATAGGAAGAGTTGGCCCTTCTATATACCTTTTGAGTTTCAAAAACTGTAATTGTTCCTACCCACTCAATTTCTTGTACTTACATGACAACGCACAGACATGAAAGAAGATATGCCAATAGATAAAACCTAATTCTTCTTGATAAGTTATCCAGTTACGTTTTAAGTCTTTGATCTAATAGAAAGCTTCAATATGATCCATTTGAACTGTTAATGTTTAGTATCAAGCATATTTCCAAGTTAAGTTCAAGGTCAGATCTTTTCCTCTACTCTTCACCTGCATCCTCCATGCACGGAAATCTTTGGATGACCTTCCCGCTTGGGGGTAGGTTTATTTATTTATTTATTTATTTGTTAGTCTCTCTATTCCTGCATAGGAATGCCACAAAGTCAGGATATTCTGGAGACCCTATACCTAGGATCTCCTGTGTATTCAATGACTAAAATAAACCAAAACCCAAAGAAGGCAGAGCCCATGCCTGTTTTATCTTACATCCTGTAGACTTAGCAGAGCATCACCCAAACTGAGCCAGAGGTTCGAGGGTGGTATGAGGATTACCGCTGATTCATAACTTAGACCACTCACGCTGAAATATGCTCAGTTCTTTGTTTGCTTATTTCAGGACTTCAACATATGAATTTGGAGGGACACAACACTCAGTCTACACGGAGAAGAGAGGATGAAACAACGCTGCAGACCTCTGTGGTACATAATTATCATCATATGTATATAACTTTATACTCTCATCCGTGTCAAAACTTCGCAGTTGATCTGTGTTCTCCAATACACATATCAATTTGGTGCTTCATCTCTCTTATCTTTAGCCTTTTTTTTCTGGGCTCCTTACCTCATCCTGATCCCTTCTCTAAACCACAAAGCTACATTACCATTTTAAAAATAGAATCATGGGGAACATGTGTATACCCATGGTGGATTCATGTTGATGTATGGCAAAACTAATATTGTAAAGTAATTAACCTCCAATTAAAATAAATAAATTTATATTAAAAAAAATACAATCGTGGGGAAAAGTATGATGCAGTTAATACGTTTTATTTTTAAAATTAAAAGCTTGTTCAGCTAACTTGAATCTAAAATAAAAACAGCAGAGCCTGCTGGAAGAATGGCTCTTCAAAGCCAGATTCCGCCTTGCCCCCAAGCCTGTTTACTGGGGCGTTTTAATTTCCATTCTGGTTTTCAGTCCACGGTTTGTCCTTGCCTCGCAGAAGTGCTATTCATCAATGTAACACTAACAGAAGACCCTGACTGTTACAGACCTCAGTCAGGATATCGACTAGAACACAGTCAGTGTTATAGACGGGAACACATTTTAGCCACAGCTGAATTAATCTGAGGCATAGAGACCCCTGTTTTCAGCCTGTTAGTTTAATGTCTTATTTCCACTAAGTTGGACAAATTAGCGTTGAGGGTATAAAGTGAAGTCGCTCAGTTGTGTCCAACCCTTTGCGGCCCCATGGACTGTACCCTACCAGGCTCCTTTGTCCATGGGATCTTCCAGGCAAGAATACTGGAGTGGGTTGCCATTTCCTTCTCCAGGGGATCTTCCTGACCCAGGGATCTAACCCGGGTCTCCTGCATTGCAGGCAGATACTCTACCCTCTAAGCCAGAGTAAACTCTTCACCATAGAGGGTATAACTGCTAATAACTAAACTGACCTAAAACATGTACATAACTGTGATTTTCCCGTCATAGTGCTTGGTGTGCTGTGCTGGCTGGAAGGGCAATAACAGGGGTGTGTGTGTGTGTGTGTGTGTGTTAGTCGCTCAGTCAGGTCCGACTCTTTGTGACCCCATGGACTCTAGCCTCCAGGCTCCTCTGTCCACGGGATTCTCCAGGCAAGAAGGCTGAAGTGGGTTGCCAGTTCCTTCTCCAGAGGACCTTCCCAACCCAGGGATCTAACTTGGGTATCCCACACTGCAGGCAGATTCTTTACCATCTGAGCCACCGAGATAAGGTGAATGAATGATTTTAACAATCAGGTATTGACCATTTCTAATAACTGGAAAAACAATTTGTTCACATAACTTTTAGCTTCACTATTTATGGACTTGGATACATTTGGTATTTTTCTGGCTAAATATACCTAGATACTAAACATTTTCTTAAGCTGTTGCAAAAAAATATATAAACATAAGACCACATGGCTGGCTCAGAAAATACCTCCTCTTTGTAATTCATATGAATATACTATGAAGTAAGTGTAATAAAAGTGAGCTGTTTTTGATTTACTTATTAATATATCTCACCCAGAGTTCCACAAAAATCTCACAACATTTTTCAGCACTGTACCACCAGTTTCTAAATAACAAAGTAGGTATATATTGCTCAGTATCACCAAGCACTGTCAATCATAAAAAGGTAAATCAAGCTAGGACAGACCCTGAGGGGTTTCCTAAGTTTATCACTCAGAGATACAAACAAGATCCTGGCTAAACCACCTTAGGCTAAAGGGTCTGTTTTAAAGCTCAGCAGCTTTAAAATAGGAGACTATTCCATAATTTCCTCTAGATTTCTGTTTCTAAAGCCTTTTAAATATGGAAATGTTACTTCTCATGTGAGCCTTCAGGCTGTAGTTCACTATTTTCTCAATGAAGATGAAAACCGTTTGCCATATTCAGTGATGAAGCATCCAGCATCTCCACTGTGGTTTGCCCAGTAGAATGCATTTGTTTACTCAGTCATTCCTTTTCTCTCTCTACAACTTTATCAGTTGGTTTACAATACTGTGTTAGTTTCAAGTAAACAGCTCCAGATTCTTTCCCACCACAGGCTATTAAAGATACTAGTTTCTCACGTGCTATACAGTAAACAGCACAGTTGTATTTATTTGTATTATTTATTACAGTAAATATTTGTTGTTTATTTTATATTGTGGTGTGTATCTAATAATTCCACAATCTTAATTTATCCTTCTTCCTCCTCTTTCCCCTTTGGTAATCACAAGACATGGAAGTAATCTAAATGTCCATCAACAGATGAATGAAGTAATATTCTACTGCATGTGTACACGTACACACACACACACACACACACACACACACACAGAGGAATACTACTCAGCCATAAAAAAGAATGAAATATGCCCTCTGTGCAACAAGGATGGACATAGAGATATCATAGTCAGATCAGGTCAGTTCAGTTCAGTTGCTCAGTCGTGTAGAGAAACACAAATAGCTGTTATCACTAATATGTGGAATCTAAAAAAGTAATACAAATCAACTTATTTACAAAATAGACACAGACTCAAAGACACAGAGTTCCTTTTTGTTTCTTGCTCTACCAGGGGCTTCCTAGGTCTCAGTTCAGTTTTTCACACACCTCCCTACCCTCTCGAAGGTCTCATATGATTCGCCCCAACAGGCTGGAAGCTACTTAAGAGCAGGGACTGTATCTGCCTGGTTCACCTCTACACTCCTAGTTCCTAACACAGGACCTAGCATAGACTAACTTATTCAATAAATAGTTGTTGAAAGAACAATCAATATAAAATGAAAAGAGATTCAAGCTATCTTCCTCCTTCTCTTCTCACTTCGCTAAAAATACACTCAGTAAGCTACAGCTATAGCTTTCAAGAATGAGCAATGGCTGATCTGTGATGCCAAGCTGGATCCAGTATAGGATTCATGGGGGATGTTACTCTAGAGGGCTCTCTGAAGGGATAAGATGGATTTTAAAAGAAGTCAACAATACAAGGCTATTTCCTTCCACTGTATTACATGGTTCCTGGAATTTCAACCCATCTGATAGTCCACTGGTGCCCACTTCTGATTCTGCGAAGAGTTGATTCATTGGAAAAGACCCTGTTGCTAGGAGGGATTGGGGGCAGGAGGAGAAGGGGACGACCGAGGATGAGATGGCTGGATGGCATCACGGACTCGATGGACGTGAGTCTGAGTGAACTCCGGGAGATGGTGATGGACAGGAAGGCCTGGCGTGCTGCGATTCATGGGGTCGCAAAGAGTCGGACACGACTGAGCGACTGAACTGAACTGAGCCACATCTTTGATTGTCACTCATACCTGTCTCTTCCCAAGTCCCTTTGGAGGTCACCGTGGGTCATCTACGTGGAGGGGTCTGGGAAGTGACTTGTCCTTCAGAGAAGAGCTTTCTGAGCCCAAGGATAGCAGAGCCTATGAGCTGATCGTTTGGGTGAGGGGCCAGGGTGGGGGTCGCCATCTCTTGTGAGCCAGTTGGTGATTTTCTTCCTCTTTGCTTGGGAGACCTTCAATGTCCCCCTCCCAACAGAACCCGCAGGTGGAGTAGGGAGCCTAGGAAGGCCCGGGGAATGTGGCTGGGGGTTGAGTCCCAGCCCTCTGGAAGGTCCTCCCGCCCCATGCCCCTCTCCAAAACTGGCCTTGAACTGGCGGGCCCAAGCGCGCCCAGCCCTGCGGCACAGCGTTAGCGCAGGCCCAGCCTCCCAGGCAGTCTCTGCCAGGCCAGGCTTAATCGTTAGCCACACAGCAGGCACCGGGGACTTTCAGGCACCTCACAGAGCTCCCAACCTGAGCTTAGACTTGGGGAAGCTGGGCTCCATGGCCGTCAAGCTCAGTGACCGTCCTGGTGCACCTCGGGGTGGGGCCCGCACGGACAGATGAGCTGGGCACCCCTCTGACCTGGTGACCTTGTAGCCAGGTGCAGACAGGTCAAAGGCCATCTACTGGTCCTGTGGATTTGGGTGGAGTAATAAATGATGGGAGAGAGGGGGCGCGAATGCCGGTTCCACCGCACCAGCCCTGCCTCTTGGGCCTCTGTGTCCTTATTCCCAGGGTCTCAGCCCCAGGGGAGCTGGGGCCTGGAGAAACAGATGAGAATGAGAAAGGCCTGGCCTCTCCCACCTCTCTCCATCCCTTTCCTCTAGTCCCTCATCTGGTATCCCCTCCCCCTCCCCCCTCCCCTGGCTCGCACCTGCCACACATCCCACTGGGCTTCAGCGGGCATCAGGGCCCCCCTCCCTCTTGTATTACTCCACCCAGACCCACAGGATCAGCAAAAGCAGCATGGGGCTTTCCTCAAAGCCCCCCCCAGAACAGAATGCTCTGCACCCCTGGGAGCATCAGGAAGCACCCTGGGCCCAGTGACCGTGACCCTGGTAGTGTTTACTGTCTGCGGTCACATTTTGTCGAAGCGACTTGGCTGTTTTTCTACTTTTGTCGATCTGCTCAGCTGGCTCCTTCATTCACGCATTCATTCCTTCAGTACTTCGGAAGCTGGGGCCTGTCCTTGATGCTGCAGATATAGGAACGCTTCAGGTTATCAGCCCACAGGGGTCTACAGGCCCATGGGCTCCTGAGAATGAAAACTCTCAGAGGCGGGGTCTGTATGCCACCCTGCCGCATCCCTCGACCCCCTGCCCACAGTTCACTTTAGGCAAGTTGGAGGGAAGGGCGTGCCCCTAGGGCTGGGGACAGGGCTTGGGGTGCAGAGTGGGGGCAGGGGAAGAGCCAGTGACAGAGCTGGTGGGTGGCTGGGTGAGGGGTGGAGAAAGATTGGCATCCTCTCAGCCTCAGCTTAATTCCCTGGGCAAACAGCAGCGCTGGGAGCGCTGCCGGCAATCCACTGCAGCTTCAAAGGGCCTTGGGGCCATGGGCGGTGTGGGCCACGGGCAAGGCGCCAGGCTTCCCCACTTCCTGGAGCGCTTGCATTCCTGGGAGCTCAGCGAGCTGCTTCCTTCCAGGGGAAAGAGGGTCTGGGTCTCGGGCCCTGCTGTCCTGCCCTCAGAGCGGTGTCTGGGGGCCGGAGTGGGGGGCAGCCAGACCTGCAGCCCAGCTCCTGGCTTGGTGATCGTGTACCCTGCCGCTCCCTGCCCTGCTGTACCGTCTGGTTGGCTTCTGGGGGACAGCACCCTCCAGCTGGTCCCTGCCCGCCCGTGATACAGGGAAAGTTCAGGCCGCGGCAAGCCAGTCACGATGCCTCCAACCTGACCCCACCTGGGAGCCTCGGAGTGGGCTGGACACAGGGGCCTCTGGAGGAAGGTGACCCCCCGGGGCTTCAGGCACCTCCTTGGCTCACACTGCCCCGTGCAGGCCCAGCCTGGGCGGCCTCCCAAAGCCCTCTCCCCGGTGCTGCTGCCTCCCCTCCCTTGCCACCTATGTTTCCCTCTTCACCACACAAGAATGTGTCAGCAGGACCCAGGGCCACTCTGCCACCCATTGTTAAAGCAGGCTTCTCTCCACATCCCCGCCTCTGACAGGCCCAGGCCTGCCCCGCAGGGCCAGCCCCCTGTCCCCTGCCGGGAGTCCAAATACACCTGTTTACCTTTGGGCCTCAGCCAGGGATGGGGACGGAAGCTCGCCTGACTCCTGACCACTGGGCCCCACCGGCCCTCCCAAGCCTCCCTTCCCGCCCTCCACTGTCTTCCTTCTACAGGTCTGGGTGCCCAGAACACCTAGGTGGGGGAGGCGTGATGGCAGGAGAGTGTGTCCTGCCCTGGGCTCAGCTCTGCAGGAGGCCTGACCCATTTGCTCCAGGACAGCATGGGACCCCATCCTGGGGGTGCTTTCCAGACATCCCGAGAGTCATGGGAGCCAGGAGTGGCTGGTCCTGTGGAACGGGATGTGCTCTGGACAGAGGAGGAGGACCCCCAAAGCCTGAGATCCTGCCCTTTCCTGCTTCATCACTTTCTTGGCTGGGGGATCCATGGGGAAGGGAGGATGGGAAAAAGGTGGCAAGTTAGGGGACAGAAGGGTGGCCTCTTGCTTTGAGAAGGGACTGTTCCTAACACCTGAGAATGAAGTGGCTCAGGGCCTTCTTACCTCAAAAGTGGAGATCCGGGCTTCTCTGGAGGCTCAGTGGTATAGAATCTGCCTGCCAATGCAGGAGACATGAGTTCGATGCCTAATTCAGGAGGAATCCACCTGCAAAAGAGCAGTTAAACCCACGTGCCATGACAATTGAGCCTGTGCTCTAGAGCCTGGGAGCTGCAACTACTAAAGCCCGCATGTCTAGAGCCTGTGATCCACAAGAGAAGCTACCGTAAGGAGAAACCCGTGTACCACAGCTAGAGAGTAGCCCCTGCTTGCCACAACCAGAGAAAGCCCACGCAACAACGAAGACTCAGCACAACCAAAAAAGAAGTAGACATCAAAGGAAATGAGAAACCTGCTCAGAGAGCTTGGGTCATGAGCTCAAAGCCACACAGCTCAAAAGAGAAAGGACAACTCAGTGCGATGTGGGGTCCTGGATTTAGATGCTGAGATGGAGAGGAGCATTACCAGGCCAGCAAGATGTGATTACCAAGTCAATGTCAATTTCCTGATTGTGATGATGGTACTAGGGTTATCATGAAAGCGTGTGCTTGTTCTAAGGAAATACACACTAAAGTATTTAGTACTAATGGAGCATCCTGTCTGCAACTTAGTCAATGGTGCAAAATATATTTTGATTCGGATTACACTGAACCTACAAATAAATCTGAAATAAACGAATGTCATTTTTATTTTTTTAATTTAAAAAATATTTTTATTTATTTGGCTGCACCTGGTCTATCTGTGGCATGTGGGGTCTAGTTCCCTGACCAGGGATTGAACCTAGGCCCCCTGCTTTGGGAGCGCAGAGTCGTAGCCACTGGACCACCAGGGAAGTCCCTGAACATCTTTTTTAAAAAGCCACCCAGCTAAGGGTCAGGGCAGGAATGAATAGGAGGGACAAGATCTGATACTCACGCTTCCCACCCTTCATGCTTTCCTCCCCCTATCAGTGCGACGAAGCCCTGTGTTTGGCCGACTTCACAGCCTCCCTCTCACTTTGGCTGCTCCTAGAAAGTGTCTTTGGACCCTTAGAAGTACCGATGCCTGCCACTCCCCACTGCACGCCCCCCCCACTCCAGCGCCAGAGACACTAGTCCCAGGCACGGGGATTTTCAGCTCCTGGTGGTTCTTCCTGGCAGCCAGAGGCTCCTTCAGCCTTTCCTCACCTGCACCCTGACCTTGCCCCACTTCCCCCAGGATGGGCCCAGGCAGAGGGTGAGGACAGGACAGTGACAGGCCCCCTCTGTCAATCCAGGGTGTACCCCCTTTGGCAGGGTCTGGAGGCTGATCCTGAGCCCGGAGCCCCCGTGTTCCCTTAGTGCTGGGGAATGTGGGGAGAAAGGCTGGTGGGTGGTGGGGAGAGGGAGGGAGCCACTGCTGTGTGTGTGGGGGGGTGTCTCAAGAGGGAAGACGGGGCAGCCTCCTCAGCGAGCTGTGGGAAGAGAGTGGGCTGGCTCCCGAGCTCAGTAAGGCTCCAGCCTGCTGGCCTCACAGTGTGCGTGTGCGTGCAGTGTGCCTGCCCTTCTGAAATATTTGGAATAATTAGCAAGTGAAAGCAGCAAGTTAACCGGGGAATGCCAGGTTGGCCAGGAGCCAGCCTTGAGTGCAGGGAAAGAAAGAGGCTTCGGGGGGAAAAAGGGGTCCGTGGAGGCTGGGCAGGATTGTGTGGGACAGTGCCTCTGTTTGTGCTTGCCTGTGTGTGTGTGTGCTCACTTGTGCTGGGGGAAGGGGCTGTGCTGGCAGGGCTAGGGCGGGGGGTGGGGAGTGATGGGTTCCAGGCAAAGCTGGGGCGAGGGGGTTGAAAGGTGTCTGCTGAGTGTCACCCATTTCCTGTGCCTCAGTTTCCCCATCAGAACTCTGGTAGGTGGTTCTCCACAGGCTGGAACCTGACGTTCCAGGTTCTGGTGGGAGAGTAGGGTCTAGGCACCGTCATCTTCCCTGGTGGCCTTCCTCACCCCCAGTCTGCACTGGAGGGAAGGTGCCGGGTGGGGTGATTGCACCCGAGGGTGGGAAGTAGGGGCTCTGGCGCTGGGGCCCTCTGACCTCACACCCTGTCCTTCCAGAAAGGGACCGAGGAAGAGAGGAGCTGGAGACAGGCCCAGGCGAGGACCGCAGGCGAGCCTGGGCAGGCCCTCGAGGTGGGGGAGCTGGGGGACGTGAACCGAGCCCTGGGCAAGCCGGGCCTTTGTGAGTCCCCAGGGCCAGGGAGGGGGCTGTGCCTCTTTTGCTGCCCGCCCGCTGGGTACTATAGGTGCTGTCTCCACACTGCACAGATAGAGGCACTAAGGCTTAGCTGCAGGGGACACCCGCCACCGCCCCCCTCCCCAGGGCTGCCTCTCAGTCCTTGTCTCTGGGGACACAGAGGTCATGGGGAAGGCATCAGGTGGCACTCTGCAGGCCTTTGGTGGCCCCCGCCCCGTCTTCCTCCCAGCCATTCCCCCTTGGCAGTGAAGCCCCCCAAAAAAACTGGCCCCCAGTTTCCCCCAAACAAATTTGCAAGCAGGTCCATTTTAAATTTTTTAAAAGCTTTATTTTTAAAAATGTTTTACTGTAAATAACTTTTCATGAAAAAGTTAAGTTGCCTCACAGGGCAGGAGGGTGGATGTGGGACACAGCCTAAGGGGCTCAGGGTGGAGCAAGGCACACCCCTGCACAAACACAGGCAGGGGGCGCGGGGCCATCCCCCGTTTCCTGGTCCCAGTGGTTCTAGCAAGCACCGCGTCCCTCCCGGTTAAGCCTCAGCTATAGCTACACTCACTACATTAGTCTGTCCCCCCTTCCCTCTGCAGCTTGGCTGCTCCTGTCCCCAACCCCGCAGAAACCCAACTCCCCACTGCTCTCAGCCTCAAGTTGGGCTCAAAGATTAGGGGTTTTTACCTCTAGAGATGAGGCCAGAAGACCCCAGAGGCCTTAGAAAATCTCCTGGCTCCACCCGGTACCCGGATCTCGGTTCAGTCTCCTCTCTCTGCCCCGCTTCCCCAGCTCCGCCCCACGTACTGCCGGCCCCGGCCCCAGGGAAGCTTGGCCAGGAGAGGCCTCTAGGGGGTTAATTTGCAGTCACCTAATTAGCATTTGTTGTACCTGGGAACTTTCTCTGGATAGAGACCTGGGGAGGAGAGCTGGAGAGGGAGAAGTCTTGAGGCTAAGACGCTCTGGGGCAGACCCTGTACTGTGGCTTCCAGCTTGGGCAGGGACCCTCCAAGCTGAAGCTCTCAAAGTGAAGGGGCCCGAGTGTGTCCCTGGGGCCGGGAAGAAGCGGATCAATGAAACACTGTGTGTATGTGGGGTTGGGGAGGGCAGGCAGCAATTCTGGTCCTAGGTCCCAGTTCTCAGCCTCCTGGGCTGGAATCTGAGGATGGCCTGGGCTGGGGGCCCTGTGTCCTTGTGGGGTCAGCCTTGGGAGACCTGGCCCATTGGATCAATGAAACACTGTGTGTGTGTGGGGTTGGGGAGGGCAGGCAGCAATTCTGGTCCTAGGTCCCAGTTCTCAGCCTCCTGGGCTGGAATCTGAGGATGGCCTGGGCTGGGGGCCCTGTGTCCTTGTGGGGTCAGCCTTGGGAGACCTGGCCCAGCCCCTGCCTGGGCAGTAGGGTTTCCATAGGCCTGCAATGGGGGGCAGTCTGGGCCCAGACGTGGGCGCTGTCCGGAGGGGGAGGGGCAGGGCCTGGTTTCTTACAAGAAGGCACCCACGCTGGCCCAGTCATGCAGATCAGTGGCCAAGGTGGCATCTCCGGCCTCAAAGAGGGGCTCCGGGGGGAGGCAGCTACTGCCGCTCTCGTCCCAAGGGTGCTGCAGGAAGGACGTGGCCAGGAAGGTCTCGTCGAAGTCCAGGCTGTCGGCAGCCTGCTCCACTGAAGCTCCCCAGGTGGCTGGGCAGTCGATGTGGCGGCCGTGGACGGTGAGGTCCACGTCCCCGTGCGAGGCGGGGCTCAGTGGCGGGCTCAGCTCCAGGGTCTCCAGCGAGCCCAGCTCCCCGCCCAGAGTGCCAGCGTCGAAGATGGCCTCCCAGTCAAAGTTGCCCTTGAGGGGTTCCAGCTCGCCCTGCTCCTCCTGGGTGAGCAGCAGGGTGCTGGGGGGCCGAGGGACCTTGGCCACCCGCTTGGGCAGCGGCTGTTTGCGCTTATGCCCGAGCCTGCCCTCGCCTGCGCCCCAGCCCGCCTCCCCAGTGGCCTCCTCGAACTCCCGCAGCAGCTGTTGGGCCTCGGTGTTCACGGTCAGCGGCCTGGCCCACGGGGTGGCGCTGGGCTCTTGCGCGACCTGGCGGGCGAAGGCTGGGTGGATGTGGACCGGGGGCAGCCGCCGCTTCTTGAAGGCCCCGCTCAGCAGCCGCTCCGCGTACTGGGGGTCGATGCGCCAGAATCCCCCCTTGCCAGGCTCATCCTTCTCCCGAGGCACCTTGATAAAGCACTTGTTCAGGGACAAGTTGTGGCGGATGGAATTCTGGACACAGGGAGAGAGAAGAGGAGGGTGGGTGAGTGGGCAGGGTCAGAGATGGGGGCCACCCAGTGCCAGTCCCCCCCACCAGCTTCTCTCCAATGGGGGCCGCTGGGAGGGATGGAGGGCGGCAGAGGCGCTGCTCAGACCAGGAGGCTTTGGGACACCAGCCACGGGGCACCGGGAGCTGGGAGTGCTGTCGGGGGCTTTTGTTCCCTGTTGCCAGGATATCTGCCTGCTCAGTCATCCGAGCCCTGAGCCACAGGATGGCTCTCAGTGCCACCCTGTCCTGCCCTCCCTCCCCTCCCCTGCCGCTTGCGGCCTCTGGCCAAAGGCCTCGGCTCCCCCAGGGCCTGGACGTCCATCTCTCTCTGCCTGGGCCTGGCTGGCCTTCTCTGTTTGTGAAGTGAGTGAGTGGGTGTGAGTGTGTGTATGTGTGTGCATGGGGGGGTGGAATCTGATGATTTTCCTTGTTTGTAAAGCCGGCCGCTGGCCTGGGCCCTCTCTCCCCCGCCACTCCCAACACCTCCCCTCCTTCCATTCCAGGCTCTGAGGCCTCAGTTGATTATTACCCGGCCAAGAGGGCCAAGGGCATAGCACTCATTCCTGGGGCCTCTCAGGCTTGGGATAGGGTGGCGGGGGGGTCTCTGCTTTCTCACTAAGGTTTCTCACTAATGGTACTGCCCCCGGGTCAGAGCCCAAGCAAATGTGGAACAGCTTGGAACTGTGATCTTGTGGCCTGTGACACAGGGTGTGACCTGCGCATCCTGGGTGTCTGTCTCCAAGGGGCAGATGATCGAAGATGCTGATGGTCAAATATGCTCAGGGCAAGGTGTGCCCAGCCTCCCATCACTACCCTGCTTAGTTCATGCCTGGGTGCACAGTCCCAACCACGTTGGGGAACAGGGGTCTGGGGCTTGGACGGTGGGGCCGGCAGGTGGGTAGTGCCCCCTGGCAAGACTGGGATGTTTACACGGCGGCCTGGGCCCCTTGGCTGCTCTGTGCCAGGTTCTGGAGACTTGGAACATGAAGCCAGTGTGGGAGGCACAGCCCCTGTGGAAAGCACCTGGCTCAGGTAATTGTCCCCCCAGGGAGGTTGATGAGAAGGGTGGGGAGGGGAGTGGTGGCAGGAAACCAGGGAGGGTTTGGGGTGGGGGCTGGGACAACAGCTTTAGGAAGGCCCCACAGCCCTTCCACGGGGGCACAGCTGGCCTTCACACCCCAGAGCACAGCCCCTCTCGCCTCCCAGTGCTCCTCCAGCCAACTGAAACCAGGCAGGATGTAGAGCCTGTTTCCCATTCCAGTCCGGCCCTGGCCAACTGGCCTGGAGCAGGGTCGTGTCTAGGAATTCTAGGACTTGGGACAAAAATGTGTCCCTCAGTCCATCAAACTCCCTCTAGGGGGCCAGCGTCCACACATAGTTTAGCCCTGGTCTTTGGACTGGGCCTGCTGGATGGGTGACAAGTTCTTTCCACTTGAACCTCAAATTCAACACCCCTAAAGCCCTGTGAACATCCGCCCTCCTTCCTCTCTGAAGTCAGAGTGGGGGCAGTTCCAAGCACTGGGCTCCCTAGAGGTCCTTCCTCGACGGCCTTCCTCCCTCGGTCCCTGGTTTGACGGCGCCTGCGGATCTAGATACGCGCGATGCGAGTCCAGCCCGGGAGAGCTGGAGGGCCTTCCTACCTGCCAGGTGGGATCAGCGTGGCGGAAATAGCAGAAGTTGTCCGTGATCCACTTGTAGATGGCCGACAGGGTGATCTTGGTGGCCTTGCTGGCCTGCATGGCCATGCAGATGAGCGTGGCGTACGAGTAGGGCGGCTTCACGTGCGGGTTGGTGGCGTAGTCCACGTCGTCGGGAGGCGGGGCCTGCAGCCCCGGGGGCGCGCTCCGCGACGTGCACGACGACGTGGGCTTGCCGGGCGTGTGCGGCTGCCCCAGGCAGGCGGGGTCGGCCGCCAGGGGAGACCCCGGCGCGGCCGAGCCTGGCACCTGGTGGTAGCCATGGGGGTCGGTGCCCCCTGAGGGCAGGGCGGGAGCCTTGGCGTTGAGAATAGAGAATTCCTGCAGCCACTGCAGGCTGGTCAGGCTGTCATCCAGAGCGTCGGGCTCCTCCAGGCCGCCTTCCGGCCCGGGCTCCTCCGCCGCCCCTACCCCCGAGAGGCGTAGCCAGCTCTCCGCCATATCTGCGGGGACTCTCCGAGGGGGCGGTCAACATCCACGAGCCGAGCCGAAGGTGGCCGGCCGAGCTCTCTGGCCCGCTGACGCCCGCGGCTCGAGTTACACAGTCTCCCGGAAGAGCGCTTCCATCCCGCGACCCGGGGATCGCTTCCTCCGAATTGAATGAGGTGCCTGCAGGGATCATAGCGGGGACTGAGCCCTCTTCCCCCACCCTCGACGAGAGAGTGTGCGCAAGGAGTGGGGGGCGGCTCCTCTAAAATCGTCCCCGCAGCTGGGGAGGATCTTTTACTGCCTTGGTCTGGGAAACAGAAGCTGTGCCCGGTGGTCCAACCTCCGCAGGGTCCGCCTGGCTCTTCCTCTTTGATGTTTTAGAGGAGACTTAATTAGCCAAACGAGGGAAGAGTGTAAGGGACATCCGAAACCATTCTCTTCTCCCCAAGAGTGGGAAATCAACCCCCCTCCCCTCCCTCCATAACAAATGGAAATGGGGCGAGGGAGCCCAAGAGGGCAGTATCTTTGAAAAGGGCTATTAGGATGAGGGAGCAAGGAGAAGGAAGGAAACAGGATAGAGAGTTATAGGGGCGCGGGAAGTGAGTGTCCCCCAAACTTCTCTGATGTCATCCCTCGGGCCCGCCACTTCCGTCGGGGAAGGATGGGAGAGCGGGCTGCTACCGACGCCCTCCCTTTCCGCGGCCGGCAGACCACCCCGTCCCTTACCTGGCTCAGAGCGCAGCACGGGCCAAAGGAATGTTCTGGAAGAAGTTCCTCCCACCCCCTGCGGCTCTCTGACACCCCACCCCCAGCTCGATGGCCCAGCCAGCAGTCCTTGTCGCCCCCACGCCCGACGGCGCCTCTCTGAACGCCAGAGGCCGGGGGACCGGCATTAAGTAGCAGCTCCGAAGGCTTCTCCTGCTGCCATGGCGACGCTCCGCCCCTATAAACAGCTTCCGCTTCTGCCATTGGTCAATGTGTCTCCAAGGGGACCGCGGGTTCTTAACACTCTCTCTGGCGGTAACTCTCTTCGCACTCCCTCCTCCTGCCGCCTTCTCCCGCGCCACGCAGCCCCCTACCCGCCACCCGGTCCCGGCTCCAAACATTCCCGCGCAAGGGCCCCGCGCAGGGTTCGGAGAAGCGCGCGCCTCGGCGCCCCAGCCGAGGCCCCGGGCCCGGGTAGGCCGTCCGCTGCGGGAACCTCACTCCTGCCCTATCTTGCCCCCTCCCCCTTCCCGTCTGGGCTGCTCCGTGGTGTAGACGGCTCCTGGGACGCAGCCTGGGGCACGGAGGCCAAGGCTGGGAGCGGCTTAGACTCGGGGACCGCATGCTTGGGGTTTTCCTTTCCTCTCTGGGTTGTGAGTGGCACTTCCGCACGTTTCTGCGGCCTATCCCGGTCTCCCGATCCTGATTGTCGAGTGGTGCCCGCAGGCAGGTCTGACTCTCGATGCCACCTGCCGCTTAGGTCCGCAGACACCCCCATGGCGGGCAGGGTAATCATGCTTCCTGGTAAGCGCTCCCTCCCAGCCCCATCCTCAGCAAGGTTCCCAGAAGTGGACATCCCAGGAGCTTCTGGAGCTTCTTCGGAAGTGCCTCTCCCTCCCTTCCAGAGAGCCGAGGAAGCTGAGCCAGTGAGTGGTACCCAGAAAAGCCATGCCTTTGCCAAATTCTCCTACCAGGATCATTTGCTCTGTTAATTTCACCAGCCTTTAAGTGATGAGGACCAACAGCGGACTGTAGTCCGTTCTCCTCCCTTCTCCCAGCCTCCCTCCAGTCACCAGCTTTCCTGCTCTTCAATTATTGAGCAGCTGCAGTTGGAAGTTCTC
>SJYT01085032.1:108036-202176 GCA_006410635.1 Cephalophus harveyi | reverse complement strand
GGTGGGGTGGCGGGGGGAGGGCTCGTTATCACGCCTTTGCACAGGAGCTGTGACCAGGCCAGCAGTCAACTCCCATCCAGAAACATGTCTTTCCCTGTCCCTTATCCTAGTTCACTCCTTCATATCCAGCTTGTCTTGAAAAATAATAAAGAGTGCTGGAGAAAGTGAGACAGAAACTTTCACAAATAAGCCAGCTGCGCAGTTAACGGCTCTCCTTCCCTTGTCAACAGTTTTATTCATTTTTAAGAATCATGCAGCAATCCATAAATGTTGCATCCTTGACGTCCCCACTGTAGTGTGCCCACAAGTGTACTCCGGGGAGGGGCACACAGATGGCACAACAGGACACGCAGACTCCCACACACTAGGTGTGCAGATCCTCAAGCAAAGTGAGAAACCAGCATGCCGAGATCAGGTGGACAGGACACGAACTCTCCCCAGGTGAGATGGCTTACAGTGTGTGGATCTGTGCCCAGGCGATGCCCCAACGTGGGCATGACCTCTGGGGGGATGGGACCGGGGAGGGAAAGGAAAAAGGGCTCCATGAGGAGGCCAGGGCCATGGCACCACTCAGAAGTGAGCTCACAGGTGAGTTCAGACCCGAGCATGGTAGGAAGGAACCGCCAACTCAGGGGAGTCTGTGGCTTTGTGGGAGAAGCCAGGCCCTGTCACAGGTTCTCTGGGTCACCTGCTTACAACATGATGGTCTCCAGATGATGGCTGGGGCATCTGTCCTGTTCCCCGACCAGGCTGAAGACCAGCCTCTCTGGATGGGCTATTTCTAGGAATCTTTCCCCCCCACCACCCTTTGGTCGGACCATGTGGCATGCAGGGTCTTAGTTCCCAGACCAAAGATCGAACCTGCACCCCCTTCAGTGGAAATGCAGAGTCTTAACCACTGGAGCACCAGGGAAAGTTCTACTTGCCAAAGAGCTAAGTGAGAGCAGAGAGGTGGGGGGCTTGGGAGAGAGCAGGAACTGTCTGAGAAACAGGCATGAAGAGCCATTTTTCACTCAGGTCAGTCTTGGTTATGGAGCCAAGGCCTTGAGGAATCTGAGCTTCTTCCTGGGAGAAGGCAGACCCTCCAGAAAGGGTGAAGACAATGGCTTCCTCTTAGGGTTCCTGGCTGCTGTGGCTACTGTTTACCTGCCTCTCCTTCATCTCAAGTAACAGCACACTGTGAATACTACCTGCCGGGAGAGCAGGTGGGTCTGAATGCCACCACCCCAGGCTCAGGGAGGTCCCATTCCCTAATGTTTCTGGGGCTCAAACTTCAGGGAAATCAGTAAGTGGGGTTATTGCTCATATCTTAAATAAGATAGGGGCCATAAGAATGTTTCGAGGAGAGAAAGGACATGAAGTGGGGCCTGAAACAGCAGAGTCCGCTGCATGATTTCAGAGAAGGTGGACGTGGGAAACTCAGGACAGGCAGAGACTCAGGCTTGGCTTGCGTAGTGTCTGTTGGGACTACAGGCCTCCCCATCCCCCAGAGCAGGATGTGAACCACAGCCACAAGACAGTGTGCGGGTCACCACCCGCCTGGCAGCGCAAAGAAACTACATAGAAGGTGCAAAAGGTCCCCTGGGCTTGGGAAGGACCTGACAAGTTCTTCGAGGGTCACAATACCAACTATTAATTCAGGTCATCGTGGTGGACGTATCCTAGGGCTGTGTCAATCACATCTCTGCCTCACAAACTTTTGGATCCAGCTTTGCCTCCCAGTCTCAGGCTCCACTAAACAACGACCTCTTCTAAAAGCCGGCAGATAGCACATCTATCTGAGAGCCGGGAGGAACCCACTGACACCACCAGTGTTGAGACAGGAACAGCCAACAGCTTACGGTCTGGCCTTGCTGTTTCAGGGTGTCAGTTCTATGTCCTACATGGACTGCGGTGGGGTGGGGTGGACACATGGTTTGAACAATACCTCTAAGTCTCTAATGAGCCTATGGAAGGTAGTACCTCCCCCATCAGGCTCAGCAGACCTGGGGGGAAGGCAGAGGAGGACAACGGGTGGGGAGGGGAGCCTCCTGGATTACCCCTGGCCCCAGCTCAGCCCTTTCCCCAACTTCCTTTGGGGCTCCTGGGCACCAACTGAGAATTACCGGTCCACCCCCTCTCTCAACCTGTTTCTTCAACTATTTAAGAAAAGGGGGTGGAGATGGCTACAGTGGGGATAAGAAGGCCACTTGACAGGGCGGTAGTGATGAACCGTGACACCACACGACAGCTCCTAACACGTGCCTGGCACACAGAAGGGGTCAAACTGTCTTTGCAGCGTCACCTTAGGATGGAGTCCCAGGCCTTCTTGAGTGCACCTGATCATAAATAACCCTCCGGAAGGGAGCCATGTAACTAAGGGATCCTCAGAGTCAAGCACGATTTAGCCTCCTTCCTAAGCAGACAGACACATGAGGCACTGCCTCTGCCACCAGAAAGAAGCAAGAACTGTTTTCCCAACCAACCTTCCAGTGGTTGCCACTGTTCACTGTCCTGGAGAAAGGACCTCCTAACGCTTTTTGAGGGGGAACTCCACTTCTCGTGCAATATGGCTTTCCCTTTTCGCAGGAGTCATCCCCCAACCCCCACCCTGAACTGGAGGCTTCAGATTGGTCATGATGCCCCAGAGACCAGAAAATGCCAGGTGTTCGTAACGAAGTCACGCAAATTCCAAGTCCTCTTGGTCTACCCGCCTAAGCAGACAAAAGGTGCACAGGAAACAACTGGTCCACGGGCCTCAGCTCCACCTGAAGGTCAGGATTCGGTGGAAACGTTTTCAAAAGTCTCTGCAGAGGGTCTCAGGAGCTGCAGTTCATCCCGTGGCTTTAGCCCTCAAGGAGCAAGGAGGCTTTTGGTCCCTTCTGAGGGGAAGGATCGCGACTGCGGAAGGCTGGGAGAAGGAGTAGGCGCCCTCAAGCATCCAGCTTCCACGTGGGTCCAAAGAGTCTCCACGTGTCTTGCTGAGGATGCCCAGCAGGTCAGCGGTGCAGTGAGGCCAGGAAGGGATGCGAGGACAGGAGGGGGGCCCTGGCACACAGGCCGGGATTCTCAGACGGCCAGAGGCCCCCACACGCAGGGCCTGTCCTCGGGGTCCTCCAGGCTTCCAGAGGACAAGCGCCGGCGCTGCGTGTTCCGACGACTCACCACGTTGTCATCGGCCTGCCAGGCACCTGAGAAGAGAAATGCAAGTTTACTCGAGCTGGACCGCCGGATCGGTCCAGATGGTGTCCCCAGCAGGGCAGCCTGGGATTTCGGCACGAAAACTGGCAGGCTGCCCATTACTTGGAGCTCCCAGTGTGCCAACCACAGCACGTGAGGAATCAGGAGCAGTGGTGCCCACTGGGCCAGGGACTGTCACAGACACTGGGGCCCACAACGGTGGGACACATGGGATGGTCCCTGTTTTGTGGGACCTTGCCCTAGGACCCACATTTGTATCTTTATTTGGTCTTATAGTTTGCTTCAGTGTTACCGAAGACAAGGAAAAGAAACTGCGCCTAGCTGAGATTTTCGTGAGGCAGGAGGAAGTCGACGGGAGGGGGAAGAATGTGTTAATGTGGGCCCAGAGTTGATGTTTGCTGTGGGGGCCAGGGTGGAGCAGGAAGCGCTTGGCTGCCCAGAGGGTGCCAGGGACTAAATGGCATGGGGGAGGGCAGTGCAATAGCCATTCCTCTTTCTGCACCCAAACAGTCCGCTGAGGTTTGCTATCAGCTGGTGCCATCAACCCCAGGAGATGTTAGCCCCAGAGCCGTGGGGTCCCACGAGCACCATTCCCTAAACTCATCATCCTGTCCCCAGTCCACGGCTCCTGCACGAGGAGCACCGGCTGCCCACGCTGGAAACGCCCACACCCCTGGGTTGGGGCTTCTCTCTCCTTTGTGCTGTGTATCCAGTCACGACCTCTGGCTTGTTCACCCTTTGCTGCTGTTCAGTCGCTAAATCATGTCCGAGTCGTTGCGACCCCACACACTGTAGCCCACCAGGCTCCTCTGTCCATGGAATTTTCAGACAAGAATATGGGGGCAGGTTGCCATTTCCTTCTCCAGGGGATCTTTCCGACCCAGGGATCATTGAAGCCAGGTCTCCCGCTCGGCAGGAAGGATTCTTTCCTGCTGAGCCACCGAGCAAGCGCTGCGCACTCTCTAGTCACGTCTAAATCTGTAAGTCAGAAAACTGGGTACAGCCCCAACTTGCAACACACTGACTGTGTGACCCTGGGCAGGTCATTGTACTTGGAGTTCCAGTTTTCCCGTCTATCAGATGGAAATGGGCACTTAGCCCCCAGAGTTGCTGGGAGAGAAAAGTGAGGTGACACGGCAGTGCTGAGCAGGGTGCCTGACTCTTAGAATGTGCTCGACAACCAGGCCCGCCCCCAGCCTTGTTCAGGCTCATCTCCCCCCAGGAGTCCTCCAGCCCACAGATTGGCTCCATCCATTCATTATTCCCTCCAGTGCAGCGAGAAACTCCTTCCAGGGGAGAGGAGGAAGCCCTAACCCCCTGGAGTTGGGGAAAGCCATCCAACCTCTGGCCTGAGAACCTCTGAGCCACCTCTCCCAGCTTGTCTCACACGGCCCCCCAGCCAAAGAGGGTCCAGTGTGTGCCGACTTCCTCCGCCACTGCCCCCCTTCTCAAGCCGTGAAAATTGCTGAATCCTTGAATTCCTCCATTGCACTGTGACCTTCTCCTGGGCAGACCCAAGAGCCACACCTGGCCCAGCAGGGGGCTCATTCAGAGGACACAGCCCGTGACCCTGGACTGGGGGCCTGAGGCTCAGTATATTCTCCTGTGACGGAGGCCACTCATGAGGGTCTGGGGTCAGCCTTCAGTTAGGCCAGCCCAACACATGAAACCCTTTATTGGCAGAAACACTAGGATTAAGTGGGTAGAAACTGTGTGTTTCGCATAAATGTCCTGGTGCGATCATCCATCCTAAACCTCTGATACTACCCTGCAGAGGTGGACCCCGGGCCAGAGGAGTCCGTGGGACAGAAAAAACTGTTAGGTATCTCTTGCAGCCAGACAGAATGTGGGGGTCCCTATTCCCTGGGGGCACCACAGCCTGGCACCCTGTAAGGATGGCCCTCTAAGTGTGACGGCATGACGAGTAGGCCAGATCACCCTTCTAAGTTAAGAACCCCCAGAGAGAGTGAGTTGTTTGTTCAAGTATATAATTTGGTAGAACTCATACCTATTCCTCAATGTTTAGGGGGCAGGACTCCGGAACGGCGGCTGTTTGGTGGGAAAGACCAAAAGCAAATGGTAAACGAGAGAGAAGACACACAGACACACACGCATGTACAAAGTCAAACGCCTCCCCTACACGGCTACCACCACCAGCTGCCAGGTCTGAATGCCTGAGTCCTTGCTACCAGCGCCACTGGTCCAGTTCCTGAGCCAGGGCACACGCATGGCTCCTTCTGAAACCACCTCAAGAACTCAGACCTGAAGCCCCTGTGCTCCTGGGCTTCGTGACAGTACCCTTTCTTCCAAGGGCCCCTGCTGGACCCGTGGCCAAACCCTGCTGCTGCTCGGCTCCTCCTGTTCAGAGGGCCAGCCTGGGTGCAGCAGGTAAGCCCTTCTGTCCAGCCCTCAGCCAGAAAAGGGAGCCTGGAGATTCAGGATCTTTCAGCAGGGGTAGAGAAAGGTGCTTCTCGCTCAATTCCATCCTAGGGACTCAGAAATGGGAGAGTGGAGAGACCTCTAGAGGCAGATTTGAGAAGCACATCCAGGGTGCTTTTGCACACCCCTTCCAGTCACTCAGTCACGTCCAACTCTTTTCGACCCCATGGACTGTAGCCCACCAAGCTCCTCTGTCCACGGAATTTTCCAGGCAAGGATCCTAAAGTGGGTTGCCATTCCCTTCTCCGGGAGATCTTCCCAACCCAGAAATCGAACTCCAGTCTCCTGCATTGTAGGCAGATTCCTTACTGTCTGAACCATCTTCCAGTCTCTGCCCAGCCACTAATTAAATATAAGGGCTCAGCTCTGACCATCCTGTAGAGTCTCTCCAGGAAAAGAGGATGTTCACTTCAATTTTTCCTTAGTATCTGGGAAGCGTAACCCTTCCTAGTAGTGTCTTCATCTTGGGTTATCTCAGGTCTCCATAAGTACTTTTTTGTTTTCTTTTTTTCTGGTTATGGTGCACGGTTTGCAGGATCTTAGTTCCCTAACCAGGGATCGAACCTGGGCCATAGCAGGAGAAGCGCCAAGTCCTAACTACTGGACTGCCAGGGAATTCCCTCCGTAAGTATTTTACATTTCTTTGGCGATGCCCACTCCTGTACAACGCAGTCATTTAAAAACATTTGTATTTCCACTAACCCAAGTTATCTTTGATTTTCCCCACCACGCCCCAGAGCCTTTTCACAGAACTGGCGCCAGTCCCCTGACTGCTATCCTGCACTTGTGTGTCAGGCCATCATATTCCTTGCAACCACATCTACCTAGCACGCATTCTAATCTGCTCACCACCTACCCCTCTCAACTCAGATTTCCTCCCTTTGGGAATCTTTCAGAACCTCAGAATATACCATATTCTCACACCTCCCCTTAGTTTTAGGGTCCAAGAAGATCCAGAAGCTTCTTAGAGGAAGAGGGGCTGGATTGACACAGGTGCTCTCTCAGCATCACTCCCACATGGGTGATGAGAGCGGGGAGGATGGGGACGTGAGCGGTCCTCGCCGCCAGCTGGGAATCCTGGCAGAGCACGTGTGTGGCTGGGGGCGGTGGACCGTGGGATAGTCCCTGGGCTCTGCTGCTCGTGGGCCCTCCGTGAGGGGACTGACGTCCTTGTAGAGAAGGAGACCCAGTGCCTGAGAAGCTGTCCTGGCGGCCAAGCCAGCCTGAAGTCCCTCAATCATAGGATGGAACTCGGAACTTCCAGCTGAGTGTGATGAAGCCTGTCTATTCCATGGGACCTACCAAAGTGGGTACTTCTGTCATTAACCTGACAGATCCTTCCAGAGAGTTCCCCAGCGCTTTGCTACCAGTGTGATGCTAACAGTGGAACTGGAGAAACATTTACCGAGAGAGCAGATGCACTTGCCCTCTCCCCTAAGAGCCTTTGAGACCTCTGGGTGAGGCTACGTAGGGACCCCCTTATGCCTGGGCCCAGAGCAGCCGCCCCAGCCATGTGCCTTCACATCTGGCCCAAATGGTGAACTTGGTTTAATATGAGAATGGCTGGCTCCCGAGATCACCATAAGGAATCCCAGGTCTCACTCCCCTCCTGCAAGCCCAGAGTGGAATAAAGATCCACCAGCAGGTTGGCCAGAGGGAGGTAGGGAAAGGAAGAAGCAGACAGAATGGGATCAGTTTCCACCAGCATGGTTGGCTGAAACATTTCCCAGCAGGTCCCTCTGCCAAAAAATGAGGGTGGGAAGGGGGGGCCCCCAAGGGGAGGCAGGAACCTAGATTTCTCTCTTAAAGCCTAGTGTGCACAGCTGCTACAGACACAGGGCAGAGTGAGGGCAGAGATGTCATCTTCCCCAAAGTCAAAGTGTTAAATCACTCAGTCGTGTTTGACTGTGATCCCATGGACTCACCAGGCTCCTCTGTCCATGGATTCTCCAGGCAACAGTACTGGAGTGGGTAAGCCATGCCCTTCTCTGGGGGATCTTCCCGACCCAGGGATCGAACCTGGGTCTCCTGCATTGCGGGCAGATTCTTCACCATCTGAGGCACTAGGGAACCCCTGGTCATCTTCCCCAACTATTGACCAAAACAAATTCTTCCCGTAACATTTGCCCCGGACTCATCCACACTTTTGGGGAACAGGGATTCATCTATTCTCACAATTTTTTTTTTTTTCTTGAAAAAAATCCCAGCATGTGGAATACAGGCCCTTGCCAGTTAAGAATGGAAGCCCCGGCGAGAGCCCCTTGGGTGTGCGCACGCCCAGCAAGCTCGGGGTTAGGCACGAGTGAACATGAACTTTCATAGAGTCTGGATAACACAAATGAGTTTCAAAATAAACAAACCGGACAGACAGACTTACAAATTTGGCAAAAAGACATGAGAAACACATGGACAGACAGAAGCCAGGTAAGGAGTGGGAAGGCAGAAATGAAGTGGACCCTGGGCCCCAGCTGCTCCCGGCACAGACTTGGCAGGGTTAGCGCTAAGTGGGGAGGTGTCTCTGGGAATTACGGCTTCCCCTGCCGCAAGCCTGTGCGGGGCCAGAGGGGTGAGGACCCGGGTCTTCCACAGGCTGATGGAGAGTGGCAACCACAGGAGGCTGTCCCACCAGCTCCTAGCCATGTCGCCGAGCTAGTAAAGCACTGGACCCACGACAAAGACGTGGCTGTCCTGAAGCGAAGGAAGTCTTCATTTCAGGGCACTTTAAAAGATTACAGAACCACGCAACGTGAAGGCAATCTCTGCTGCGAACCCAGGAGAAGCAATTTCTACCTAGTTCACTGGGCAAGATGTGGCTTTAGAGGCTTGCTGGTGGAGCCCTTGGTAAGCAAGGAGCAGAGGGACCTCAGTGCCTGGAGTGTGACCGACAGGTGGGCTTCTCCGTGAGAATGTATCCCAGATTCAGTTTAGCGTTGTAGGAACACATCAGGGACACCCTGATGTCCCTGGGAGAGGGCCAACTGAGTTAAGGCTCCAGGGAGAGGAGGCACCCTCCACCCCTGATCTCTCCTCTGCGATCCACATCCAGTGAGCACAAGGCAACTGGGGGTCACCCAGGCCTCCCTGGGTCACAGAGCCACTCGCTCATCTATGAAACGCTGACTCTCAAATTCCTCTCTGATCCTAACGATCCATGCTCCTCTGGGGAACTGCAAGTTCCCTTTTCAAGGGCTCAGGGCTCTCTGAGACTTTCTCACAGAGGTGGTGTCTGCCTCCAAAGCTGCTGATAGAAGCAAGACATGGCCCCCTGCCATGGGATCTGTAAGATTGTGATGGATGCACCCTGTCAGGCCAAATCGGAAGAAGTGGGAGGGATTTTTGCCCCTTTTCTTCCTGCTCAGAGCAGGGGTCCATCTTTGCTCAAGGACTCTCCTTTCAGCAACTGGCTTCCAGTATCTTAGCAAAGCCCATGCCTTCTTGCAGGAACTCCAGGGCAGGAGGTGGGTGTCCCAGGGTAAGAGCGGGGGTGCGAGCAGGGGAGGGAGCGTCTCCCACCAAGTTCATGTTCAGCAGACTGCCACTCACCGGGTAAGCAGACCTCAGAGCACAGCTTATTGTCCAGTGCTTTCACGCTGGCGATGTCAAAGTCATTGTTATTGTCACACTCCATACCTAGAAATGCGCATGTCCTCTGGCCTGTAACGGAGTTAAGGCAGTTAGAGAGGGGCTGGCTGTGCTTTTTCTCTGCTTTGCTGTCCTTAAAATAAAAATCTTAAGGATGGAGACAAAAAAAAAAAATCATACCATATGTTTAAAAAAAAAAGACAGTAATTAAGTGGATAAAGAGTGGACAAAAAAGGAATTAAATTGTTGTGTTCTCCTGTCCTGCTGTTTCTTTTAACAGGCTCCTTTCCAGCCTTTGTTCCTGGGAAGTCAGACCTTGGGGAGGGCTGCAGGATGTGTGCCCAGGCCCAGAGCAGGACTAAGTCAGGCTGGGAAGAGTTGGGGAAGCCACCGGGGAAGCAACTCCGTCTCTGGCCCGTGACTGTGGGTTTGTATGGGGTATGTTTATGACCACAAGGCTCTGGGAAATGACTAATACATAGAACATCAATTAAAGATCTTTGGTTCCATAATTTTGCCCATCAAATCAAAGAATCGCTTAGTTCACAAAATTATGATTTATTTTCTGATGAGGCTTAATTTGTTATTCTGAGTATGTTTTAAGGCAGCAGTCCCTAACCTTTCACCACCAGGGACTGGTTTCCTGGAAGACAGTTTTTTCACATACCAGAGGGTGGTGGGGGATGGTTTCAGGATGATTCAAGCTCATTACATTTATCGTGCACTTTATTTCTATTATTATTACATCAGCTGCACCTCAGATCATCAGGCATGAGATGCTGGAAGTTGGGGACCCCTGTTCTAAGGGACTGACCAGAAACCTACAGTCATGTAAGATGGGGACAGTTTTCGATGTTATTTTTTTCAAGACTCTCCCCTCTTTTCTTTCTTGGTGGAAGGGAGAGGAAGAAACATACAGTCACCGTGCTGGGCTCTGGAATGCCAGGCAGAAACCACTTGCTGCTCTGCGCTTTCCAGAAGCTAATATTAACTGCCAGGGCGACAATCACAATGGGGAACTCAACCCTCAAGACATCGACCGCAGCGCCCAAACCCTGCTTGGCGCAGTCTGCTTCGCCACGCCCCTCCTCCCCGGCCTCGGTCAGGTGGGAGCGGTCCAGTGTGCCTGCGCCTCCCCCTCCCGCACCCCACCCCCGGCAACGGCCAGCGCCAAAGCAGAAGCGACCAGTGTGACACCTGCGTCCTGGCTGGGATCCGGGTCTGCTTTGGAGGTCACCCTTCTGCGGAGGCGCCTCAGAGCAGCGGAGGGAAGAGACACCGGGTCCTCCCCTCCCAGGTGGGAGTCCCAGACCCGCCCGATCCTGCTTCCCTGCTCTGCCTGTAGGTCCACTCTAGGCTTACTAGAAACAAAATTCTTCCCCCTGAAGATATGAATGACCTTATTTACAAAACAGAAATAGAGATGCAGATGCAGAAAGCAGACTTATGGTTGGGAGGGGGAAGAGGAGGAGGGCTAAACCGCGAGATTGGGATTGACATACACACACTGCTATATGTAAAGCAGCTAACTAATAAGGGCCTACTGTATAGGACAGGGCACTCTACTCAATACTGGGTAATGACCTATGTGGGAAAAGAATCTAAAAAAGAGTGGTTGTACCTATATGTATGTATGTATATAATAAAATATTATACATAATACATTATATATTGTGTATATATATATATAATATATATATAATGGATTCATTTTGCCATATAGCAGAAACTAACACAACATTGTAAACTACTCCAACTGAGAAAAAAAAAAAAAAAACAAGATATAACTGAGGTCTTCTGCTGCTGCTGCTGCTGCTGCTAAGTCACTTCAGTGTCCGACTCTGTGCGACCCCATAGACAGCAGCCCACAAGGCTCCACCGTCCCTGGGATTCTCCAGGCAAGAACACTGGAGTGGGTTGCCGTTTCCTTCTCCAATGCATGAAAGTGAAAAGTGAAAGGGAAGTCGCTCAGTCTTGGCCGACTCCTAGCGATCTCATGGACTGCAGCCTACCAGGCTCCTCCGTCCATGGGATTTGCCAGGCAAGAGTCCTGGAGTGGGGTGCCATTGCAAATTGAGGCCTAAATGACAGTAAAGAGAGTCAGCCCAATAGCTCACAGAACACTGGCCTGCCCTGAGCTGCCGAAGTCTCTCCTGCAGCCTTCACTGTGCCCGCTGCTGCTAAGGCCCCTCTGAGACTGTAACAACAGCCCTTTTCTTCACTAAAGCAAAACCAGACCTACTGCCTGCAGGCCTCCCTACCAAGTGGGGGAAACTGCCCTCTGCTCCTGCTGCAGCTCAGCTCCAGGGCTGCCCGACCAGCTCCATGAGACTCAGCTGAGAAGCTGAAGCAGGAAGGAAGGTTAAGGCAGCTGCCCAAGAAGCTTCAGAATCTACTCGTAGATGGAGAACCACCTGAATGATAGCTTCTGCAGCCTCGGCTCGGGGGCCCGGAAAAAGCTGGGAAGGCCACTGAGGTCCTCGGATACCCTGCTGGCTTTTTGCTATTTCATCAAGAAGACAACATCTCTCCAAAGCCACACCCTTGAGCAGTGCCACCCAGTCCCACCAGTGCCCCTTTCTGTGCCGTTTAGGGAATACCCAGGAAAGAAATATGGTAACAGGGAGCCAAAGACCAGGTCTTTTACCATCTTCCTGTGTGGGCGATGCGTCCTCTTCCTCTAGAAGATCGTTCCCCTAGGATGGAAGGAAGGTGCTATGAGTCCAGAAAGCAGTGACATGAGTGTATGGACTGGCTGAAAGCAGCGCTAACCAGCCTCCTGGTCTCTGTGCGCTTCCCATCCGTGTGAGACAGCGCGGAGGCCCAGCCAAGGCAGATTTTGCCTGGTGAGACAGGATCAGCCTGTAGGGACCAGGTCTGAGGCACATTACACAGGGATCCTAGGGCTCTCAAGAATAGCCTAGGTAATAGTTTAGCTCACACGGTCTCTCTAAGGTGGATGTCAAAGTTGTGAATTGAAAAAGCAAACTGTGAGGTCAAAGCACCTTCAGAAGTTCCTTAGGATCCCAAACCCTGTCCAGGTATGCCTTTGAGAACTCGTGGCTCAAAGAAAAGTTCTGGCATCCTCAATGTGAGCCGATGCTGCTACACAGCCCCACCGCTGGGCCTGAGCACTCCTCACGCTGAATCACAGTCCTGACCCCTCCACCGGCTGGAGCCCCTGGATGGGTGGAGAAGGTGACAGGCGGGCAAAAGCCACACCACTCGGTGGTGTCCCCCCAGTGCCAGGAAGCACCTGTGCGCCGGCTGTCCCGGGTGAACACTAAGCGAGCAGAGGACAAACACCCTCTCGAAGGTCTGGCCTGGAGGACTCCCGTCTAGAACTCTCTCCATGCCTGTCACACTGAGGCCAGTGCCCTCACTAATTGGGCAGTCCTTCAGCTCTGCATCCACCTCTTAACAGGCTTCTTGCAGAACAGCTCCCATCCCATTCGTACCCTCTGCCAGCACCGAAGCCCCTAGGCTGGGGAGGGGGCACCGCCGTCCCCCGCCTGGCTGTTACCTCTGCGTCCTGCTCCTCGGTGGCGAGGCCCATGAAGTTGCAGTCTGGAGATGCCGCGGGCGTCACCTGCAGAAGAGCGGCAAAAATCAAGGTGCAGACACCACCAGCTCACCTCCCCAGCTCGCCTGGCAGCAAGCCCAAACCAAGTCCACAGGACAGAAGTGGTGCCAAACCAAAGAGCAGATAGAGGGTGTCTTTCACCTAAGGACACGGTACCCTGTTTTCCGGGGCTCCCTTCCCGAGCACCGGGGGGCTTTGTGATCTCCCTGGCAGACCCTGGGTTGAGCTGCTTGGGATGAGCCTGTAGAACCAGAGTGGCGAGGGCCATCCCGTGCCCCCCGCTTACCTCTTCTTCATCTGAGGGGGTCCTGCTGGCGGCCCGGGGGGAGGGGAGGGCCTCCCCCTCCTCTTCTGTGCCAGGGGCGATGTAGGAGCCGGACATGGAGGAGACGGTGTCGGTGCTGATCTGGGAGTGCTGGCTCTGGGAGGACACCATGGACATGACCGACTGGGCCAGGCTGCTGCTGGCAGGGTCTTTGGAGACAGGAGTTGGGCGGGGGAGGAGATGGAGGTCAGACACAGCTGCCGTGAGCCGACTGGGAGCAGGGTTCTCTCCCCGCACCCGGGGGCCGTGAGGACCGTGGCAGCCTGGCCCTCCCCTCACCAAACAGTGCTTAGATTTAAGGTTTGCCAAGGTTTGGCTCCTTTACACTTTATTTAAGTTTATATTTTTTCTTTTTGGCCATGCTGTGGGCCATGCAGGATCCTAGGTCCCCGACCAGGGATCAAACCTGAGCCCTTGGAATTGGAAGCTCGGAGTCTGAATCACTGGACCCCAGGGAAGTCCTTATCCTTTACATTTTAGAGCTCCAAACTCAACCTCAGGGGTGAGGGATTTGCTTTTCCTTGTTACATTGTTAAAAGAAACCTTCCAACAGCAGGACTGGGAGCAAGTCACCTGCCTCCCCTCCAGCTGGGGGCGAGACCACCCTCTCGTTGCCAGACACCGAGTCCCACTTCCCTCTCGAGTTGGGCTCTGCTCGGTGTGGCCGCTGAGGTTACCACTTGGCTGCTTGCCCAGTCCGTCTCGGAGCAGATACTGGAAGCGTCATGGACGCCGGCCCTCCTCAGGTACCTTCTGGGGAGGAAATCGTGGAGGAGAGTGGGGTTCCCGTGCAGGACGACTGGTCAATAGCTCCTGACGATGACAGGGTCAGGTTCTCACTTTCTGGGGTGACACCGCATTCCTGGGGAGAAGCAGAGTCGGAGGGAAGGGGTCAGGGCAGGGGGCCTGGGCGAGGGATGGGGGGGTGACGTGCGAGGCAGGGCCGGTTTCTCCTGTCATCACTCCTCTGCAGCCCTGACCCGGGCTGGCTGGCTGGCTGGCTCCCTGGGGAGGTGCGAGCGCCTCCTGCCCGAGGCCCAGCACCTGCTGGAGCCACACAAAGACGGCAGCTCAGATGACGCAGGTCAGCTGTGACACGGGAGCACCCAGGCTTCCCCAGGACTGCAAACAGCTCTCCCTTGGAAGGGGAAGAACACAAAACCAGTCAAGGCCCTGGAGCCCTCCTGGGCCTCTCCTCTGGGGTTGGGGGGTTGGTTCCAGCTCGATGGATCTAACATAAACACCATCTCCCTCCCCAGCCCACAGCAGCCCCCCACGCCCACCCCGCCATCCGTCACCTGGGCTCGCAACCTCAGTCCATCCCGGGCAGATGCAAAGGTCTGTTGGTTCTCTCTCCTCCAGGCATTCTTTTCTTGAACTGTAGTGCAGGCGTCCCCCCTGCCTAGCTCTGACTGTCTCCTGCCTGAGCCTGTCTGCACACCTCTGCCAGGGGAGGCCTGGTGGGGCCAAGTTCCCGCTGTGCCACTGGCCTGCTCAGGGCCCCCACTCCTGCTCCGTGCTTCACGTGTACCGTCCCTACGACCAGGAATGTTTCTCTCGCCTTTCACTTCAATGTCTGAGAAATTTTGCCCCCTTCAATGGAGGCGCAGAGTCCTAACCACTTGACAGCCCGGGAATTCTCCATGGACCACTTTTGTGTGTGTGTGGCCCATTTGAAAAGTCTTTATTGAATTTGTTACGATATTGTTTGTTTTATGTTTTGGGTTTTGGGCCACGAGGCAGGTGGAATCTTAGCTCCCTGAACAGGGATTGAACCTGCACCCCCTGCATTGGAAGGCGTAGTCATAACCACTGGACTGCCAGGGAGGTCCCACCATGGACCACTTTTTAAAGTGAGCATCCCCGCTCCTAGCCTTGACCCTCCCTTACCTGACACACTGACCCGTGGTACCACCTGCCACATACACTTTGACCGTCTTTGACTGTCCTGCGTGTCCACCCTATCCCAACTACGAAGCCTATAATAAGCACCATGAGGGCAGGACTTCAGCGTCTCTCCACCGCTGCTATTCTTAGCCCAGAGGATCACGCCTGGTCAGATACACAGGCCCCATACTTTGTTGAAAGAATGAGTCTAGTGACCTTTGCTGCGTCTCAGAGAGTGTTCAGAAGGTGTTTGATGAGGGAATGAGAGCAGATGGACCGAAAGAGGCCAGCAGGCTGGAAGGAAAGGACCCAGAGTCCAAAACCCAACAAGGATGGTGGGTATATTACCTCTCCGAGATGCTGGCCTGACGGTCTCTGAGACAGCTGCGTCTCAGATTCACTGCAGGAACGCTCATCGTCCTCTTCAGGCAGCACGGAAGAATTCTGGGAGATGGACCTGTGTGAGGCCGGAGGGAGAAACAGCTGCAGCCAATGCCCACTTAAAGAATGGAACTCGCCTGCACCACCATCAACTAGAAGTCAGAGGGAGCAGAGGGCCGTGGGGGGAACTGCAGGGAACTCACCCTGCAGGAAGGAGTAGAGACGTGGGAAAAGGCACCGAGGGGTCTGAGACCTCTTCTGGGTGTCAGAAAAATCGAGTTTTCCCTTTTCCTCCTTCAAATAGTTGTGTCTGAACTTGAGGAAAATCACTGACATTTTTAGGGTTTCAGTATTTTCATCTGTCAAATACCCTCCTTTCTTCTTTCAGGGAAACTTATATTATGACTCGTGCCTGTGCCTGCACGCTCAGCCGTGCCTGACTCTTTGCCACGCCATGGACTGTAAGCCCGCCCGGCTCCTCTGTCCCTGGAATTTTCTAGGCAAGAATACTGGAGTGGGTTGCCATTTCCTCCTCCCGGGGATCTTCCCCACTCAGGGATTGAACCCACGTCTCCTGCACTGCAGGCATATTCTTCACCACCATGCCAGCTGGGAAGCTCCGTGACTTGTGCCAAGGTGGATGTAAATACTTAAGAAATACAGACCACAAGGCTCCTTCAGTCCTCAGACTAAGTGACGCTCCCCAGGGACGCTCCCATAGATGACTCTAACGATGTCATCTTCCCTATACCTTATATCCTCCTCCCAAAACAGAACATGTCAGTTTTATCCGTCTGGATCCTCCTAAGGACCCATGTACCATCTTATATTCCTCTCCTAAGCGATGGGATAACTCCTCCTCAGGCGTTGTTAGTCCAAGTCTCCAGTGAAATGAGCAGCTATGGCAACCCTCTAGCCCAGAGGGTCTATGCCGCCCCCGGGACCCAGGTCTGGAGTGAGCACACCGGAGTGGAAGGATGGACCGAAAGCGTCGCGTCAAGGACCCCAGGGCCAACGCTGTTGCTCGCCACCTACTCACTTGCAGAGACTCTTTTTGAGCTTGAGTCCTTGGCTGCCGCAGTCGGAGAGGCGGTCGAGGGGGGAGAAGGTGCGGACGGGAGGCAGGTGGCCGTCGCTGCCGTAGGAAGGCAGCATTCCTGAGAGGTGTCGGTCTCCAAGCACGTGGAGTGGGGGCACCGCTGGGGATGGGGTCAGGGGCCCATTGAGGGCCTCCAGAAGAGACACCACCTCATAGCCTGGCGGAATGTTCTCTGAGGACTAGGGGAATCAGAGACAGGTTGAAAAATTGATTAGATACTTTTCATTTTATGGTATGAGTGTGTTTCTTTCTCTACGGTGGAAAAATGCTTCCTTTTATATCTAGTCTGGGGGTTCTGCCAAGAAAAGCTTCTCTATTAGAGGCAGAAGAAAGAGAAAATATCAGAGAACAACATATGCCAAGACTCTACTTATACTCTTCTTCTTAATAATGTTTGTTTTTTGATTATAATAGAAATATGTGTTCTTTACAGGAAATTTGGAAAACACCCAAAAATGGAAAGAAAGAAAAAAATCAACAACTGAGTCACCCAACTGATAACTTTTGTCAGCCTTCTAGTATATTTTCTTCCAATTTTTCCCCCTCTGTACTGTTTACACAGTTGTGATCAATCTGTAAATAATAGTTTTATACCAAGCTTATTTCACAGAACATAATATTTTCATTCACATGTGTTCCTTTTCATAGATACCATACCTTTCCTAATTCTTTCCCTGGTGCTGCCTAGTTAATTGCATCCTTTCCTGCTGTAAGCAGCACTTTGATGAACATCTGTTCATTTATTATACACACATCTCTTTTTTTCAGATCATTTTCTGGGTATTAAATTCTAAGATCTTAGATTACCAAGTCCAAAGGTGCTTTTTTTCCCTTCATTTATTAATTTTATTAAACCTTCACCCTATCATAGACCTTTTTTTTCTTTTTATAAAGCCATTTAAAAATGTCATTTTATTCTTATTAGTTTTTGGCTGTGCTGTGCAGCATGTAGGATCTTAGTTACACAACCAGATCAAACCGGTGGCCGCTGCATTGAAAGCACGGAGTCCTAACAACTGGGCCACCAGGGAAATCCCCAAGTACAAATGTTTTTTAAGGCTCTTGATATATACAGCTGTTTGTTTTTTTACAGGGAACTTTCTAGGTATACTCCTATAAGCAGGACAGAATATCTATTTTAATTGCTTCTTGGACAGCATGGGGTATCTTTAAAAAAGGAAGTTTCTAAATTCGAAAGGTGAAAAATGGTCTCCCATTTTAACCTGCATGTTGTTGATTTTTAATGTGGTTGACTTTTAAATTTTTAATGTGTTTGATCATTAACCAGCTATACTGCCTGTTTTGAGAAATTTTTTATATATATCTTTGCCCATTTATCTATTGTTTCATTCAGGTGAGTTATTCTAGAGATCCTAGCCTTTCCTCTGACTATATTTTGTTGTGCCTACACTTTTTTCTTTATAGGATTTACTGATTACGTTTTAATTCGGGCCATCTTTTACATATCTAAAGTTTAAAGTTTTTTATGTGATAAAATCCACATGTTCTTTTTTTGGATTGTTTTCAAGCTTAGAGAGAGAACCCCCATCCATAGTCAACTAAAGAATCATCTGTAAAGTAGCCTAGGTTTTTAAGGCTTGGTTTGCTTTGTCTTCAGGGTAGTTAACTAGTTACTCCACCTGGAATTCATTATCTGATAAGGCATGAAGTGCTAAACTAACTGATTTTTCTTCCCTAAATAGCTACCTAATCATTCCAGTACCACTTACTGAATAATTAATAATTAATCTCTTCCACTCACATGTTAACCTAAAGACAAGACCTTCTAGTCTATAACTACAAAGCTCAGAAACTTTGCACCATCACTTACACTATGAGACCAAGGTGAATTATTTCATCTACTTGGCCCCTAGTATCTGAAGCCTTGAAACGGGGTAAAGAAAGAGAGTCACCTTCTCTGAGGATTCAGATAAAAATAGTAAGTTGAATCTACACCTCAAACAATCATCCTCTTGTTTCTGCCTGGGGGCGTTCTAGAACTGACCCCACCTCCAGAGTGAAACAGCAAGCTGCTGGCTCTAGGGATGGTAAATATTAACTGGACACCGAGTTCCCAAGGTGGCAAGGGGAGGTTTTAATGATCAGAACCTCATTTTCCACTGTACTATGGGCTGGTTCTAACACAATGTGATCTCGGCCAGCTTACTCAATACTTCAGAGTGCCAAGATTCAATTACTTGCTGCCAAGCCACGTGAAGAACAGAAGGTGGGAAAAAAAAAAAAGGCCCAACTTACCGAATGCTCTTCTGAGTCGGAGGTCTGGGATGAGAGGATAGGGTTGAAGCTGGCTGGGGACAGGGGGCCCAGTTTTTTCCTCATGGCTCGGATTTGCAGCAGTGCCCGGAAGGCTGCGAAGAAGGAAACAGGTCGTCAGGACGTGGGGGAGTCAGGAGGGACTAGAGGCTCCACGGAAGCCAGCCCAGCGGGGGCGGGGTGACCTGGGAGGCCCAGTGGGGCCTCGGGGGCTTACGCAGTCGGCAGATGGGGCAGTTGTTGGCCTGGTAGCGGAGGGTGTCGGCGCAGGTGTTACACAGGCAGACCACCGCTGTCCCGTCCTAGTCCCACAGGGCGTGCAGCCTCTCTGTGTGGTGCGTGAGCCGCGACAACAGCGACTGGAGCAGGAGTCGGTGGACCGGCCCCCCGCCCGTCTGTCGGTCGTAGTGTTTCTGTGAGCGCTGAGGACGAAATAAAATGATAAGTGGACAAACAAAGTACACCTAGTCAAAATTTCAGAAGTAACTTGGACAATGTTATCACGGAGACAAAAAAAATAAAAATACAAGACCAAAAAACTGACGTTCCGTACACCCGAGAATCGGGGGACTGGTCCCTAACTTGGACGTTGGGGACACAACCTTCCGCTTCAGAGTTGGCGACCTGGGGGTCCCTTTAGGGGGTATTAAATCTTCCGTCAAACGGACGTTTCGACTCTGTTCGGATACTTGTCTTAGAACGTGGACGTAACTTGAACTACCAAATGGTTCACGTACACGTGCGGGTCAAAGTGAAGGCCGTTGACACACACGGTTCGAAGAGGAGACCTCGACTCTAGACCAGGATAGGTAGTCAGTCTCGACTTCCTCGGGTCCTCCGGTGTGTCCCTTCCCCCGTCGTTACTTGACTCCCAGGTCCCTTGACCCACTCGTCTCGGGACGTCTTCTTGAGTAGGTTTGGTCGGGTAAAAAAGTAAAGGTTTAAATTTATATTAATATTAGTAGACTTTACTCCTCCTTCTTTATGGGAAGATCCTGGTCTGTTTGAAGTCTCAAACCACACGATTTAAGGATCTAGGACCGACCTAGTCTCCACCAGAGTGGGACGGAGGACCCTTCTCCTGTGAGTCTTGACACCTACCCCCTGAAGGGACCACCAGGTCATCAATTCTGACACGAAGGTAAGCAGTGGGTCAGGGTTTGATCCCTGGTAGGGGAACTAAGAGCCCATATCCTGCAGGGAAAGGCCAAAAAAAAAAAAAGAACCATGGATGGAACTTGCCTTAGACTCTTGCGTGTTGTACTTGTTTTCAATCCCATAGATCTCCTGAAGGAGGTAGCTGACCCCATCCACCTGAAGAAGAAATGGAAAAGTGCAAGGGCAGGCTGGTTCTAATGAAAGATAAAAGTGGGAACTTACATATCTCCACCACGAACCTCCTTCAGTTACCAAGGACTACAGATTCACAATGGAAACAATCTAAGGCCTAGACAAGTACAGGATGCCCTTATTTACTTACATGTTCTCTTTGGGAGGAAAAGAAAATCTGATGCTTAATTCACCCACTCTTTTGTCCAACAGGGAACATGAACATTCATAAATACAACAGCAATCCTTGTACTGTAGGTCACTATGACAGAGCTCAGAGACTAGGCAAAGGGTGGAGGGCCACAGGTCAAAATAGACGCATTAGCTAACTATGGAATGACGGCTGAGCTTAGACCTTACAGAAATGAAGGAATGGAAACGAGAAAGACAGAGAAGAAATGGGCAAGGAAAAGTGGGGAAGGGAAGATGCAGACGTTGAGAGAGAGCAGGCTCTGGAAGGAGGGGCCGATTGCACCCCTCCTCCACTACTGTGCCACTCCCATCACCGACAGGTGGGCAAAATCACCCGTTAGTCCTTCAGAGAGCTGACTCATTGGAAAAGACCCTGATGCTGGGAAAGATTGAGGGCAGGAGGAAAAGGGCACAACAGAGGATGAGATGGTTGGATGGCATCACTGACTCAATGGACATGAGTTTGGGCAAACTCTGGGAGGCGGTGAAAGGGAAGCCTGGCGTGCTATAGCCCATGGGGTTGTGAAGAGCTGGATACGAACTTAGCAACTGAACAACAAGTCCTGCCTCTTAAAACCCCCAACTTCAGGGCTTTCCTCATGGTCCAGGAGTTAGGACTCAGCGCTCTCACTTCTGCGGCCCAGGTTCAATCCCTGGTCAGGGAACTAAGATCTTGAATGCTGTGCAGCTTGGCCAAAAATTAAAACCCCAACTTCAAGGCCCAGTTCAACTCAGACAGCCTGAGCCTCGTCTGCCAAAGCTGGCCCCTCCCTCATTTCCTCATGCCAGTTCATTCCTCACTCCCCCTCTCCCCAGTGATCCCCTCCCCTAAGGCCCAGTCCATTATCGATTGCACATTCTAGTCTCCAGTTAGACAAAGCCTATTGCTGATGCCAATCGAGGGACTGCTGCTGCTAAGTCGCTTCAGTCGTGTCCGACTCTTTGCAACCCCATGGACTGCAGCCTACCAGGCTCCGCAATCCCTGGGATTCTCCAGGCAAGAACACTGAAGTGGGTTGCCATTTCCTTCTCCAATGTATGAAAGTGAAAAGTGAAAGAAGTCGCTCAGTCATGTCCGACTCTTTGCGACCCCATGGACTGCAGCCTACCAGGCTCCACAATCCCTGGGATTTTCCAGGCAAGAGTACTGGAGTGGGGTGCCACTGCCTTCGAGGGACAGGAGAAGGGATGAACCAACTCCCTTGAGGTACCCGAGCCTTTCCACCCCATGCAGGCGTCCTGGAGAACTAGGCCTCCCCATGAGGCAACTCACTGAGGCCCGGCCTTTCCAGGCAGCACCCCCCGGGCTCAGGCTCTGTCATCTCCTCTGCCTCTCTTAAAACTTGCTTTAATGTAGTGATGATTCTGGAAAGGACATTATCAACAAATTCATACTAAGATATTACTGATGACTACTGACCTCACTAAGGGCGGAGAGCGCTTAGTACCTCAAAGAATGAAGAATTAGAATTTCATGAACCTACGGCCTGTTTTACACAGAGAAATAAGTGAGAAAGAGGAAACAAATATATTAACTCATATATATGGAATCTAGAAAAATGACGCTGATGAACCTGTCTATAGGAAAGGAATGGAGACGCAGATAGAATGGACTC
Organism: Cephalophus harveyi; assembly: GCA_006410635.1. Classification (NCBI taxonomy): domain Eukaryota; kingdom Metazoa; phylum Chordata; class Mammalia; order Artiodactyla; family Bovidae; genus Cephalophus; species Cephalophus harveyi. Next base: position 180,289 of record SJYT01085032.1, on the reverse strand, counting down.
GCAGACCCAGGAGGGGAAGGGAAGGGTGGCATGAACGGAGAAAGTAACATCAACATATATACACCATCGTGTGTCAAACAGAGAGCTGGTGACAGGCTGCTGTGTAACACAGGGAGCCCAGCCTGGCGATGTGGGGTGGGGGCAGGGGAGGGAGGCGCAGGACGGAGGGGATACATGTATAATTATGGCTGATCTGCGTTGTTGTATGGCAGAAACCAACACAACATTGTAAAGTGATTTCCCTCCAGTTAAAAACATTTTTTAAAAAATGAAGAAAAAAAAAAAGAATTTCAGATATTTGTCGGCCATCGTGGGGGAGGGAGGCTTTCTTTACATCTCAGCCAAAGCCTACCCTGCCCCACACTCGACTGCCCCTCACCCTCCACGTGATGAGGCCACCCTCGCTGGGCGATGCCACTGACTNGTAAAGTGATTTCCCTCCAGTTAAAAACATTTTTTAAAAAATGAAGAAAAAAAAAAAAGAATTTCAGATATTTCTCGGCCATTGTGGGGGAGGGAGGCTTTCTTTACATCTCAGCCAAAGCCTACCCTGCCCCACACTCGACTGCCCCTCACCCTCCACGTGATGAGGCCACCCTCGCTGGGCGATGCCACTGACTCCACTCTCCCCTCCTGTCCTCCACGGCTCTCCCCCCGGCCTCAGGGGTCAGGGCTTCTAGCAGACACCTGCATAACTTGCCCGTCATCCTGAAAGGGGCCAGATGGCCAGCAGACTTTGAATTTGAGAAAAGAAACGCTGGCATACATTAAGCCAAGAGCTCTAATTGGCCCTGAATCAGACCCTGATAGTTTATTCTTTCAGCTGGAAATGTTAGTTTCTCAGCCTGGCCTTTTCAATGAAAAGAGTTCTCCCTAAACCTAATGTCAGGAGACAAATCTTGTCCTTTCATTTTCTGAATCCTTTACTGGCCGTCTCACCACCGACAATTCTGGAACAACAGACACCCCAAACCGGTATTCCTTTCAGGCCACCCAAGTCGTTTCTAACACAGAAAAGCATCCCTTCTTGCTTTTCTTCTTTGATTAAAAAAAAAAAAGGCAGGGAGGGGGGCAGAAGAGCGCTTAGCAGAAGAGTGGGGAGAGGGACAGAGAGCAAAGTAGGGAAACACCAACAGCCCCGGCCCTCGAATGCTTACCACTTGTTTCTGTTTGAGGGGCTTGACACAGAAAGTGCCATCTGAGTGCTGGAGGGAAAACATGAAAACACGACAGTTATGACGAGCAAGAGGGAGACGAGGACCAGCTGCTCTCCTGTTACTTCTCTCAGTTAGGCTCGTTCTTGGATCCCCCCAGCCCTGCCCTGGAGTGTGGAACGACAGACTCCTCATTCTAGAAGGGTCCTCAAGCATGTAGTCTAGCCCTTCCGATTTAAGAAGACAAAACGAGGCCTAAGGAATCGAGGGGCATCAGCAAGCTGGTGGCTGGGCTGGAACTCGGCCCTGTGTGTGCAGAGGGGTGCACCCCCTGGCTTCCCGCAGCCTCCCGGCCAGACCCGCTCTGCCGAGCCCAGGCAGCCAGAGAAGGGGCCTCCCCGTGACCTCGGAGGAGAGACAGAGCAGTGCGTATGAAAACTGGGCCCATAACGTCACCCACTGACCTTTTCAAAAGTGCCCAGCAGGACGTGACAATGGCCAAAATACTCTGAAAGAAAAAAAGGCACACGGATGGGGAAGAAGACCGCTAATGATACAGCTTGACCCCACCCACCTTCCCTGAGCCCCTGTGACCCTCTGGCTTCACAGCAAGGGGCAGGTTAAGTCACCCAGTAGGATTGTTGGTGCCCGAGGAGGCTGGGAGCAGGAGGGCACTGGGATGTGGAAACTGACGCCCACGAAGGAGCCTTGTGGATCTGAGGCCGCAGCCACTACCAGCCTGCCTGCCACAAACGGGCCCACGTGCAGCCCAGAAGATGGGAAGCACCCGTACCATCGCCTTCATCCACCACGGCGTGGACCACCAACGGGTAAACCTCTCTGTCTAGGTCGAAGCCAAGCTGAAGGGAAAGAAGAGAAAAAGGGAGGGAGGAGGGGGCCTTACATCCAAAGGGCACAGTTATCCACCAGAAGGGGAGGCCTTAACTTCATCGTAGCTCCTCACCCGTCACCCTGGGGACTACCTGGTCGTTTAGTCTCTAAGTCGGGTCCCACTCTTGCAACAGCATGGACTTTAGCCCACCAGGCTCCTCTGTCCCTGGGATTTTCCAGGCAAGCATCCTGGAGTGGGCTGCCATTTCCAACCACCTAAGTCCACTGAGTTGAAGGTCACCAGTCTCTCTGTAAGAAACCTCACAGATGTAAAGGTTTCTAACCTGTAGGTCTTTCCTTTGGGCACGGCTTTCTCAAAATATCCTAGGTTAATGGGGCTGCTCTGGGATAGAAAAATTAGATGTGTCCTTCCCAGGGCATGAAGGCATCAGAAGGCTGAAGGGGAGCACGCCTTTGAGCACCGGAGCCGGTCCTGTGCTGCCGGCCGGGGTCCCGAGGAGTTCCCGCGCTCTGCGGGTCTGTGCGCAGAACCTGCCCTGCGCTTTCTCCCGGTGGCTGCTGGCTGCTCACCTCCTCTTCCGCCCACTCGGAGGGGTCCACGGTGTGCGAGGGCAGGCAGAACTGCTGGCACACCCCGCGCTTGTAATGCACCGTCTCCGATTGCAGGCTGTTGTCTTTGGGGATGTAGCTGTTGATCAAAGTGGGAAGCAAAGCACAAGTTACCGTCTCGCCCAGAGGAGCTGATGGTTTCCTCTGTTCCGTGTCTGCTGTCAATTATCAACAGGCTCTCAGTATAGAGTGGAACAGAAAAAAGAAAAAAGATCTCCTTATAATTTCTTTTCTTTGCCCTTGCTTGGTGATACTATTGAAGTTATCTATTTAGGGACTTCCCTGTGAGGGCTTCCCAGGGGGCGCTAGTGGTAAAGAATCTGCCTGCCAATGCAGGTGATGCAAGAGACTTGGGTTGATCCCAGGGTTTGATCTCCAGGTCAGGAAGATCCCCTGGAGGGGGAAATGGCAACCCACTCCAGCATTCTTGCCTGGAGAATCCGTGGATAGAGGAGCCTGGCGGGCTACAGTCCACGGGGCTGCAAAGAGTCGGACATAACTGAGTGACTGAGCGTTGGTGGTTCAATGGTTAAGAATCCACCTTCCAAAGCAGGGGACGCAGGTTTGATCCCTGATCAGGGAACAAAGATCCCACCTGCTTTGGGACAACTAATCCTCCTGCTGCAGTGAAGATCCTGCCACAGCTAAGACCTAAAACAGCCAAAAATAAATAAGTAAATAAGTAATTTTTAAAAGGTATCTATTCAACCCACATATCCACAGAAATGTAGCTTAAAAGATTTTTAAAATATTTATTTATTTGGCTGTGCTAGGTCTTAGTTGGGGTATGTGGGATCTAGGTTCCCTGCCCAAGGATTGAACCCCGGGCCCCCTACACTGGGAATGTGGAGTCTTAGCCACTAGACCAGGAAGTCAACCCAGCTTAATCAGTTTCTAACAGCATCGTGATGACCTGAAGGAATATGCTGCTACCTGTCACTGTACCAAGATGGCATAGTTTGAAGAGAAAAAGTGAACAAGCAAGACTGCGTAAGAAAATCCAAATTCAGGAACAGTTCTCACCTGAGTGTAGAAAAAGAATGTTTTCCTCCGCAGGGGAGCGCATCGGGCGTGGACCCTGGCCTGTGTGGGAAGGACGTGGCTCCCCGGCCCCTTGTTCTTACCTGGCGATGCCATTCTGGAACTCTTCGGTGGCCTGATAATAGATGGTGATGGCCACCCGAGTGTCCGTGTCGAAGGTGAACTCCACGTTGTAGTGGACTTTCGCTCTGCCCGCCTCTTCCCCAGTGGTCTTCACTTCCTCGGCACACCTAGAAGACCACAAAGACTCAGCATTCAGGGGCAGCCCATAAACATGTTTACACTGATCTTTTTTCTTTTCCTTTTCTTTTGGTGGGATCCTAGCTCCCTGATCAGAGATTGAACCCACGGGCCCTGCGGTGGAAGCAAAGAGTCCTAACCACTGAACTGCCAGGGAATTCCCTTCTTTTTCTATTTTACAAAAATTTATTTATTTATTTATTTTAATGGCTGTGCGGGATCTTAGTTGCAGCATGCAGACTCTGAGTTTCGGCATATGGGATCTAGTTCCCTGACCAGGGATGGAACTCGGGCTGCCTGCATTGGATGCCTGAGTCTTACGCACTGGAGCACCAGGGAAGTCCCTTCTCTTCTTTTTTTAACTGAATATACTGTGGGCTACCCTCCGCGATCACACAGGTAGGCCTCTACCCTCATTTTGAATGACGGCAGAGCACCTGTTAGTCCTATGGGGGGAATTTAGGCAATTTCTGATACTTCATGGTACCACCGTTAAACGCCTTGTGTGTTTGCCAGACTTTTTTTTAAAACAAAATAGCTTTTACTTTATTCAAAGCTACTCATGCCATTGTTTAAATAGTTTCCACAAGGCTCGTGACAAAAACGCAGCGGGTCTCTTTCTGCCCGTTTTCCGCTTCTTCAGAGAAAACCGCCTTTCCCTCTGCAGCTGACAGTTCCTGGCATTTACCTGTGTGTTTTGAAATACCAGGCTCAGGTTACTTTTCAGCTTTAGGCGTTGTCTATTGACTTTCTACTATGGGAACGAGGCTTTCTTTTTAAAAAAATTTTTTAAAAATTATTATTTATTTCTGTCGGTGCTGCGTGCGGGTTTTTCCAGTTGTGGTGACTTCTGCTGTTGCAGAGCCCAGGCTCTAGAGGGTGGGCTCGGTATTTGTGGCGCACAGGCTTAGTTGCCCTGTGGCAGGCGGGATCTTTCTGGACCAGGGACTGAACCTGTGTCCCCGGCATTGGCAGGCAGACTCTTAACACTGAACCACCAGGGAAGCCCCAAGACGTTCTTTCCCTTCCTTCCCTCTGCTCTACACAGGGCTGCTCCCTCCCCCGTGTAATACACCATGATTTTGTTAGCTCAGTACATCTCCCTCTATACAAATGTGAGTCTATCAACATTACTCACAGCTCGGCCACAGAGTAATCTCTAATCATTTTCCTTTTCCGGCATAAGCTTTTATTAGAGTTTGTGCTCTTTTTTTCTCCCCCCAGCTGCTTAGTTCTCTATGCATTAATCACTAATTTGAACCCAAACTCTTGGTAGTCAGACTTGCTATCTGGAGGGTAGCATTGGTTTAAAAAGCATACTATCTCTGGGACTTCCCTGGTGGTACAGGATTTAAGACTCTGAGCTTCCACTGCAAGGGGTGTAAGTTCAATCCCTGGTTGGAGAACTAAGATCCCACAAGCCACACAGTGCAGTCAAACACACACACACACACACACACACACAATCTCAGAGACAGCACAAAGAAGGCAGGTGCTGATGATAACCAATACTGACAATGGTGATTAAACAGCAAACCCAGGGTGCCAGAGGAAAGGCATATGAGATTAAGAATAAACCAAAAAGTCAATATAAGCAGGAAAATGAGGACTTCCTATGCCAAGTTCAAATATCCCATTTTCACATAGGTTTGTCCAGGTATCTGCAAAATTCACTTTCTCCCCCAACAATTCTTTGTTTTGGACAGTTCATCAGGTTGGGATAACCACGATGGCTTTCAGAAAAGAGAAGATTCCTCACCAACACTGACTGTCTCAGAAAGTTCTGAACGATCCAGATGCAGAGACATCTCATGCACGCAGCCCACAGCCTGGAGGCCAGGCTCTGGGTCTGCCAGGAACAGTTCTGTGGGTCCCCTGGGGAGTCGGCTGTCCCTGCCTGAAGAAGGGCACCTGGAACCTGGCCCCAGCTGGGAACCTGGACTTACTTGACGAGTCTTAGTGTGTCCTTTCGGATGTTGATCAGGCTTCTCAGAGTCTTCACTGGTTCTTGGGGAGGAGGGGCTGCATAAGGAAACTGTCAGAGACAAAGTGGGAGAAGACAGTGTGTTTAGAAAGACCGATCACCATAGTAAGTGAACCTGCTCAAGGTCACAGCTGCTGGGCCGGCAGGGTGGGAGCGTTCCGGCATCCAAAATGCTACATTTATCTGCCTTTCCCATTAGATGAAGATTATGTGAGTCAGCATTCAAAATGTGGACAACTAATAAAAGCTCCCACTGCAGTTCCAAATACCATGCGACACACGGTGGCTGAGTTAATCACAAAAGGCTTTTCCGCCTGACCTTACACCACAGGGAGCCGGACCTGCAAGGATTTTCCTCCAGCGAAGCCGCATGGTGTCTGAAGCGTTTAGGAACTGCAAACACAAGAGAACCCCAACGTGTGTACAGTGAAGGCCCGCAAACGGTGAAAAACAAATTTCCTCCACAGCTGATCATATACAGCAGAGGGCTTTTAGAAAACAAAACAAAACAAAAAAACACCCATGAGCCAAGAGCTCTTCTAGGGTCATCAAAGGTTTTCGATCGTCCATCGTTTACCTTACATTCTCACTCTCTCCCCCCGTTTAGACATCTGGGTTTGGAGTTGTGAGGAAATAAGAAAGGGGGACACAGTAAAACATTTAATTGGGAATTGCTTGGGGAAGATGAATCAGGGTGATCTACAATGCTCCTGGTATTCTTATAATGTCACTTGGGCAGTAAACATTTTTTACATACAGTTCCCTGAAAACCTACTAGTGTTTGAAGCGTTGCAAAAACGTGGTCCTCCTAGCTCTGAAGAGTCTGCTCCCTTCTGCTGCTTTCAGAAAACAGAACATCCAGACGAAACTCTGTGCTTTCATGGATTTTTGCTGACTGTAACGCTTTTACTTGGGAAATTTAATCGAATCTATGGTATTATACATCTGATTTTGTGTATTCAGTGTGATCACTGATGCTTCATGTGTATGAATGTGACCCTTAAGAGACTACATTGAGGGACTTCCCTGGTGGTCTGGGCCTCCCTGGTGGCTCAAATGGTAAAGAATCTGCCTACAATCCAGGAGACCCGGGTTTGATCCCTGGGTCGGGAAGATCCCCTGGAGAAGGGAATGGCTGGCTACCCACTCCAATATTCTTGCCTGAAGAATCCCATGGACAGAGGAGCCTGGTGGGCCCCAGTCCATGGGGTTGCAAAGAGTTGGACATGACTGAGCAACTAACACTTTCTGGTGGTCTACTGGCTAAGACTCCATGCTCCTAATGCAGGGGTTCCAGGTTCAATCCCTGGTCAGGGAACTAGATCCCACATGCCGCAACTAAAGATCCAACATGCCACAATGAAGACGGGGCCTACTTTAATCAATTCCACATTATTCAATGTTTCCAGTTGGAGTTTTACTTTTTTTTTTTTAATGTCACGGTGAATGCTTTGTCCCTACATTTCTGCGTGCCTGCTTGATTATTTCCTTAGGACAAATTCCTAGAAGTGGAATTACTGGATCAAAGAGTAAGCATATTTTTAAGACTCTTAAAACTATGTTGCCAAATTGTTCTCCAGAAAGCTAATTTCAACGTTGCTCTCCTGCATGCAGCCTATCAGGAGGCTTTTATATAGGAAAGCTGAAATCCTGGTTCAGACCCCATCTGTGGCCCATTTCTCCACCCCCACCCCCGAGCATTTTGCTGGGGTGTCACACTAAAGGAATTTAAAACAATTCTTAAATAAGCTTAAGCAAAAAGTAATTAGGAAGGAAATCCCGACACAAATGCTTGTCTATTCTAAAGCCAAAATAAATGACTTTGGGATTAAAATTTTTTTCTGGAGTAGCGAAGTTAATCATATTTATTTGCACGGGTACTTGAGAGTTGTCCATAACTCCTACCTGAGTTAAAAAAAAAAAAGAGGTTCTCCCTACACTCTTTGCCCCTTCTCCACATCCTCCCCCCAAAGAGGAAAAAGAAAAGGAAAGGGTGGGGCGAAAGCTAGTGTTCCTCATCTCCCACTTAGAATATTAAATTTGATGATAACTGGCAATGGAACACAAATTATTCAGCGCTCAAGGAAAGGCATCCTGGGATCAACAGCTTATATAGACAAACTACCCTTTGTGGTGGGCTTCCCTGGTAGCTCAGTGGTAAAGAACCTGCTTGCCGATGCAGGAGACTCAGGTTCAATCCCTGAGTCAGGAAGATTCCCTAGAGAAGGGAATGGCTATCCACTCCAACATTCTTGCTTGAAGAATCCCATGGACAGAGGAGCCTGGCAGGCTACAGTCCATGGGGTCGCAAGGAGTTGGATATGACTGAGTAACTAAGCACACACACATACAGCCTTTACAGTATAATAAATCCATGCTTACATTTTAGCTCTTTACCTCTCTCCCCCACCACAAAAGAAAACCACTGAAAATCTCTTTAGGAGAAACTAACCCGGTTTGTAGGCTCCTACCTACCGAAGCGTCTGCCTTAGCAGCCTGTCATTAACCCAGTCAGAGTCTTACCCGCAACCCTCAGTGCTGGGTGTACAGAGAGACTTCAAGTGGAAAAGACAACGTCCTGCTCTTTCAGGAAGCAGCATTATAAGGAAGATGATATTGCTACACAAATAACCGGAACATTAAGCAGAGAAAAGCCAAACAAAAGGGCAACTATAAGGAAGTGACTGTTTCTGGCTGAGGTAATATGGAAGGGCTTCACGGAGAAGGTGCTACAGCACTCAGCCAGAGGAACTCTTTCAGTGAGTTCCCAGAGGCTGCTGATGAAGGCTTTGTGTGAACACAAAGCAAGTTCCTCCTTGGCCGTTTATGCCGGCGTTCATCAGTTTCCTCGTACATTTTTCTTACACCAGCCAGGCGCCACCTGGTGACCGAATGTGGAATTGCCAGTTTACAGAGCTCTGATACATATGAACGTGTGTGTACACGTTCAGCCCTGAATATTCATTGGAAGGACTGATGCTGAAGCTGAGGCTCCAATACTGTGGCCACCTGATGCCAAGAGCTGACTCTTTGGAAAAGACCCTGATGCTGGGAAAGACAGGGCAGGAGGAGAAGGAGGTGACAGGGGATGAGATGGTTGGATGGCATCACCGACTCAATAGACATGAGTTTGAGCAACCACAGGAAGATAGTGAAGGACACGGAAGCCTGGTGTGCTACAGTTCATGGGGTCACCGAGAGTCAGACACGACTAAGCAACTGAACAACAACACATATGTATATATTTATACACACACATACGTATATGTGTGTATCAGCCATGTATCCTAGATTTTCTAGCCATCCTAATTTCAAATATTTTGTTAAACTACCCCCTCCTTTTGCACATTTTTGTTGTAAAAAAATATGGTCCCAGTGCATACGAGATTACAGAACATCTTACTTCAGTTGTAAATTATTGGGCGATTCCCAGTAGTCTGTAAAAGGGACTATAATCCAGTTATAAAAATGAATAATTAATTTCAATAAAAAGGAGTTTCAAAGGTACACAATTTGCTAACATTTGCCATTAACTTTGGGCCTGACCACAAACCCACAGAGAAGCCTGGATATGGCCTGCAGGAGATCACTCAATGGCTCCTGGGTCCTTTAGACTTGTCCCCACCACTTTTAAAAAGCTGCCTATTAATTTATTTGTGGCTGCGTTGGGTCTTCGTTGCAGCGCCTGGTTCTGGTGCACGGGCTTGGCTGCCCTGTGGCATGTGGGATCTTAGTTCCCAGACCAGGGATTGAACCTGAATCCCCTCCATTGGCAAGCGGATTCTTAACCACAGGACCACCAGGGGGGTCCTCCCCTCGATCGCTTGTTGAAGCACTTGCTTACTTTCTGGCACAGAAAGATACTCCAGGTTCACCTTCTGTTTTTCTGTCCCCTTCCTCGAACCCATCATGTCTCCAAGGAGCCCTGGCTCCTTTCTAGAGAAGCCTATCTCAGACCATCACGTATTCACTCATCTTTTATTGATGCAACACCTGCTCTATCTCCAGTTTTCACTCTTAGAAACAATCGCGCAATACACATTCCCTGAAAGGAAACTTAATGGGAAAAAAGGGAGAGGGACATAGAAGAAAAACAAAGGAACACAACCCAACGCAGTTTTTTATTTACGAAGCAAAAAGCCCCGAATGCCAAAAATCTGCTTCTGAAGAGAAAGGAAATTATTTTTAGACAAACTATGATGAAAATAGAAAAGTACTGGTTGTATACATGGCAGACACGTAACACTTGTGTCAGAGAAACAAATGATAGTTAATATGGAAATCAACATCTGGGGTCATATGAATAGCTCATTTACAGCACTCTTTTACATAAGTGCTTGCTTTTATAGATTTTAGGGCTTTTCTATTTAAATTTCAGTTCCTTTTTATTTGATGTTTGGTTATTTTCTCAGCCTTCTCTACTTCCCCTCTTCTCAGTTACACAGTGTGTCCAAAACTTTACCAGTGGATATTTTTAGACTGGTGATATTTCAGAACATTTTCTTAAGATCCGTGTTGGGGAGAACAGTTTACTCTGGTTGAAAGCTGTGAAATGAATACAAATTTCCCTATTTAACCAGCTGTAGCCCTGGGACAGGCTGTATTGTGCCTGCTGTCCACCAAAACGTCAATGAGCTATATTTACAGCAGTAAAACCCCTTTACATTAATTTTCCATCCAATCCTCATGGGGAATAAATCACTTGTGTAGAAAGACTGGTAACCACAAAGCTGACAAGATGTGAAAAGACATCCTTTCCACTCAAATTGAAGATGTGAGGGAGACACCGAGAGGGGGTCCCAAGATGACCTTTACTCAAAGATGCTCTGTGTGCAGGTCTGGTTACCAAAGGAATCCATCCAAGATGGCAGTCTATTTATAATCTGTTAACTCTTCCGCCAGGCCCCCTGGCAAGGGGCACACAGGACCAATGTCCTGGCTACATGATAGCGCCTCTAAGGTTGACCTTTCCAAAATACTTAAGCCCTACTATGGGTATGCCCAATAACCCAGTTCTCTCTTAACAGGTGATGAAAGATCCACTGCAGAGAAAAGCACCCATCACAAAATCGCCCAGGTCTCCATTAATAACCATCACAGACCCATTTTCTCCCTCTATTATGAGTTGGGTCTTGACTCACATTGCTCAGGAGTACTCAGACCAGGCAATGGGTTCTGTACACTCTGACATCAAATGCATCAAATGTGTGGTTTTGTGAAACCTATTTGACTTCCACAAGTGAAACCTATTTGACTTCCAGTTCCTGACTTTTAGATACAGAGGGTTCTGCCTAACACCAGCTAATTTTAAGGAGCATTAAAGGGGAAAAAAGGGGCTTTTAGTAAAGCAGACATCGTTATATTTTCCCTCCAGTTAAGTTGGTAAATAATGACTAATTGTCAGAGAAATGACTCCCTTCAGACCAGCATTCTAGATGCCTGACTTTCAGATTTCATCTGGTTACGAGGAGACTCGTAACCTAGCCCACAAATAAGAATTCACTTTTAAGTAAGAGATTTCAAGATGTCTAATCCTGTATGTAAAGAATGTGTCCAGAAGGATAAGCACCAGCATCAGCCAAAATAGGCATTTTAAAATACACAACATATTTTTTTTCCCAAAGAAGCATACGAATGTTTTTTATTTTTTAATATGAATGCTCTAATGCCACCAAGTGTTAGTTTTCCAGTCTTTTTTTTTTTTTTTAAACACAAAGGCATTTTCAACAGGCCAATTATTAAGAAGGCCAAGGGGACTAAAGTCTTCCCCAGAGATATAAAGTTTTTGATTTTTGACCCTGAAGGGACCACCAGGTCACCGATTCTGAGACGTGAGGGTTACCCCCCCCTGGACCCAAGTTAAGGACCAGTCCCTTCATGTAGGGTGTACCACTTTACTTCTATCTTCTAGGGCGCACGACGTTGATTCTGGACCATGTCTGTTCATTTATTTATAAATTTTGGATTTGAATTTTGATTCCACTACAAGTTCAACTTTTTGAGGTTCGACGGGTGGACACGGGGAGGACTTCATATGACTGACATTTGATGGATACATTCTAAGTTCTAGTTAATGTTCTCAAAGTTCAGAGGTAGAGAGTTTGACGATCTTCCCTTTATACGAGACTCCAGCCGATAACACATACCGGTATGATGGGACTTACACGAACTAGTGTAGACTTCAGACGACACAATCTTTAGAGTCGAAAAGTGCTTGAAGGGACCACCAGGTCGCCAATTCTGAACCGGAAGGTTACGACCTCCACCCCTAAACTAGGGAACAGTCCTTCGATAGGGTGTACAGAGCACCGGTTTTTTGGTTTTGTACTTTGTCTTCGTTATGACGTTGGTTAAGTTTTCTGAAACTTTTCCTACCAGGTGTAAAATTTTTAGAACTTCTTTTTTTTTTTTTCCTTAGAGTCGAAGTCATTTTCTTATTATCATACTTTATATCTTTATCAATACAAATATGTCTAAAGATTCGGTTAAGGGACCATCGAGTCAGCCATTTCTAAGACGAACGTTACGTCCTCAGACCAAAGCTAGGGACCCAACCCTTCTAGCAGACCTCTTCCTTTACCGTTGGGTGAGGTCATAAGAACGGACTTCTTAGGGTTCCTGTCGGATTTATAAATTTAGAGGACCGTCCGATGTCAGGTACCCCAGAGTTCTCAGTGATACTTAGTGACTAAATCACCACCAAGCCAATCAAATACAGAATTCTAAGCCCAGGTGAGGTCTGTTATCTTGGCTAAGCTACATATTTGCAGATACAGCCTCAGGCTTAGGAAGAAGGCCATTAGTGACTCAAAAACTCTAATGAGATTTTATTTTGTTTAGTCAATCATGAGATATGGAAATCCCATATAATTAGAACAAAATAGCATAAAATAAAAGCCTATAGCATATGTCTGATAGTTTTCATTTCTAAATTGTTAATATTAAGATCTGTAATTTGTAGCTAATTTAACAAGGCACCATCTGCTTCATTTTGTCTTGCTAAGCCTCTAAAAGTTTTGAGAGCTCTGAGTGTTCTTCAGTCACTCCTTAATAACAGTGATTAGCCAAGGCTATATAAATCAACTGAACTACTTTCTCTGGTTTATATATCAGATATATTATATTGAGGCATACTGCTGCTGCTGCTGCTAAGTCACTTTAGTCGTATCCAACTCTGTGCGACCCCATAGACGGCAGCCCAACAGGCTCCACTGTCCCTGGGATTCTCCAGGCAAGAATATTGGAGTGGGTTGCCATTTCCTTCTCCAATGCATGAAAGTGAAAAGTGAAAGTGAAGTCTCTCAGTCATGTCCGACTCTTAGCAACCTCATAGACTGCAGCTCACCAGTCTCCTCCGTCCACGGGCTTTTCCAGGCAAGAGTACTGGAGTGGGGTGCCATTGTCTTCTCTGATATTGAGGACTAAGGTCACTTAAAGTCTGTCCATAATGAAATCTAGAGCTAGAAGCATAAATCTTATATCCTAAATGGTAAATCTCAGGACAAACTACAAATATTTATAATATATCAAGTCCAGAGTCCAGCCTCAAGGCTGATTCACGTCACAGGCTTCTCTCTCATCCTGTGTTCCATCCTTAACCTTTCTTTGACCTCCTACTTGAGATCTCTGTGTCCCTCCATCTGTTACCTGTCACCTCTCATTCATCCTTGTAAATTTCCACTCCTTGAACCACATCCTTCAGCCCTTCCAATTTTCCTTCCCATTTTCTCAGCAACCACTTCTCTCTGTCTCTTATGCTTTTTACTGATTTCCTGCATGCTATTAAGACCCTGGGCTTCTGATCATCTTTCTGGGCTTGTCAGAGGTGATTCCAGTTCATCAAGTAAAAGAAGGTGTCCTAGCATTAACCATAAGCTTTCTGAGACTAAAAATAGCCAAGTTCCATGTTTAAACATAGTGCAAGGCAAAAATGGTGCAACAGCTAATAATTTTCCAAGAAGCAATACACAGCCATAAATCTTAGCATGATTAGCCTGGCTCCTAGGTTTATAATTCTCAGCCTAGTCAATTAATACAAAGATTCTTTAAGCACTAGTTAATAATCTTCCAAGAAAGCAGAGCCCGAGGATTAAGTGGGAAGTCAAAAGTTCAGCAAGAGGATTTAGTAACTAGCTTCTAAACAAATAAATTATGGAAAAGGAAAGATTTATAGTGGGTAAGCCTGACAGACACCCACCTTGACTAAGTGATCAAGGTTGCCATCACTGGCAGTAGCATGAACTATTATGTGCCTCTGATCTGATGTAATAAGAAGGGCACTTATCTCTGTGGTGTTCCTCCTCCAAAACCATAATTCTAATCTAATCACAAGAAAATCTCAGAAAACCCAAACTGATGGGAGATCTACAAAATATCTAACTAGTACATCTCAAAATTGTCACGGTCATGAAAAACAAGGAAAAACAGAAACTGGTAAAGATTGGACGAGATAAAGGAGACGTAACAACCAAAGGTAATCTGGAACTAAAAACAAGACATTAATGGAAACCCTGGTGTAGTCCTAATAAAATCTGTAGCTTTGAAAAATAGTAATGTTCGTATGCTAATTTTTAGTTTGGATAAATGCTTCATGGTTGTAAAAGAAGTGAACATCAGAGAAAGCTGGGTGAAGGGTATACCAGAATTTCCTACTACCTCTGCAGTTCTTCTGTTAAGGATAAAATTATTATTATTATTATTTGGGCTGTGCAGAGGGGCATGTGGGATCTTAGTCCCCGGACCAGGGATTGAACCTGTATCTTCTACAGTGGGAGTGCAAAGTCTTAACCACTGGACTGCCAGAGAAGTCCTTTTGGTATAAAATTATTAAAAAAAAAAAAGGAAGGGAGGAAGTTAAGCAAGAGAAAGGATGAGAAGGAACAGAAAGCAGAGGATCTCACAATGGAAGGTGGGCCTGTCTTGGCTCTTGTACTAGCGGTTGCGCAATTCTACACAAATCGCTGCGCCCTAAGTCTCCACGTGCTCAGCAGTACAATATGCCTGATAACAGCTGCCTTACAATTTGAGAGAGTAAAGGTTATATTAATCAAGGTCCAGTCAGGAAAACAAACCACACCAAGTATTTTAACAGAGAATTTAATAGAAGGAACTGGTTAAACGGGCACTGGAGAACCCAAACACAAAAAAGGGGACACTGAGCTGACACAGTCACCTCGGGTAGGCCGCCACCGTCCCCAGTGCTGAGGGGACCAGGGGGAGAGGTCAGGGCTATCAGATCTTAGAGGCTCCCAGAAGCTGGCACCTCTGGGTACCACGCTTCCTCTTCCTCCAGGCCTGCAGACTCGTTAGCGTCCCCTCTTGGCAGAGCCTGGAAGTGGAGAAACCTGGGAGAAGACTCCCCCATTACCCCTGCTCACCTTCGAGGATGCTCGGGGGCTGGGAGAAAACAGCTGGACTGTTAACGGCGAAATAACTGTGTTGACTGTAAATGGCACCCACTAGTACTTATTACTATCATCACTTCTATTAAGTGCCTGGGCTAACTTTTTTTTTTGGCTGTACCACGTGGCTGTGGGATCTCAGTTCCTCACCAGGGGAGGACCCCCCTGCTCCCTGCGGTAGAAGCTCAGAGTCTTAACCACTGGACAGACAGGGAAGTCATCTCCCTCTCATTCTTTAAGAAACCATTTAACAGTCTGGGTTAGCAGAGGACATGCACCTTTGGTATTAAAAGCATTTACATTTTTAATAAATGGAAACTATGGGGCTACATTCTATTCTATAATTATAGCAACCTTTACCGCAAAGCCCGCTTTGTCAGAGCTGTCTTCTAAAGATAAAGCACACGTCTGATTCATTTCTGTAATAATCAGAGCTACTATTTTAGTTGAGTGAAATAAGTGTGCCATTCAGGGATGCTATCTACATATAACCACATTATTTGACCCAGAAGTCTTTTTTATAGACTTTTGTAAAAAAAAAAAAAAAACACTTTTCTTACAATGTAAGGTCATTTTGCATCTCTTTAAAAGCTGAAAAAAATTAATCAAATTTTTCTTTGAAATGCAACACAGATACCTATAGTTTCCCGTAAGCTGGGGTGGACCCTGACAACAGGAAATAAGAGGTAAGAGTGTGTACTGAGTTTCGGTATGTTTCAAAGAAATTTCGAGGAAATTCCTGCAACACAGAAGCTTTAGTTTCACTGTTGAAAACCGCAGCAGTTCTCTGTGCCCTGGTTTGTTGAGAGACACAGCCTTAAACAACAAACCAAAAGTTTATGCATTTAGCAGCACTTTCCAAGTCAGCAAAACTTATGTCACAAAGTAAAGTTTCTCAGAACTTCTGGAAGCTCAGTCTACACTTCATTTATCACTTCCCCTTTTGTGTGTATGTGTCTGAGCTTCCTGCGAGATGATAAACTGGAGGGCAAAGTCTATGCTAGAGACATTTTCGTATCACCCAGAGTGATCAGACCAGCACACATAAATGATTAAAATGGGTATCTGTAGAATGAAGATATGAATAAAGTCTTCGGAGAAGCAGTGTGTGCTCATGGTGACCAGCTGGATTGTGACCAGCCCTAAACAGCAGGTTGGCACAATTAATACTCACAAAATACCTAAAAAACAGGCTGCCATGTTTTTTATTTTATTTACTCATAATTGAAATATAGTTGATTTACAATGTTGTGCCAATCTCTGCTGTATAGCAAAGTGATTCAGTTTTACCCATATACACATTCTTTTTTTTTTTAATTGGAGGCTAATTGCTTTACAATACTGTGGTGGTTTTTGCCATACATTCACATGAATCAGCCATGGGTGTACACGTGTTCCCCATCCTGAACCCCGCTCCCACCACTTTTTTTTTCTTTTCTTTTTTCTTTTTGGCAGCACCGCTTGGCTTGAAGGATCTCAGTTCCTAAAGCAGGGATTGAACCCAGGGCAGAGCAATAAAAGCACCAAGTCCTAACCACCAGGCAGTGAGGGAATTCCTTGCCATGTGCTTTTTGTTTTTTGGTTTTGCCTGTACCATGTGGCATGGGGAATCTTAGTTTCCCAACCAAGGATCAAACCCACGTCCCCTGCATTGAAAGTATGGAATCTTAACCATTAGATTGCCAGGGAAGTTCCTGCCACATGCTTTTTAATATAGGCTTTATGGAATAATATTTTTCAAGTTCAACTAGGAGCTAGGGTCTGTGAGCTGTGTGCAAGCATGAAATGAAAGAAGACAGGTGAAACGATTTGATAAGACACCAGGAGGGAAGACCCAAGTTCTTGCTTCTATTCTCGGGTGAGTAATTTAACATCTGTGGCATCAGTTTGCTTATCTGTAAAATGGGATTTATAGCCCTTGTCTATCAGGTGGGGTAAGTAGTAAGAAGATAATGAAAGTCGCTCAGTGGTGCCTGACTATTTGCGACCCCATGGACTGTATAGTCCATGGAATTCTCCAGGCCAGAATACTGGATTAAGAGCAAATAGAAAATGTTCTAAAAATCACACCATGCTATGAAAATATAGGTTATCACTGTGGTGCTGGAGAAGACTCTTGCAAGTCCCTTGGACTGCAAGGAGATCCAACCAGTCCATCCTAAAGGAGACCAGTCCTGGGTGTTCATTGGAAGGACTGATGCTGAGGCTGAAACTCCAATACTTTGGCCACCTCATGAGAAGAGTTGACTCGTTGGAAAAGACCCTGATGCTGGGAGGGATTGGGGGCAGGAGGAGAAGGGGACGACAGAGGATGAGATGGCTGGATGGCATCACCGACTCGATGCACATGAATTTGGGTGAACTCCGGGAGTTGGTGATGGACAGGGAGGCCTGGCGTGGTACGATTCATGGGATCACAAAGAGTCGGACACGACTGAGCGAGTGAACTGAACTGAACTGAACTGAAGTGATCATTAGTGATGATTATTTGTGACAATATTATTTTCTTTAAAAAAAATTCTACCTGTAATACCATTTTGAATTCTTGGAAAAAAGAATGCACAAATTATCAGCAGTTAGATAAGTATCTCTAATCCATGAATCCCAAAACACTTGGAGTAAATACAATTTAGGACACATTTCACTTTTACCCAGGAGAATAACTGCATATCTTCCACAGAGGCTATTGGAACTGAACCTCCTGGGAACAGCACCCACCCTCCCCATGGAGGCATAAAAATTCTTACCACAGTGACTGGAAGGCTCTCTGAGATCCTCAGTTTATGATTAGAAGGACATG
The DNA here is from genome assembly GCA_006410635.1 of Cephalophus harveyi. Taxonomy (NCBI): domain Eukaryota; kingdom Metazoa; phylum Chordata; class Mammalia; order Artiodactyla; family Bovidae; genus Cephalophus; species Cephalophus harveyi. The sequence goes on along the minus strand of SJYT01085032.1, from coordinate 162,208 downwards.
GGAGACACGGTCTAAGGTAAAATGAGAGCTGAGCAAGCTTGCCTCTTGTCTGCTGTGACTCTGGTGGTCCAGTGCACAAGCGTGACCTCTGCACTCGATTCAAAGCAACCACGAACCAGTGAAGAACACAAAGCTCAGGTCTGAGACAATCCGCTTGCATTCTGCAGGGAGACCCAGGCACCGGCTGGTGGGGAGCTGGGACCGACGCCTCTGGCTGAGGGCTGCGGATGAGGCAGCAGAGCTGACCTGTGCCTGCTCCCCTCAGCGCACGCACATGGCGTCTGGGGGACACGCGGACCCCCTCTCCCTGTTACACATCCACAAGCAGGGTCTCCCGGACCACGTGGAGGCCAGGCTGCAGAGGCCACTGGTATGTCTGTGAACTCCTCCTCCTTTTTAAGACATTCCTGTTTTTTCTTACAGTCAGGTTTCTCAGAGAATACATCAGAGGATCTGACAGTCCCGGGGACCTGGGGTACGGCTGAGGCGAGGGAGCTCTGTGAAAACTGACAGCTAAATCAAAGGGCTTCGAAGAGTAGCTTGCTGAGACCATTCAGCCCCTTCCCTGAGGATCTCCCAGAACCCGGCCACCAGGCTCGCTCCCCTCTCCACCCCTGCCGCCCTCAGGCTGGATGTGAGTGGATTCTTTACTGCAGAAACTGGATACGGCCACTTGGTTTGCAGTGCCGTGAGAAAGGGATGGACAGCCTTTTCCACAGTCGGTATTGGGTCAATTTAAACCAAAAAAAAAGGAAAAGAAGCTTGGCCCTAGGACTTGCCTGGTGGTCCAGTGGCTGACTCTGAGCTCCCAAGCTCCCAGTGCAGGGGGCCCGGGTTTGATCCCTGGTCAGGTAACTATGCTGCAACTAAGATCCTGCTTGCCACGACTAAGACCAGAGTAGCCAAATAAATAAGTATAAAAAAAAAAAAAGAACCTTGGCCCCTACTTCACAGCACACCCCCAGGTCAATTCCAGGTGGATGACAAGCCTAAATGTGAAAGGTAAAACAAAGCTGTTAGAGGAAAACCAGAACATCTTCCTGATTTTGGTATTTGAAACATTTCTTTAAATAGGATACAAAAAAAGTGCCACCATATAAGAAAAAAAATAGATAAACTGGACTATATTAACATTTAGAACTTCTGTTCAACTAAAGATACCATGAAAAGAATGAAAAAGGCATTGAACTTCAAAGCTGCTAAGAGACTAGGTCTTAAACATTTTCTCACCACAGAAAAGAAAACTGGCATGCCCTGAGGTGGGTATTAGCAACCACGTTTGGTGGTAATCATATTGCAATATACAAATGTGTCAAGTCAACAGGTTGTACACCTCACACTAACACAATAGTTGCCTGTCAATTATGTCTCAGTAAAGTGTATTTGTTTATTTCATTTTTGGCTGCATGGCTTGTGGGATCTCGGTTCCCTGACCAGGGATTGAATCTGGGCCACAGCAGTGAAAGCACCGAATCCTAACCACCAGGCTACCAGGAAACTCTCATAAATAATTTTTTAAAAGAGAAAGTGAAAAGCAAGCAGAGACTAGGAGAAGATATTTGCAATGTATTTATCTGAGCAAAGACTCATGCCGCCCTGTTATTTCCTTACTAAGGAAGAAAAAGCAGCTGAGCTAAGAGAAAAGGTTTGAACTGACACTTTCCCAAGGATGGATCCAAATGGCCACTAAACATATGTTAAAGGTGCTCAGCCTCACTGGGACTTCCCTGGGGTTCAGCGGTTAAGACTTCGTCTCCCAATGATGGGGCTATGGGCTGGATCCCTGGTCAGGGGACTAAGGTTCCACATGCTTCATGGCCAAAAAAATAAAAATAAAGCAGAAGCAATATTGTAACAAATTCAAGAAAAGACTTTAAAAATAGTTCACTTAAAAAAAAAAAAAAACTAAGGAAAAAAAAGGTACTCAACTTCTTGTGTCATCCAGAAAATGGAAATTAATTGTGCATTCCCACCAGAATAGCCAAGATGAAAAAGATGGAAAATAACTAGGTGTCAGGGACCCCTAAAACTCCTGGTAGGAGTAAAATTGGCAAAGTTGCTTTGGGAAACTGTCTGGCAGAGTCTTCTACAGCATGCTGGGTGCCCCAGCAATGCCAACCATGCCACCTAATAAATATGCATGCATATGCTGAACAAAGGCTTCCCTGGTGGCTCAGATGGTAAAGAATCTGCCTGCAATGCTGAGGACCTGAGTTCAATCCCTGGGTCAGGCAGATCGCCTAGAGAAGGGAATGGCCACCTACTCTAGTATTCTTGCCTGGAGAATCCCAGGGACAGAGGAGCCTGGCGGGCTACAGTCCATGGGGTAGCAAAAGAGTCAATATGACTGAGCAACTAACACTTTCACTTTCATGCTGAACAAAATTCATACAATAGAAGGTTCACAGCAACAGGGCAGGGGGTACAAAAGGCCAGCCCCCTGTCCTCGAGATGGGGGGATTCTGTGGTGCAAGCTGCACTCCAGAGTTTTTCCGAGGGACCAGACTGGAGCAAGTCTCTGCCAAGACCACACTGTTGCTAATTTTGCTCCCCTGAACCATCTGGCTTCCGTTTTACCTCTTCTCTAAAGAGCATTCCTTCAATAAACAGTTTTCATAAAGATCTCCAATGCAGGTTTGCTTCCAGAGAGTCTGCCTTAGAACAGGTGGCATCAGAGGTTGCCTACGGAAGTGGACTCAGCAGGTGGAATTCTGGGGGTGGTGGATCGTTCACCTGCCAGATGGCGACGTGAACCCACCAGTGGGGTGAAGGTCCCTGGGGTGATATGACCTGTGGCAGGGGTGGGGGGCGCACACTGACCAGTTTCACGTCTCTGGTACAGGAGGTGCAGAAGAAACAGCCACAAGGACTGTGGGACTGGGTGGCTGTTATTAAAACTCGTCCACTCAATGAAAACGGAAAAAGACAATCTCAGATACGACGACGTGAAGCCAAGTATGACAATCGGCCTAAAAGCACTCACCCTCCGCAGGCACAGCACCTGATATGAAGGAGTGGCAGAACCAAGAAGAAGGACTTCCCTGGTGGTCCAGTGATTAAGAGTCTGCCTGCCAATGCAGGGGACACGGGTTCAATCCCTGGTCCAGGAAGTTGCCCCGGAGCACTAAGCCGGTGCTCCACAACTACTGAGCCTGCGCGCCCTAGAGCCTAAGCTCCACAAGAGAAGCCGCTGCAATGAGGAGGCCAAGCACTGCAACTAGAGAGTAGCCCCCGCTCCCTGCAACTAGAGAAAGCCTGCACAGCAACGTGGACCCAGCACAGCCAAGAAAAAAACACTATGAAGAAGGGTGAACTCAGTCCAGGCAAGTCTGTTACATCAAAGTCAAGGCCCTCACGGAAAGGCATGAACTCTAAGGCTTGAGATGGGGCTGTGTGTCGTGCTCGGCCACTCAAGGCATGTCTGACTCTTTGCAACCCCATGGACTGTAGCCCGCCAGGCTCTTCTGTCCATGGAATTTTCCAGGCAAGAATACTGGGGTGGGTTACCATTTCCTTCTCCTTGCATCCCCTGCACTGGCAGGCAGGTTCTTTTACCACTGAGTCACCTGGGAAGCCTCAGGATGGGGGTGTCTGTGTCTATTTACTTGAGAACCTCAAACCCCAGATTACCTGGGCCCACAAAGCGGCTGACTCCCTCTCCTTGGAAAACAGAGGAATCTCCCTTGCTTGAAGACTACAGCGGCAGTCTCAAACAAGACAAGCCTCTTACAAGACAGTGCCTGCCCTACTCAGGATTGCCCCCACCTCCCTCCTGGCCACTAGACCATAATGAGGGTGAAATCTCAGCATCACCCAATGGGGTTGCTGGGATCATCATTCCAAACATCCCAGGGGACCGGGCTAACGCGCACAAAGGCAGGAACTGAAAGGATGCGCGGGTCCTGGGGGTATCAGTCAAGAGTGTGGAATATAAAGCAGGATGGGGAAGAGCCGCTGAGGACATCCTCCCATGAACACCCTGGCAAACATCAGGGTCTCATGTGCTGGGTGGGGGGGCCTCTTAGGAGCCTGGAAGAGCAATAGTGAAGTGTCACTCAGTCGTGTCCGACTCTTTGTGACCCCATGGACTACAGCCCGCCAGGCTCCTCTGTCCATGGAATCCTCCAGGCCAAAATACTGGAGTGGGTAGCCGTTCCCTTCTCCAGGGGATTTTCCCAACCCAGGGATTGAACCCAGGTCTCCTGCATTGCAGGCAGATTCTTTTCCCTCTGAGCCACCAGGGAAGCCCGGAAGAGCAATGGACCACACTAAATGATTCCAAAACTGGCACAGCAGTCTTTGGAAAAACAGACCTTGAGGTCACTGGGACCTCAGAGTGAACCCGACAATGTGGCTCAGGGCCCCCAGCCACTCTCCTGCCCCGTCACACCAGTGGAACCCTTTCCCATCCCACGATCTGTCACCTACAGAAACCCATCTCCATAAAACAGAGGTCTCAGGGTGGAAAGCCAGCACAGAAGTCACATTAAAAATCCCTTCTTAGTGCCAAGTATTATAGCAAACGCTTGGACTCAACCGAGTAGCTTTCAAAGCTGTCTTTTTTATGTTATAATTTATTTTCCAAAGGTGGAGCTAACATTACACGTACTGTGAAGTCTCTTTATTTTAGGCTTTTATTTACCTAAAACATAATCTGTCCTACACTGCATGTAAAAGTAACCAGCATGGGACCTAGAGGAGCTGGCATACTAGAAAGGGTCTGCCACATACAGCAGGAAAAGCCACGAGCTGGCTGTGTCCTCTGAGAGGGCCAGGGACACAGGGTCTGAGTACCAAAGCCTAGACACTATACTGATTGTGCCTCACAGATCAGGCCCTCTTCTTCTTCTCTTTTAGATTTGTTTAGTTTTGGCCATGCTGGGTCTTCACTGCTGCCTGGGGCTTTTCTCTAGGCGCGGTGAGTGGGGGCTACTCTCTAGCTGCGGTGCACGGGCTGGGCTTCTCGTGGCGGTAGCTTCTCTTGTAGGGGAGCGCGGGCTCTAGGGTGCAAGGGCTTTAGTAACTGCCGCACGAGGGCTCAGTAGTTGCGGCTCTCAGGCTCCAGAGCACAAGCTCAACAGTTGGGGCACAGGGGCTGACTTGCTCCACGGCATGTGGGATCTTCCCAGACCAGGGATCAAATCCGTCTCTCCTATATTGCCAAGCAGCTTCGTTATACTGAGCCACCAGGGAAGCCCCTTCTTCTTTTTTTTTTAATATTTACTTATTTATTTATTTGGCTGCACCAAGTCTTAGTTGCAGCATGCGAACCTTAGTGGTGGCATATGGGAACTAGTTTCCTGATCAGGGATCCAACTCAGGCCCCTCTGCACTGGGAGTGCGGGGTCTTAGCCACTGGCCCACCAGCGAAGTCCCTAAACACTGTTCCTGTTCCTTGTTCATCTCCAGCAAAGTTTCTTCTCTAGGGAATTTTCCTTTTTCCTTTTTCTCATAATTTCAGGTTACCTTGCCACTCCTTTCTACATCTTTAATTCCATAAGACTATACTTTGAACCCGACATACCAGACAGATAGAATCACAGTCTCTGTCTTGAATCTTTCAGCAATGTACTAGATCTAATATATGAAATGTCCTACTTCACTAACCTCAGCCAGAGCACCACCTTTATGTGAAGAAAGGAGTAAACTTAGTGAGTGGTTTTTGCATTAAAAAAAGAAGACATCTAGGCAGTAGTTTCCAACTAACTTCCCCGAGATGCTTATTAACTACCATGGGGAAGATGGTAATGCTTCTGTGGAGAAATCCACGGTGAATTATATCTTGATAAAGCTGTGACCAGGGTCTGGCACAGAGCGGGCTGCTAAGGTGCTGGCAATGCTTCACTTGTTGATCTGAGTGGTGAGTCCAGGGGTGTTTGTTTATAGCTTCTTTAACAGTAGATACATGGTTTATATACTTCCATATAAATATTTCACAACTCCCAATACAAAAGTTAAATGAAAAAAAAAAAGAAAGTAAATTAAAAGCAGATGGTTTTTGTTTCCAGAAAAGAAAGCTTAAAAAAAAAAAAAAAAACCAAGAGCAGGTGGCAGGAACAATCATTATCAGCTGACCTGACATCTTTGGGATACCCCTCCTCATCACTGGGACCTCACAGTGAACCCGATGGTGTGGCTCCGGGCCCCCCGCCACTCTCCTGCCCCGTTACACCAGTGGAACCCTTTCCCATCCCACAATCCGTCACCTACAGAAACTCATCTCCATAAAACAGAGATCTCAGGGTGGAAAACCAGGACAGAAGTCACATTAAAAATCCCTTCTTAGAGCCAAGTACTACAGCAAACGCTTGGACTCAACCAACTAGCTTTCAAAGCTGTCTTTTTTATGTTATAATTTATTTTCCAAAGATGGAGCTAACATTACACGTACTCTTATTTTTTATGCTTTTATTTACCTAAAACATAATCTGTCCGACACTGCATGTAAAAGTAACCAGCATGGGACTTCCCTAGGGGTCCAGGGATTAAGAATTCACCTTTCAAAGCAGGGGGCACAGGTTTGATCCCTGAGTGGGGAACTAAAACCCCACATGCAGTGGAGCAACTAGGCCCACAGGCCACAGCTACTGAGCCTGAGTGCCACAACTAGAGAGTTTGTGCACAGCAGTACAAGATCCTATATGATGTAATGACGATCCTATGTGTCTCAACTAAGACCCAATACCATCAAATAAACAAATGCATTTTAAAATAAAAGTACCAGTTTTTTAATGTTATCTCTGGAATCAAGAGACAGTTGAAGCTAACTCTTGAATAAAATCTACAATTTGGTTATAGTCCCTCAGTATTTGGAAATATGATAGGATGGTATCTGCATACTGCAAAATAGTCTTTGTTTACATATTCAATATTTATTCACTAAGTGGTAGGATTGCAGCCATGAAATTAAAAGACACTTATTCCTTGGAAGGAAAGTTATGACCAACCTAGATAGCATATTAAAAAGTGGAGACATTATTTTGCCAACAAAGGTCCGTCTAGTCAAGGCTATGGTTTTTCCAGTAGTCACGTACAGATGTGAGAGTTGGACTGTGAAGAAAGCTGAGCGCCGAAGAATTGATGCTTTTGAACTGTGGTGTTGGAGGAGACTCTTGAGAGTCTCTTGGACTGCAAGGAGATCCAACCAGTCCATTCTAAAGGAGATCAGTCCTGGGTGTTCTTTGGAAGGAATGATGCTAAAGCTGAAACTCCAGTACTTTGGCCACCTCATGTGAAGAGTTGACTCATTGGAAAAGACCCTGTTGCTAGGAGGGATTGGGGGCAGGAGGAAAAGGGGGCGACAGAGGATGAGATGGCTGGATGGCATCACCGACTCGATGGATGTGAGTTTCAGTGAACTCCGGGAGCTGGTGATAGACAGGGAGGCCTGGCATGCTGCGATTCATGGGATCGCAAAAGGTCGGACACGACTGAGTGACTGAACTGAACTGAACTGAAGTGGTAGGAAGCAACTTTCCCTAAAAGAATGCATTTGAAATGATTCCTTCATCTTTATTAAGAATTACAAGGTAACATAAATAGAATAGATCACTCAGATGGTAAAGAATCTGCCTGCAGTGCAGGAGACCTGGGTTCAATCCCTAGGTTGGGAAAATCTCCTGGAGAAAGGAAAGGCTACCCACTCCAGTATTCTTGCCTGAGAAATCCCGTGGACAGAGACTGGCAGGCTATGCAGTCCATGGCATTGCAAAGAGTCCAACACGACCGAGCGACTAGCACACACCTTAACCCAAAGCCAAGGGCTAATGACGAAAAACAAGTTACATTTCAAAACTGAAGGCGTACAATAACTTTATTTACATAATTTCTAAAAGTGAACGGTCCTCTTCCCTAGACCAATACTGGCATGTGTGCCTTAAAAGTGGAGTGTAACACTCATGTTATTAGCAGTATTATTCACAACAGCCAAGAGGAGGAAGCAAGCTAAGTGTCTACCGACAGATGAAAGGATAAACAAAATGTGGTCTATCTATATACTGCAATATTGCTCAGCCTTAAAAAGGAAGGAGATTCTGGGACTGCCAGAATTCTGGTAGCCTGGTGGCTAAGACTCCAAGCTCCTAAAAAAATGGGGCCTGGGTTTGATCCCTAGTCAGGGAACTAGACCTCACATGCTGCAACTAAGAGCTTGCAAGACAAGACTCCCACATACCTCAACTAAAATTTCCTTAATGCCACAACTAACACCTGATACAGCCATTGAATACTTTTTTTTTTCTAAAGAAGGAAATTCTCATATAGGCTACAATATGGATGAACCTTGAAAACGTTATGCTCAATGAAGTAAACAGGTCTCAAAAAGACAAATACTGTAAGGCAAATACAGACTTCTCTAGAAGTTAAATTCTTACAATGGTTGCCAGGGGCTGAAAGGAAAGGAAAAGGGCAAGTTCATATTTAATGGGGACAGAGCTTCAGTTTTGCAAGATGAAAAAAGTTCTGGAGCTTGGGTGTAAAACAATGTGAATGTACTGACATTGGTATACTTAAAATTGCTAAGATGATATCTTTTATGTTATGCATATTTTGTCACAGTTTTAAAAAATGAAAGTAAGATTGAGAAGATAACATATTGAGCTGAGCAGGGTAGTCACCTCCGGGGAGAGTCCAGGAGTAGGGAGACAGGTATTATAAAAGTGCTGTTTTTTTAAAAAAACCCTTACATAAAGGTCTGTAAAGCCCTGTTCGCATTTTAAAAGTATAAATATTCATAGTTTAGCTTTTTTATAGTCTGGATTTTCTTGGACTCTCGGGTTGTTAAAAACAGGACCCAGTCACACCGAATCTGACATTTCTAAAGGTGAATCATTGCACCTTGACACCCAGAGGCTGAAGCTCCCAGCTCTACTCCTGCCCATGCTGATTCTGATGTCTTTGTCTTTCTCTACAAGCCTGCAACCACTTCTTAGTACATACCAACCTGGTGCTCGGTGGTAAAGAATGGACCTGCAGAGTAGGAGATCTGGGAGATGCAGGTTCGAGCCCTGGGTCGGGAAGATCCCCTGGAGGAGAAAATGGCAATCCACTCCAGTATTCTTGCCTGAGAAATCCCATAGACAGAGGAGCCTGGTGGACTACAGTCCGTGGGGTCACAAAAAGTCAGACACAACTGACCGATTCAGCATGCAACCCCACTCAGCAGACCACACCCTTCCTGCAGTTTACTAAAAATAAACTATTACTCTATGAACGTCCTTCATTTTCCTACTTTTATATATTCTTGTAGGCCTATTTCCTTCCTATGCTCAATGGTAATCCTTTTTCTATTTTTAGAGAAAATGTAAATGCTTTCAATTAAAAAATAAAAACATACCCACTGGGGAGAATTCAAACAACACAGAGGATGTGAAGACAGGCTACCTCCTGTCACTGATGTAGCCCCAGGAGTTACCCATCACAGGTTCAAACGCTGTGTGCTCATGTATTTTTATGCACCTGTAAATATCAACATAAATGTATGCACAAATATTTTACTTGTAGGCCTATTTCCTTCCTATGCTCAATGGTAATCCTTTTTCTATTTTTTAGAGAAAATGTAAATGCTTTCAATTAAAAAATAAAAACATACCCACTGGGGAGCATTCAAACAACACAGAGGATGTGAAGACAGGCTACCTCCTGTCACTGATGTAGCCCCAGGAGTTACCCGTCACAGGTTCAAACGCTGTGTGCTCATGTATTTTTATGCACCTGTAAATATCAACATAAATGTATGCACAAATATTTTACACACTGTTACTAATACTTTTATCAGAAGTGAAACCAGACTCTACATTATATATAGCAACTTGCTTTTCTTGGTAAATGACGTGGTCATGGATATATTTTCATCTCAGTAAATACAGCTCTACCTTATTTTTGGCTGAGTACTAGTTCATAGTATAGACACGCTATAATTTATCTGATGATTCCTGCCTAATGTGTGGAAAACTCACACGTATCTGGTGTCAAAGTGAATCAGGGCTGCAGGAGAAGGCTGAGAGCAGAGGAGACACACAGAAGCATGTTCATCCTCTACATGGACACTTGGAGACGACAAATAGCTGGGCCATAGATGAAAATTAAATACGGACTGCAAACTGAATGTCCAAAAAAATGAAAAACAGCTGTAGCACCATTATAAAGGAAGGGAGAGGGAAAGAAGATAGACAAAAGGCAAAAAGTCCAATTTAATACAAACACACACCCACACACTCCTTCCATGGACTTTACATTGTGCCATGAACTCATGGCATCACTGACTCAGTGGACATGAGTTTGAGCAAACTCCAGCAGATAGTAAAGAACAGGGAGGCTTGACATGCTCAATTCATGGGGTCACAAACAGATAGGACTTAGCGGCTGAACAGCAACAACAATGGACTCAATTATGCCCCCTCCCCTATTCATACACTGAAGCCCAACTTCCAAAGTGACTATACTTGGAGATGGGGCTTTTGAAAGGTAATTAGGTTAGATAGGGTTTCCTTCAGAGAAGGCGATGGCAACCCACTCCAGTACTCTTGCCTGAAAAATCCCATGGGCGGAGGAGCCTGGTGGGCTGTAGTCCATGGGGTCGCTAAGAGTCGGGTGCGACTGAGTGACTTCCCTTTCACTTTTCACTTTCATGCATTGGAGAAGGAAATGGCAACCCACTCCAGTATTCTTGCCTGGGAAATCCCATGGACAGAAGAGCCTGGGGGGTCTACAGTCCCACTCCAGTATTCTTGCCTGGGAAATCCCATGGACAGAGGAGCCTGGGGGTCTACAGTCCCACTCCAGTACTCTTGCCTGGAAAATCCCATGGGCAGAGGGGCCTGGTAGGCTGCAGTCCATGGGGTCGCAAAGAGTTGGACACAACTTAGTGACTAAACAACATACGGTTAGATAAAGTCATAAGGGTGGGCCCCTCAAGATGGGAACAGAAACAGAGCTATATCATTCTCTCTCTTTTCCCTTTCTGGCTGCACTGAGAGGCCAGGGACTGAAACCCAACCCTTGGCAATGAAAGCCCAGAATCCTAACCACCAGGGAACTCCCAGGCTCTTTCTGCCGTGTGAAGACCCAGTAGAAGGCAGTCATGGCAAGTAAGGAAGAGGGCCTTCACTGGCAGCCTGGTCTGCTGGCACCTTGATCCTGGACTTCTCAGCCTCCAGAACCATGAAAAATGAGTATCTGTTGTTTAAGCCACCCAGCCTATGGTATTTTGTTACGGCAGCCTGTGCAGATGAATAGAGGCTCTAAGGCCGTAGCTCTCACTGTACCTGTGACCAACCTGCCTGGTTACACTCGGGCCCGGGCACAAACCAGCCTCCAGACAAAACACCTGCAGGGCGCCCTGCTTAAGCGGCAGCTGCCCCCAGGGGCTCTGCGCCTCGTGCCCTCTGCCTTGACGTCTCCCCTCTCCTCACCTCTAACTGCCCAGAGCGCTTGGATCCTTTTTTTTTTTAATGTCGATATCCTAGTTCAGGTACTTTTCATTCTTAACTAATGTAAACTACGACTTCTGGGCCATTTTCGCCTTCTGAGATGGCCCACACTCTGTCTATGGAGTGTGTTTCTCTCTAGATAAATGCACTTTTTATCTGAAAAGTAAGATAAACTACAACTTCCTAACTGGTCTCTTCTTCTCTTTCTGATTCACTCTACACTCTGAGTTGATTTAAAGAATTAACTTTCTAAAATGGAAATCAAAGCACTATAGTTGTCACTGTTCGAATTCTTAAAATATTCCAGCAAGATGGATATTTTTTTAAATGCCTCTGGAGTCAAGATCTCTCTCGATAACTGACAATCCTAAGGTCACTAAGCCTCCAAATGATTTAGAGTTTTAGCAGTAATTTACTTCAGTAAAATAGGATCTAGGACTTCCCTGGTGCTGCAATGGATAGGAATCCACCTGCCAATGCAGGGGACATGGGTTCAATCCGTGGTCAGGAAGGATTCCACATGCCATGGAGCGTACTAAGCCCGTGTGCCACAACTACTGAAGCTTGAGCTCTAGAGCCTGGGAGCCACAATTACAGACCTCGTGCGCCTAGATCTCCACCATAAGAGAAGCCTCCACAGTGAGAAACCCACGCACCACAAGGAAGAGTAGCCCCCTGCTCGCCGCAGTTAGAGAAAGCGCAAGCAAAGCAAACGAAGATCCAGTGCAGCCATAAAAAAAGAAAAGAAAAAAAAACTCTTAAAGAAAAAAAAGATCTAATGCAATAAAGGACCAGTGTCAGTTCTTCTGCCACCTAGGGAAGGGGAGGGTGGCCTCAACTGTGACGTACACCACCATCTCATCTCCTCTATACAGACACAGGAGCAGAAGGACCTGTAGAAGCCCTGTTCACCACTTAAGATAGTTCCTTAACAACCAGTGAGGGGATCTGTCTGGTGGTCCAGTGGTTAAGACTCTGTGCTTCCAATGCAAGGGGCATGAGTTCGATCCCTAGTCTGGGAACTATGATCCCCCCTGCCACGTGGCTTGGCCAAGAAAATAAAAAAATGAAATAAAATAAGAAAAAACTCATAATTAACTTAAAAAAAAAAAGTGAGTATGTGCTCCACCCAGAACTGTAATTGCAGAAATAACCAATCTGAAAGGCTAGCGAGTGCAGCTAACATTGTTGCATACTTCTCTTTCTCCAGCAATTTCAACGCATTTTTCAAGCATGACATTCCTACAAAGTCAGAACAGCCTCCCCGTTACAAGTGGGTAATTTGAGAGCCTGAGTGATGGACCCTTGCCAGGGCTGCAAAGAGTTTGGGTTACAATCTTCATTGCCAGGGTTGCAATATGTATGTAAAATGTGCAATCTTGATTCCGACCTCTCTTCAACCGTCCTTCCGTATACACACTCTGGTTCTTTAAATCTGACCTGAAGACTTGATAATACATCTGACTTTGACGGATGGATTATCCTAAGCGGGAGATGAGCTTCCGTAAAAACTACAGGCCGAGCCACAGCTGAATGGTACTCATCTGAGTCTGATCATTCAGAAGATGACAGGAAATACAAGTCCCAGAAGCCAGGAAGTCTATGGCCTTTATAACTTAATCTAACCATGTATTTCAACATATTGTGTCCCCATCTCTTTGGAAAGAGGAGCCGTTCCTGCCTGGGGCTGCTGGATGGCTTTATAAGGCTGTTCTCTTTCCTCTGCAACCCAACGCCCGTCTACCGACACTGAGATATGTTAGCAGAGAGTAGAGGTCAGCTCTGGAGAACTCAAGTGACCAGTCAGCCTTCAGTCGCTGGGCCTTCCCCTAAACAAGCTGACGTGCGGTAACAGCAGGCGGCCAAGGTCAGGTCAGCTGGTGGAATTACACACCAAATACAAACTCTCTCAAGAGACACTCGTGAGAACGTGTCACGGGCATGCTGGCTACTCTCTCCACATTTCACAAACTGCCCTCGAGGATTTACTCAGACTCACATACAAGATGTGGGCAGGGGTCCTGAGTACCCCCAACCTGACCATCAGGAAAGGGCAGGGGACCCCAGGCTCTGGAGCTGGACTGCTGGGTTCAAGTCCTGAGTCAGTCACTTCCAGGCTTTGCAATCTTTGCTTCAATTCTCTGTGTCTCTTGCTTTTCATCCGTCAAATCAGGACCTTCCTTATTAGGATGTGAGGATGTAACCGAGTAGGACCCTCTGGGGCCTTCCCCCATATCCTCTGCTTCAGCTCCCCTCTGAAGCACCTAGATAATAGTATTTGATGCAAATTTCCTGAGTTGTTTTGCAGATCTGGAAAAACTCCCATCAAATGGAAGAACTACTTGACGACCACAAGCACAAAGCCCCAGGCCTCCTGGAGCCTGAGGACTGATAAAGTGAACCCCTGTGACACCCCCTGCTGCCTCCTTATCAGCCAGAGAACTGTGCACAAGGCAATCACACCTCGCAACACCACCCATCCCTGCCTCGCCTGCCATTTCAAAGTGCTGTGCTGAAACTCTTTGGAGAGTTGAGGCTTTTTACAGCATGAGCCACCCATCTCCTTGCACGGTCCTGCAATAAACCTTTCTCTGCTCCAAACTCTGACGTTTCAGTTCGGCCTCACTGTGCATCGCCCTTGAACTTGCATCAACAAGGACACAAAGAGTCAACACATACAGAGAACTTGGAACAACTGGGCCTGGCAAACGGTAAGCGTTCACTAAACGTTAGCTATTATTAACTAAGAAAGGGAAAAGGCAAAGGGAAACATGTTGCATTCTCTACTTCCACCTCCCTCTTTGAAGTGACTTCGATTTACTTTCTTAACGTGAACGATGATGTCCTTTGAAAACTTCTGTTCTGTGCAATATGAAGCATGTTTAACGATTAGTCCACAAAAACAACAACAAAAAGGCCAATGTTGATGCTTCTTTGGGAGAAAGCCTGCAAGTGAAGGTCAACGCTGCTGTCTGGGGCTCCTGGAAGAGCTCGTCATTCACGGGCTCACAGAAGCGTAAAGAAGACAGTTACACTTTGGGGAGGTTTGTCGGCCAGCATAAACCTCAAAGTGAGCCTAAAGAAGCGTTCCCTTGTTTAAAATCACCTTTATGGCCTGAAAAAGTTTTTTTTTTTAAAAAACCTACACTTTAAAAAAGTATATAAACTATTCTGACACCAGAGGAAAGAAAAAAGGGAGGAAGAAGCGGATGCCAATGGCCAAGTCCCTGTGAGAAGAAAGGGTATTTTTCAAGCATGAGCCCACTTCCAGGAAGAAAGGGAGTTCTTATCTGGCTCAAGCAGAAAAAAAGATCATTCCACTCTAAAGGCTAAGGTAACAGTAGAAAAATCAGACAGTAGACATTTGATAAGTATGAGTTGTCATAATTGACTGTGAAGCAGAAAGTACTTGGTATTTTGAAAGTACTGTTCAACTAAGAATTGGTTTCTGAGGTGGCACATGAAAAAATCCATCTACCAAGGCAAGAGATGCAAGTTTGATCCCTGAGTGGGGAACATCCCCAGGAGAAGGAAATGGCTTCCCACTCCAGTATTCTTGCCTGGAAAATTCCGTGGACAGAGGAGCCCGGGCGGGACCGGGTGCGGAGGCTATAGTTCATGGGATCACGAAGAGTTGGACATGACGGAGCACACTGCACCAGGGTGTGGTGGGGGGCTGTCACTCCAGATAGAAAGGTGTTGCTAGCTGCTCAGCTGTTTCTGACTCTTTGTGACCCCATGTACTATAGCCCCCCTAAGCTTTTCCGTCCATGGAATTTTCCAGGCAAGAATACTGGACTGGGTTGCCATTCTCGTCTCCAGGAGATTGAACTCGGGTCTCCGGCATCGCAGACAGATTCTTTACCTTCTGAGCCATCAGCGAAGTCCAGATGGAAAGGAAGAAAACAATAAAAACCATCAACAACAACCAAAATGCTTTTTAATTAAAGCTCCAGATGGAAAATCGTCATCAGATTAACCTTCCTAAAGACCAAAAAACGAATGATTTCTCTGGGGCGCTCATCTGCCTGAAACACTTCAGTATTTCCCGAGCTGAAACACTTCAGTATTTCCCGAGCCTGTGGGAGAGGGTGGACGGAGCCCCTACCTACCTTTGCAACCTTGCTTCTCCACCATGAAAAGGGCCACTCCTGCCAGCCTGGCTTCCTTATTTGTTCCAGGGGAGGAACAAACCATGCTCATTTCAGCTTTGCATCCCCAGCACCTCCCACAGTGCCTGGCACACAGCAGTTTCTCAGTAAATGGTTGCCGATTCGACAGAAATGTGAATGCGTTCATGCCTGTGCCCTGTGGCTCCCTCCCCGGAAGCCCCTTGCCTACCCACCTAGTGAAGACTCAGCCATCCTCCAAGGCCTCCTCCTCAAAACCAGCACCAAAGCACCGGCCCTTGCGATTCCCCTCCACCACTCTCTATACCTACAGAATCCCAGCCCTTTCAGACCTTGACTGCTATTGAAGTATCTCTTGTTCCCGTGTTTGGCCTGCCCCACTAAAATAGGAGTTTCTGGAGAACGGCAGGATATTGTGAAGCAAAGAGAAGCAGTGGAAAGGTTATTGATCTGCAGCTAGGAAGATCTAGTTATGTGGCTTTAGGAAAAATTTTCTGAAAGCATTTTGAACAGGGCCTGGAACACAGTGTGCACTTCATAAAGGCTACTGGGCTTCCCTGGTGGCTCAGCGGTAAAGAATTCGCCTGCATTGCAGGAGGTGTGGGTTCAGCCCCTGGGCTGGGAAGATCCTCTGGACAAGGAAACAGAAACCTACTCCGGTATTCTGGCCTGAAAAATCCCATGGACAGAGGAGGCTGGCGGGCTACAGTCCATGGGGTCACAAAAGAGTTGGACACGACTCAGCAACTAAAGAACAACAACAACAAAAGCTATTACCACTGTCAGCTCTCGGAACCTTGGTTCTCTCACTTACAAAATAATACTGATAATAAATTCTCTGACAGGTAAGGTTTTTTTTTAAATATAGTTTTGTTTTTATTTATTTATTTATTGGTCTTGCCACGTGTCATGGAGAAGGCAATGGCACCCCACTCCAATACTCTTGCCTGGAAAATCCCATGGACGGAGAAGCCTGGTAGGCTGCAGTCCATGGGGTCGCTAAGAGTCAGACATGACTGAGCGACTTCCCTTTCACTTTTCACTTTCATGCATTGGAGAAGGAAATTGCAACCCACTCCAGTGTTCTTGCCTGGAGAATCCCAGAGACGGGGGAGCCTGGTGGGCTGCTGTCTATGGGGTCACACAGAGTCAGACACGACTGAAGTGACTTAGCAGCAGCAGCAGCAGCCACGTGTCATGTGGGATCTTAGTACCCGGATTAGGGACTGAACTCTGGCCCCTGCACTGAAGTGCAGAGTCTTAACCACTGGATCACCTGGGAAGTCCTAAAGTGGGTCTTTATGAAGATTAGAAATAATGTCTGAAAAGTCTCTAGGGCCTTCCTTAGCACAAAGTGGCCAATCAGTAGCCACATGGCAGCTATTTTTGCAAAGCTTCATGCTGGGTGCAGAGAAAATGCCCCATAAACATTTATGGAATGAGTTGAATGAATGGAGAGAGAGACAGTCTGATATTAACTCAGATATCGAGAGGAAACTTGTCAGTCATTCATTCAACAGATCTTTATGAAAGGCTTATCACAATGTCCCAGGCTTTGTTCTGGGTGCTGGGTTTCGACAGTGGCACAGCCCCCTTGCCCTGGGAAATGGACATTCTGATGCAAAAGGCAGATAGCAGAGGGGACAAGGCAACGGAAGCTTATGTGGTGTTAGGAAGAACTGATGCTTTCGAACTGTGGTGCTGGAGAAGACTCTTGAGAGTCCCTCAGACTGCAAGGAGATCCAACCAGTCAATCCCAAAGGAATTCAACCCTGAATATTCATTGGAAGGACTAATGCTGAAGCTCCATTACTTTGGCCACCTGATGCAAAGAGCTGACTCATTGGAAAAGACTCTGATGCTGGGAAAGTTTGAAGGCAGGAGGAGAAGGGGGTACCAGAGGATGAGATGGTTAGATAGCATCACTGACTCAACAGACATGAATCTGAGCAAACTCTGGAAGATAGTGAAAGACAGGGAAGCCTGGCATGCTGCAGTCCATGGGGTTGCAAAGAGTTAGACATGATTTATCGACCGAAAAACAATGTGGTATTAGTTGCTATGAAGAGGAATGAAAAGCAAGGTGAGGACAAGCTAGGGACTGGACAAGGGAAGTCTGCAGAGGCGGCGTTCAGGCAGAGCTTCAGAGAGGCAGATCCTAGGAGAGCTGGGTTTTGTGAGCCGTCCTCACCCTCAGGCAGACCGGGTACTTTTCCACAGGGCAGCCTCTGGTGCCAGGAGACCCTGCTCCACCAAAGAGGCTGCAGTCTGGCTCCTCTCAACTCAGACCAAGCCGCAGACGCTGCTGAACCAGCAATTACAAACTTATTTTGACAAGACCATTTGACTCAGCCACTTAGCCCCAAGTGGAAGTAAACGGATGATAACCATACCGCCACTGGTCTGTTCCCCAGAAAGTTCAGATCGCTGTTTTCTCCGAACAAGTAGCCTTCAGGGTGAGGTGAATCAAACTTCTCTCCTCCCATAATGAAGTGGCTGGCAAAATAGCTTCCTAGAGGGCGAGAGACAGAAACCAGTCAAACTAAGCCAAGTGAACAAGCCGATTCAGGGGGAAAGAAAAAAAAGGTTAACCCTTCAACAAACAATTAGACCCATTTCTAACCCTAGGAAAATTTTCTTCTCTTGATTGGGGATAATGGCACAAAATACACAAAATCCTAGCAGTGAGAACCCAAGATATCAAATATAAAACAGATCACTGTTTTCCTTTTGACCTTTTTTTTCGGCTGTACTTCACGTGGTGTTTCTCCAGTTACGGTGACTGAGGGCCTCTCTTGTGGTGGTCTGCTGGCTCAGTGGTCTCAGGGCTTAGCTGCCCTGTGGCATGTGGGATCTTCCCAGACTAGGGACCGAATCCCCCCTTAATCCCCCCGTCCCCCGCATTGGCAGTCAGATTCTTAACCACCGGATCACCGGGGAAGTCCCTTTTGACATTCTTAATTGAATCTTTACCATGATCTGCCTATCACACCAAGAAGCAAAAGACCAGAAGGCCCCACAATGCACATTAATGTATATATATATGTATTTTGTTCCTGAATTTTTTCCCTTACACTTGAAATGCTTATTCCTTATTCTGCATGTACTCATGAATCTTAACTGCAGGTATCAGCATGCACGCACGCACATATGTTCCTTTGCCCAGACTTTTCATACACTGGCTCATACCCAAACACAGTCGTCTCAGCATTTCCCTGCCAATTCCGTGTATACCTCCATCACCCTCCACAATGAAGGGTCCTTGTGTTCCATATTTGCTTCAAAATGATGGTTTAATAGGAAAATACAAATGAAGTAATACTGCCCCAGGCTTTACCAATCAACTACCACACAGACTCTTGCCTGGAAAATTCCACGGACAGAGGAGCCTGGCGGGCTGGAGTCCACTGGGTCTCAAAGAGTCAGACACAACTAAGCGACTGGGCACTCACATACCACACAGATTATATTGCTTAACTGGACAAGTTTAGTGATTTTGAAAGACACAGACACACATATACACCCTAGTCCCAAATTCATTAGCAGTCTTCATGGCCAAGGTTACAGGGACATCAGTCAGGCCCCACCTTGACCAGCCAGGAGGCAGGAATATTTTCAACTCTACACCAACCAGAGGCAATCTGCAGTCAGGGTCAGGCTCTTCAACTGCCTTATCCAGACAGATGGAGGAAGCGGGCCAGGACATGATGGTGCTAAGGAATCAAGGGAGCCTTAGGTAACACTGCCCACTCCCATGTGGGAACACTTTCCAAATCTGATTAAACGCATGCTTCTCATAGACTGGACCAACAACAGGTCCTACGGCATAGCACAGGGAACTGTGTTCAATATTCTGTGATAAACCACAATGGAAAAAGAGTATAAAAAAGAATGTATATATACAAACAGAATCATTTAGCTGTACAGCGGAAATTAACACACTGTAAATCAACTATATGCCAATAAAACCAAACCGTCACAACAACAACAAACCCCAAATGCTTCTTAGCTCACATTTCTATAATCTAATTCTCCCATAAACGTAAACTGTTCAAAAGTGAGTGACTCGGCCATATCATATTCCATCAATGCTCTCATATACCCCAGTTCTTGGATTAATACAAAGAACTTACGAATCAGCAAAAGTCTTCTTTATGTGTTATGTGGCTAGGATAAATGTTTCAATTTTTTAGGTTTACAGAAAACTCTAAAAAATGAGATTCAGCACTTTCAGCCTGTGAAGAAGCCGCAGCAACAAAGGCAGAGAAGAAAGTTCTAACAGGAAAACTGAATCAAACATTCATTTTTTTTGGATTTTCGACACATGGAGTTGCTTTGGTCTAGAAACACATTAAACAAAGCAACATGGATAAAAGCCCTTGCCACAAAGTGAGGCAATTCTTTAATTAACCAGCAAGCAGGAAAACATTATTTGAGAGTCGTTGTTATTTTAATTCCTAAGTCGTGTCTGACTCTTTGGGACCCCAGGGACTGTAGCCTGCCAGGCTCCTCTGTCCATTGGATTTTTCAGGCAAGAATACTGCAGTGGGTTGCTATTTCCTTCTCCAGGGAACCTTCCTGACCCAGGGATTGAACCCGCATCTTCTGCATTAGCAGGTGGATTCTTTTACCACTGAGCCACCTAGAAAGCCCCTTCTTTGAGGGTAAAAGCAGCCGAAACTAAAGCAATCAAGGAGGAACCCTTCAAAGTTACCCATCAACATGAAAACACACAGGGGCAGCCATCCGCAGTGATACACAGCGCAATTCATCATTTAGGAGCTTAGTTATAAATTATTTATGCCTAGCACTTACTAGCCCTATTTTCCACGTGCATAATTTATAGAGGAGGTGCCTAGCTGTCACAAACAGAAGCAGCCATCTCAAAGAATTTATCATTTACTGTCAAACATTAGGAAAATACATTTTATACACATTAGACGTTATACATTTACTATACATTACGTGAAATCAGGAAAGATGTTTACATTAATAGATGGCTTGTCCAGATCATGAATAAAGAATGAGGAGAAGCAGGTTCAGTGTCTGGAGTGGTACAGGCTGAGTTCAATCTGGGACATGCTGAGTTTCCAGGACCTGGGAGCCATCAGGTGAGGGATGTGGGGACAATGAAATCAATGGATAATCAGCTTACACATGGTAGTGATTGATTCTAGCAAGAGAAGAGCACTAATGGCTTCAGGGTTGAAGGCTTCGGGGTTAAAGCATTAAAGATGGCAGGGTTCTACTGGAAATGCCCTTTTGGGGACAGCCATGATAATAAATGAAATTACCCAGAAAGCAGCGCGTAGCACTAACTGTAGCCCTGTCTGGCATTTTATTTTTTAAATTTTAACTTTTTATTTTTAAATAAATCTATTCAGCTGCACAGGGTCTTGGTTGAGGCATGTGAACTCTTAGTTGCCGAACAGGGATCAGCAAGAAACTCTTAGTTTCTTGATCAGGGATCATACTTGGGCCCCCTGGAATAGAAGCTTGCTGTCTTAGCCACTGGACCACCAGGGAAGTCTCTATTTTATTTTACGACTATTTAAAAGAAAAAAAAATTTTTTTGGCTGCACTGCACAGCATGTGGGATCTTAGTTCCCCAACCAGGGATCAAACCCACATCCTCTGCATTGGAAACTCAGAGTCTTAACCACTGGAGTGCCAGGGAAATCCAGCCTTGCTTGGCATTAAAAATCAAGAGCACACATATATGAAGACCTAAAAGTAAGGTCAATAATCCACAGGTGAAAAGGAGATTTTTTTCATTTTGAGAGAAGTGTCAACGCCACACTGATCTCCCTGACACACTTAAAATACGAATGCCTCATCAGATAAAAGAAAAACGCTCTGTTTGCCGAGGCTGCCCAGAGGTGGGGATCAGGGCACAGTGACCTAGACAGTGTGGCCACATCAACAGATGGGAACACCAAACACACCAACAGTCTCTGAAAAAAAGTGCCTGGTGGACAGTTTGTGCACATTTCTGCTTCTTAGTGAGGACTGTGCACTAAGATCAGAAATGGTATGGAAAAAAGAACTACGCTGGAACGTTTCTTTGCCTATTTGTGGGTAGGAAACAACACACATGACTAGTAGATTAACTGCAAGTTTTTCATTATTAATTGGCTATAATTTTTATTTAGAGTTTTTATTTTACTTTGTAGGCCACCTATGTAGCATGTGGGATCTTAGTTCTCTGACCAGGGATCAAACCTGCAGTCCTCGCATAGAAAGTATGGAAACCTAATCACTGAACCTCCAGGGAAGTCCCATAGTTGGCTATAATTTATTAACCAAATCATAATTGGAATTCTTTGCAGGCTTTAAGAAGATACATCTTGGGACGTCCCTGGTCCAAGGGTTAAGAAGCCACCTGCCAATGTAGAGGATGTTGATTTGATCGCTGGTCTGGGAAGATTCCACATGCCAAGGAACAGCGAAGCCCAAAAGCCACAACTGCTGAGCTCAAGTGCCCAGAGCCCGTGTTTCACAGCAAAAGTCAGTGCACCGAAACGCAGAGAGTGGCCCCAGCTCGCCGCCACTAGAGAAAAGCCCTCGCAAAGCAATGAAGACCCAGTGCAGCCAACAGTAAATTCAATTAAAGAAATCTAAACCTTATTTTTAAAAAGACGTATCTTGTGGTAATCATTTTGCAAGATACATCTAGATCAAATTATCATGTTGTACCCCTTAAACTTACAGAATGTTATTTGTCAATTATATCAGTAGAACTGGAAAAAAGAAGCCACATCATACACAAAAATTATATACTTTTAACAAAAGTTTTTATTGAAATATAGTTGATTTACAATGGTGTGTTAGTTTCAGGAGTATAGCAAAGTGATTCGGTTATAGATACACTTTTCCATTACAAGTTATTACAAGATACTGAGTATATAGGGTATAACTGCTTGTGCTATACAGTGGGTCCTTGTTGGTCTCTATTTCACATATAGTAGTGCAGACCTTTTAATCCTAAACTCCTAATTTATCACTCACCCCCCAAATTGTATTTAAAACATAAGGTGTGTGTGGGAGGGAAAGGGGGGAGTCAGTGATTAATGGGTATAGTTTCAGTTTTGCAAGAAGAAAAAGTTCTAGCGATCTTAACACTAATGAACTGTTAACACTTGAAAATGGTTAAGGTGGTTAAGTTTAATGTTATGCATTTTTAACCACAATAAAAATAAAATATCAAGGGGGAAAACCCCATAAGGTATGGCCCAGAATGATCAGTACTAGCACAATTCAGTTTGTTTTTTTTTTTTGAGTATTAGAGGAAAAAAAAGACATCCAGATTTTTAAAAATTACTTACAAGGGAAGAAAATTACACTAGTACTGTTCTTCCAGATCAGCACTGTTCAGTAATAATATACCATGACAGGACTTCCCTGAAGGTGCAGGGGTTGACTCTGGTCTTCCAATGTAGAGTCAAGGGTTTGATCCCTGGTCAGGGAACTAAGATCTCACATGTCTTGAGGCGTGACCAAAAAAAAAGCAAGCCACATATGTAATTTCAAATTATCTAAGAACTATATTTTTTTAAGTTAAAATAATAAAAATTAATTTGAATATATTTTATTTAACCCAATGTTGGATATTCTAATAACCCAATATATCTAAAATATTACTTCAACATGTAATCAATATAAAAATATTTTCAGGCGCTAGTCACATTCTTTTTTCAACTATCTGCTAAGAAGAATACAGCTATTTGTTACCATGTGAAAAAGAAATATCTTGAAATTAGCAATCTTAAATAGTTTACCCAGTGAACTACAGTACTGGGGTGCATTCCTAACATCATAATGAAAGTAAATGCTGCTCAGTGGAGTCCAGAATTTATGTCTGCCCCAATGAGATATTCTGACATTTGCCACCAAACCACTATGAACTATTACATCACACAGTAAAGGGCAGCTGACACTTCTCATTTTCTTCAGCTCTGTATTTAATGGATACCCTAAATGTTAACAAACACAAACTCTTAATTTGGGGGGACTTCCCTGGCGGTCCAGTGGTTAAGAATCTGCCTGCCCGTGCAGGGGACACAGGTTCAACCCCTGGTCTGGGAAGATTCCACACACCTCGTAGCAAGTACTGAGCCCACGTGCCTAGAACCGGTGCTCTGTAACAACCCACTGCGGTGAGAAGCCTGCTCACCCTCACGAAGAGTAGCCCCTGCTGGCGGCAACGAGAGGAAGCTTGAGCACAGCAGTGAAGACCCAGAGCAGCCAAAAACAAAATTAATTCACTTAAAAAAGATAATGATTCTCCCCCCAAACAAACAACAAATATCAGTTTGCAGCCTTCTAGGTTTTCCTATACATATATAAGCACATTCAAGTTTTCGGTTTTGCTTTGTTTTTTAACCTACTTAAAATATTACTCGTATTGATCTGCATGTAGCTTTTTTCTCTAATGTAATATTGGCATCCTTCCATGTCTGTACTTATGCACTTATGGATTGACTTCATTGTTCTTTTTTTTTCCCTGGCCCACTCCAATTAGCTTACAAAATCTTAGGTCCTTGACCATATGTAATCAATATAAAAATATTTTCAGGCGCTAGTCACATTCTTTTTTCAACTATCTGCTAAGAAGAATACAGCTATTTGTTACCATGTGAAAAAGAAATATCTTGAAATTAGCAATCTTAAATAGTTTACCCAGTGAACTACAGTACTGGGGTGCATTCCTAACATCATAATGAAAGTAAATGCTGCTCAGTGGAGTCCAGAATTTATGTCTGCCCCAATGAGATATTCTGACATTTGCCACCAAACCACTATGAACTATTACATCACACAGTAAAGGGCAGCTGACACTTCTCATTTTCTTCAGCTCTGTATTTAATGGATACCCTAAATGTTAACAAACACAAACTCTTAATTTGGGGGGACTTCCCTGGCGGTCCAGTGGTTAAGAATCTGCCTGCCCGTGCAGGGGACACAGGTTCAACCCCTGGTCTGGGAAGATTCCACACACCTCGTAGCAAGTACTGAGCCCACGTGCCTAGAACCGGTGCTCTGTAACAACCCACTGCGGTGAGAAGCCTGCTCACCCTCACGAAGAGTAGCCCCTGCTGGCAGCAACGAGAGGAAGCTTGAGCACAGCAGTGAAGACCCAGAGCAGCCAAAAACAAAATTAATTCACTTAAAAAAGATAATGATTCTCCCCCCAAACAAACAACAAATATCAGTTTGCAGCCTTCTAGGTTTTCCTATACATATATAAGCACATTCAAGTTTTCGGTTTTGCTTTGTTTTTTAACCTACTTAAAATATTACTCGTATTGATCTGCATGTAGCTTTTTTCTCTAATGTAATATTGGCATCCTTCCATGTCTGTACTTATGTACTTATGGATTGACTTCATTGTTCTTTTTTTTTCCCTGGCCCACTCCAATTAGCTTACAAAATCTTAGGTCCTTGACCAGGGGATTGAACCCAGACCAGGCCAGGTCCTAATCACCGAACCACCGGGGAATTCCCAAACTCATTGTTCTTAATGACTATATAATAACAACCTTTTTCTGAAGGCTTACTCTATATACCAGTGCTATAGTAACAAATATTACAGATTCCTTACAACCCTATAAGGTTACTATATTTTTTTTTTATTATTTTACCAAAGAGGAATTGAATGCCCAGAGAGGTTAAGGACTTCGTCCAAGGTCACAGTTAAGAAGAGGCAGTGCCATGCCCCAGATCCAGCTATTTTTAATCCCGAGCCTGTGTGTGCTCTTAGCCATTATACTGTAATCCCACTGAGTGTCCAGATTGAATTAACTGTTTCCCTCCTGATAAACGCTCCCTACTCTTTCTGCTTTATGTTGCCTGCCTGTTTTGTTTTTTTTTCTGACACATTGTCTTATTTTATTCAAATAGCAATCTGCTCACACATGGTCCAAGAACACTTAAATAATAAAGCAAATATAATCAGATGTTAAAAATTGGTCTTCAAACATCACAGCCAATGATGCCACGCTTGCCTATGATCTCGCCAACGTAAAACCACATTCACACCTCAGTGGCCACCAAACCATTCAGTAGAGCTTCCTTAACAGTGAGCTGCTTGAAGCTACCGGTTTTAGCACTGTTGATAATTTTTTTCAAGCTCTGAATTGCTGTAGGGATCTCAGCAGGGGTTGGAGGAACCAGCTCAACCTTGGCATAGTACCAAAACGTGGCCAATCGAGGCTTCGAGTAAGTCACAGCGGTGTTGACCAGCGCCAGGGCCTTCCCCGCGAGGTTATGGACAAACTGGGCCATGGTCCTAGGACGGAGAGCCCGTCACCCCGACTGGTTTTTTTTATTGTTTTTACATCTGGAATTTGTCCTTGTGAACTGTGTGAGATAAGGGTTTAATTTTTTTTTTTCCAAATAGGAAACATCACTAACATAATTTCTCGACTATTCCATTTCCTCCGCTAATTATTTCACTTTCTTATTTATTTATTTATGGTTGTGCTGGGACTTCACTGCTGCTGGGCTTTCTCCGGGTGCGGCGAGTGGGGGCTCCTCTCTGCTCGCGGTGCCTGGGCCTCTCATTGCAGTGGCTTCTCTGGCCGCTCAGTCAGGCTCTAGGACGTCTGTGCTTAACTGTGGTTCCTGAGCTCTAGAGCACAGGCTCAAAAGCTGTGCCCTTGGGCTCCTCCACTAATTGAAATTTGATTTTTATCATGCTATGTATATATCTAGATCTGGGTCCTATTCTATTCTGAACAAGCACATTATAGGGTTTTTTGGTGGGGGCACGCCCCCGGGTCTCAGCTATGGTGTGCAGGACCTTTCAGTTGTGCCATGGGAACCCTCAGTTGCAGCAAGTGGGATCTGATTCCCTGACCTGGGATCAAACCCAGGGCCCCTGCATTGGAAGTGTGGTTGTTTTAGCCACTAGACCACCAGGAAAGTCCCACAATACGGTTTTAACAACTGTAGCTTCATAGTATATACAGCAAGGCACAGTCAGTGGACCCAAACCTTCCCACATTCTCAAGTCCCCAACCTTGACCCTTCTACCTGTTTTTCTTCTACTTTGTGGAGCTCCTTAAAAACCCCTTACAGTTACCAAAGTTTCAATACCTTCAACTTCCCTATATTTGTATTCATACTTTCTGCCTGTCTCAAGAAGATATTCCTATTTTCCCCATCGCAAGCTTGATTTTTTCACCTAGGTTCTCATTCCCAACTAACTCAACCTCCTCCAGATCTCATCAGCAACCATCCTTCTTACTCAAGATTTCTATTCGTCGTTCTCCATTGGCTTTTTGTTGGCCTCTACAAACATATTCTCTCCCTGACTTAAAAAAACAAATACAAAAACAAATGCCTTAAGACCCAACCACTCACCCATCCATCCATCCACGTACTCATCCACCCACCAGCCCATCCATCCATCCATCCATTCCTCCATCCTCTGTCTGCTCCCACCCTCACATCCAACAACCCCTCCGATCTTCAGAGCAGTTTCTACCACTGCGCTGAAACGCTTCTCTGGAACCAGGCCAACCAGGCCAACTGTCTTTTCTCACATTTCATTCACGTTATGAATGCTCAGAAGACTTCAACGCTAATTTCTTTCTTTTTCAGCATTTCTTTCTTTATTTGACTGCTCTGGGCCTTAGATGTGGCACGTGGCGGGCTTCCTCTAGTTGTGGTGAGCAGGAGCTACTTTCTCGCTGCGGTGAGGGGGCTTTGCACCGTGGTGGACTCTGTCGCGGAGCACGGCTCAAGGGCTTGGGCTTCCGGAGCTGCAGCCCTTGGGCTCAGTGGTTGCAGCTTGCTGGCTGTACAGCACGAGCTCACTAGCTGTGGTGTGCGGGCTTAGTTGCCCTGAGGCATGTGGACCCTTCCTTGACCAGGGATCAAGCCCGTGTACCCCACACTGGCCAATGGATTCTTAACCACGGGATCACCAGGGAAGTCCTCAAACTCTTTATTTTATTCAACTGGCATGACCCACTCGGTATTGCCTTTTTTCATATTTATTTATGTATTTGGCTGTGCCAGGAATTAGATGCAGCATTTGGGATCTTCCATCTTTGCTGCGTGTGGGATCTAGTTCCCTGACCAGGGATGGAACCCGAGCCCCCTGCATTGGGAGCTCAGAGTCTTAACCACTGGACCACCAGGGAAGTCTCTACTGTTATTTTTAAAAACAGTTCTTATTGAGGTATAATATACATAGCATAAAATTCATCCATGCTACAATTCAATGATTTTGGCATCTATCACCACAATCCAGTTGAAAACATCACCACCACAAAATGCTCCCTCATGTCCATTTACAACTAATTCCCACTCCCACCCCCTGCTCTGCTTTCTATTTCTTTGTATTTCCTATTTCTAGTCCATACAAACGGACACATACAATAATACATCATCTTGTATCTGGCTACTTTCACTTACCACAATGTTTTTGGGGTTAATCTGCATTGTGTAGCATATATCAATAGCTGTTTTCTTTAAACTGCTAAATAGTATTGTGATGTATGAATATACCTTATTTTGTTAACCCATTCACCACCAGTCGATGGACTTTTGGATTACTTTCAGTTTTTTGATCATTATGAGCAGTGCTGTTATGAACAACTGAACACATGGTGGTGTGTGTATCTATGGCTTCATTTTTTTAAATAGATTTACTCGTTGGAAAAGACCTTGATGCTGGGAAAGACTGAAGGCAGGAGGAGAAGGGGACGACAGAGGATGAGATGGCTGGATGCCATTGTCGTCTCAATGGACATGAGTTTGAGCAAGCTCTGGGAGATGGTGAAGGACAGGGAAGCCCTGGTGTGCTGCAGTTCATGGGGTCGCAAAGAGTCGGACACGACTGAGCCACTGATCAACAATAGGAGCGCAACTGCTAATTCTAAGGTAAGTTTATGTTTAACTCTTTAAGACACTCTCACACTCTTTTCCAAATTGCCCATTACCATTTTGCATTCCCATCCGTAAGGTACAAGGATCCCAATTTCTCTGCATTCTCACTAACAAGTGATGTTGTCTTTTTTCCTGTTGCTTTCCTAGCAGTTTTGAAGTGCTATCTCACTGTGGTTTTAATGGTACTTCCCTAATAACTACTAATGCTGAGCATCTTTCCATGTGTTTATTAGCTATTCCTATATCTTCTTTGGTGAAATGTCTATTCAACTCTTTTGTCAATTTTTATATTGAGTTGTCATCTTAATATTGTGTTGTAAGAGTTATCAAAATATTCTGGATGTAAATCCTCTATGTGTTTTGCAAATATTTTCATTCAGAAGGTGGCTTGTCTTTTCATCTCCTTAATGTTGTTTGAAGTAAAAACATTTTTAATTTGGAAGAAATCCAATCTATCAGTTTTTTCCCTTATGGATTTAGCTTTTGGCATTGTATCAAAGAACTCTGCCCAATCTGAAACAAATACATAGCTTCTCCTATGTCTTCTTTTAGGGGTTCTATAGTTCTAACTCTTGAGTCTAAGTCCATTTTTTAAAAGTTTTGGCCCGATCATGGAGTATGTGGGATCCTCAACCAGGGTTTGAACTCTCGCCCCCTGCATTGGAAGGCAGTCTTAACCATGGGGACACCAGGGAAGTCCTCTTTGGTGTCATTTAGTCACTAAGATGTGTCCATCTTTTTTTGTTACCCCATGGACTGTAGCTCACCAGGCTTCTCTGTCCGTGGAATTTCCTAGATGAGAACACAGGAGAGGGTTGCCATTTCCTTCTCCAGGGGATCTTCCTGACCCAAGGATAGAACCTGAGTCTCCTGCACCGGCAGGCAGATTCTTTACATCTGAGCCACCAGGGAAGCCCTGGGGAAGGCCTAGGTCCCTATTAAAAGCAGCTTTATCGAGAGATAATTCACATACCAGACAATTCATCTATTTAAAACATACAGTTCGATGGTTTTTTAGTATATTCACAAGTTATGCAACTATTCATCATTATCTAATTTTAGAACATTTTCATAATCCCAGAAAGAAACCCTGTTAGCAATCACTTCTCATCTCCCCCTCCCCCAGCCACTGGCAGTCACTAATCTCCTTTCTGTCTCTATGGATTTGCCTCTTCTGGACATGACATATAAACGGGATTATACAATATATGCCCTCTTGCCTCTGGCTTCTTTCACTTCATGTTAGTGACTTTCAGGTTTCAGCTAAGCTATGGCACATATCAATATGTCATTCCTTTTTATTGACGAATAACACCCCACTGCACGATTTACCACATTTTATCAGTTGTTCCAGTCGCCAGTTGCTGAACATTAGGGTTATCCCACCTCTTAGCTACTATGACTAATGCTGCTCTGAACGCTGATGTACATGTTTTGGTATGGAGTATTTTTATTTTCATTTTTCCTGGGCATACATACACACACATACACCCCTAGGACTGTAATTGCTGAGTTATAAAGTAACAAAGCATTTGAGGAGCTGTCAAATTGTTTTCCATAGCAGCTGTACCTTTTTACATCCCCATCAGTGGTGGACCAGGGTTTCAGTTTCTCCACATTCTCACCAACTCTCACTATTTGTTTTTAAAAATTATTGTCATTCTAGTGGCAATGGCACCCCACTCCAGTAATCTTGCCTGGAAAATCCCATGGACGGAGGAGCCTGGTAGGCTGCAGTCCATGGGGTCGCTAAGAGTCAGACACGACTGAGCGACTTCACTTTCACTTTTCACTTTCATGCCTTGGAGAAGGAAATGGCACCCCACTCCAGTATTCTTGCCTAGAGAATCCCAGGGATGGGGGAGCCCGGTGGGCTGCCGTCTATGGGGTCGCACAGAGTCGGACACAACTGAAGTGATTTAGCAGCAGCAGCAAACGCCAACAATAGTAAGCATTTTTTCATTACTGACATGCTTATTGTTCATTTGTATATCTTTGTTGGAGAAGTGTTTACTGAAGAACTTTGCTCCTTTTCAGGTTGTCCTTTTGTTTTTGAATTGCACACATTCTTTATGTAATCTAGATACAAATCCCTTACTATATAGAAGATTTGCAAATATTTTCTTCCATTCCATGGTCAATATTTTCATTCTATGCTCCACTGTGAGTTAATTTTTGCTGATGGGAATAAAGGGTCTAAGCTCATTTTTCTGCTTGTCAATATCCAATTGTCCTAGCACCATTTGTTGAAAAGCATATCCTCTCCCTGTTGAATTGTCTTGGCACTTCTGTCAAAAACCACCAACCATAAATATAAGGATTTATTTCTGTCTTGAATTCTACTGATCTATATGCTTCTAGCTGTACCAACACCACACCGTGTCTTGATGTAATTTTTGAAATTGGGTAATGAAAATCTTCCAAGTTTGTTCTTCCTTCTCAAAATTGTTAAGGATATTCTAGATCCTTTGCTTGTCCACATGTATTTTAGAACTAGGTGGCCAGTTTCTTCAAAAAAGTCTTTTTTTCTTCAAAAAAGTCGCTCAGATCAATTGGGAGATCACTGGCATCTCAACTGAGTTTTCCAATTCATGAACATGAAATGTCTATTTATACAAACCTCTTTAATCTTTAGAGTCTTAATCTTGATAACATTTTAGAATTTTCAGTGTACCAATCACACACTTATGTTAAATTTATTAAAGAATAAACTATATTCTTTTAGATGCTATTGGGAATGGAACGGTTTTCTTAATTTCATTTTCAGATTATTTGTTGTTCTTTAGTCACTCAGTAGTGTCCAACTCTTTTGCAACCCCATGGAACCCGCCAGGCTCCTCTGTCCATGGGATTTTTCAGGCAGGATTACTGGAGTGGGTTGCCATTTCCAGGGGATCTTCCTGACCCAGGAATTGAACTCAGGTCTCCAAGTCCTCTGCATTGCAGGCGGACTCTTTACCACTGAGCCACTGGGGAACCCCTTCAGATAATTGCTTGTATATAAAAGCACAATTGATTTTTTCGTGTTTATATGATCTTTTATCTACAACCTGACTCATTTATTAGTTCTAGTAGGCTTTTTTGTGGAATCCCGGGTATTTTCTATACATAGGATCATGTCATCTGTGAATACAGTTTCACTTTTTTCTTTACAATCTGGTTGCCTTAAAATTTCTTTTTTATGTATTTCTTTGTTTGATCTTATTGTTAGAATCTCCAATCCAGTTAGAATCTTCAGTCAATACTGAATGGCAAAAGCAGACATCCTTGTCTTGACCCTGATCTTAGCAGGAAAGAAATCTGTATCTCACCATTAATTATACTGGTAGCTGTGAGTATCTCATAGATACCCTACATCAGATTGAAGAAGCACTTTTCTATTCCAAGTTTGTTGAATGCTTTTTATCTTGAAAAGGTATTGGATACGTTAAGCAGTATTGATCCAAGGTACTGGAGATCATGTAGTTTTTATTCTTTATTCTAGTAATACGGTGTATTAACATCAATTGATTTTTCAGATACTAAACCAACCTTGCATTCCTGGCATAAATTCCACCTGATCATAATATATTTTATATTCTTATTTATCTCTTTATGACTGCATTCTACATTTGAGACTAGATGATAAGCACTGAAATTTTGGAAGGAGTGTAATTCTTAAATAATGATTTTTAAAGACTGTAATTTTTAGACATTTAAAAATATGATTTCCCAGCACATGCACTTTCAGAAACTAAAACTTGAGCCAAAGTTTTGTGCCTATCTAGCACAAATAATTTGATAAAATAAGAAGCTACTGGGAATTTCCTGGTGGTCCAGTGGTTGGGACTCCATACTTTCACTACCACAGGTTTGATCCATGGTTGGGGAATTAAGATCCTGAAAAGCCGTGCAGCACAGCCAAAAAAAAAAAGAAGAATCATTATGATTGTTACTTTTTATGTCAACTTGGCTAAGGCTAGGGTGGTCAGTTGTTTGTCCAAACACTAATCTAGATGTTGCTGTGAAGGTATTTTGTAGATGTAATTAACCTTTATAATTAGTTGACTTTAAGTAAAAGAGATTAACCTGGATAACGTGGGTGGGCTTCATCCAATCAGTTGAAGGCTTTAAAAGCCAAAACTGAGGTTTCCCAGAGGAAAAGGAATTCCGCTTAAGACTTACATACATATGTATGGCTGAGTCCCTTTGCTGTTCACCTGAAACTACCAGAACATTGTTAACTGGCTAAACCCCAATGCAAAATAAAAAGTTCAAAGTATGGGGAAAAAAACAAACAAACACAGAAATCCTGCCTGAGCTTCTCGTCTGGCAGCCTGTCCTACAGATTTCAGACTGACGAATACATCAATCCCCGAGAATCCAGCTTGCTGGCCAGCCCTACAACCTTCAGACTTGCCAGCCTCACAATAATGGAGGCCAATTATATGTGTACATCTCCTATTGGTTCTCTTTCTCTGGAGAACCCTGGTGATACAGCCACCATAGAGCCTGTATTGTTAATCCTTCCTTCTGTGACCTACATCATGAACTACAAAGTTGATTTGAGGGCTTCTATCCTGATGCTTGCCATAGGCATCAAAATCCCAGAATCAGATTCTCTACACTAGCACACAGCACAGTACATCAGTGCCCGATAATGTGCACTGACAGTAATAAACAGAATGAAAAATGGGTTGCTAAGAAACAAAAGAACACAACCACTATCGTGTAAGGAAATCAAAGGCACTCAACCGTAAGACACAATCGAAAAGTGAAAGAAATCAGTCTGCTCTCAATGAAGTAAGGTACAAATAAAGCAAAAATACTGGAGGCTTCCAAAGTAGAATTACCACCTTTTAAGTGTTCAAAAATAATACCAGCAATTGAGCTCTTGATCTTTATGACTCCATCATTAAATAGAACAACCATTAGCCTTATTATGGTATTAAATGTATTTACTAAAAATTTTAGAAACCTACTTTATTTTTTACCTTCTTAAAATATTTTTTTATGTGTGGACTATTTTTAAAGTATTTATTGAATTTGTTAGAACATTGTTTCTGTTTTATGTTTTGGTTTTTTCGACCTCAAGGCATGTGGGATCCCAGCTCCCTGACCATGGATTGAACCTGTACCCCCTTCATTAGACGGTTAAGTCTTAAACTTTGGACTACCAGGGAAGTCCCAAGAGACCTACTTAATTTTGGTTAATGCATCAATCCAAATAATTCTTTATTCTGCAGTAAGTTTCCCTGGTGGCTCAGTGATAAAGAATTCACCTGCCAATGCAGGAGACGAAGGTTTGATTCCTGGGTTGGGAAGACCCCTGGAGAAGGAAATGGCAACCCACTCCATATTCTTGCCTGGGAGATCCCGTGGACAGAGAAGCCAGGCTGGCTACAGTCCACGGGGTTGCTAAAGAGTCAGACATGACTTATCAACTAAACAACAACAAAGCTAAGAGAAACTTTTATAACTGCACAACCAGCAAAGACTTAGTACCCACGCTTCAGAAACTGCTCTCGCCCTTAGGACCGACCCACTTGACAAACCTATGTGTACTCCAATACAACAAAAAATTTGGAGAATGATGATGTTAGCTGTCCAGGACTCTGATTACCATTCTGAACTTTATTTACTTTTTAAAAAATTATTTATTTATCTGGCTGCATCAGGCCTTAGATGCACCACGCAGGGTCTTTGTCCCCTCATGTGGGATCTCTACTTGCGGAGCTCAGTAGCTGCGGTGTTTGGGTGTGGGTTTAGTTGCCCTGGGGCATGTGGGATCTTAGTTTCCAGGGATCTAATCCCTTGCATTGCAAGGCATGTTCTTAACCACTGGACCACTAGGGAAGTTTCACCATTTTAAATTTTATGTTTTTAACTTTTTATTTTGTACTGAAGTATAGCCAATTAACAATGTTGTGAATAGTTTCAGGTGAACAGCGAAGGGACTCAGCCATACACATACATGTAACCATTCTCCCCCAAACTCCCCTTCCATCCACGCTGCCAAGCGACATCGAGCAGAATTCCATGTGCTATAGAGTAGGTCCCTGTTGGTTATCCATTTTAAATACAACCGTGTATACATGTCCATCCCAAACCCCCTAACTATTCCTTCCCCATTCTAAATTTTTATAACAGGTTTTCCTCTTAACACCTGAGCAAAATGAATTACTCCTATTTTCCAATTTGCTCAAATATGTAAGAGGGAAATGAGCTAGATTTATCAGGTACTGAATTAAAGTGAATGTCTTTATGGTATGCTATTTCTTCCTGGACAGAGGAAAATAGAGCCAATGACTCTTATCAATATGGAGACACCTTTCAAAAGTTGGGCCTGAGCACATAAAAACAACACCTCAGCAAAACCATACCTTTGCTGAACAAATGATCATGGGCTTTGAAAGAAATAAGATCTCAGAGGAGGATTTAAAAGCACAGAATGGCTTCTACCTCAAAAATTACAAAGGCACAACCCTGTGCCTTTTAGCACTGTGCAGAACAGTGCTGAAAACAGCTTTCTATGCTAATGTAGGAACAGTCTACAGCAACAAATTCCCACCATACCTCCTGTTATTTAAATGATTAATATTTGTGTATTTATTAACAAAGCTAAAAACTGCCTGAGAACATATGCATAACATTAGTCACTGCTGCATTGTTTGTAATAGTAAAAGGTTGGGGCGGGAAGACACTTCCAAATGTTCACCAGTAGTAGACTGCATGAAAAACTAATAGCATGTACACACCAAGGAATGTTATTTTATTTTTTAATAAAATTATTATTTTATTTTTTAAAAGAACAACAATAACAGCAACAACAACAACAAAAAAACCCTAATATGGAGATAACAGAAAAAGACCTCCAATATCTTTGAAAGTAAAAAAACCAAAACAGTGCAGAGCAGTCTAAGTAGTTACACTTGTATTTACACAAGAAACTCTGGAAGAATTCCAGAAAGTGGTTACGTAGGTATGGGCGGCATACGGGGAGGAACTGGGTGGATGAACAGGCACTGTGAGAACTAGACTCTCACTGTATGCCTTCTCATTCTTTTCAACTTTGAACTATGTGACTCCATGACTAATTCAAAAAAATAATTCTAAATAATTTTAGGCTATTTTATTTTTGCCTATCTCTAGTAAAGAACAAAAAAAAAAGCTATAAACCCAAGTGCCAACATGAAATCAGCTGTTCTCAATACCTTTTAAATGTTTCCAGGTCAACATGCATACAAAATTAAGGGATTCCTTTAAAAACACAAAAAGCAGAAAAACCAATTTCTGCTGGGCACTGTGACCATCATTACAGGGACAGATGACCTTGTGCTTGCTGTGGACTTATAAAGACTTCCTGGTGAGCCAGAGGGCGGTCCCAGCTCAGCCAGGTTGGTCACCTAGAGAAAGTTGATTCTGCTGTTTGCTTTGTTCCACTCTCAGTACCAAAGATAGGGAGACCTCAAGATCAACCCAGTCTGATCCTTCAACAGGGAGACAGGCCTCTGAGTTTTGTACCAATACTGATGCAGAATAGCCTCCATTCCACAAATTATCAAGGATGAGTTCAAAATCCAATTCCTTAAGAAAGGCAGAGGCTGTGAGAACTAGTTTAGTAAGAAGAGCACTAACTTGCTGGGTAAACTTGGCCTTTACCAACCCAATTCTGTGAGTCTCCATTTTCTTACCCGCCAAATGAATGGATCAGGGGCCAGATTCTCTGCATTTGGGGCTCAAATACTACAATCCAGGGACTGCCCTGATGGTCCAGCAGTTAAGACTCTAAGCTTCCAATGCAGGGGGCATCAGTCCGATTTCTGGTAGGGACTCCATATGCTGCACTGCCCGGCCAAAAAAAACACAAAAAATATTATAATCCAATAATCAGGTAAATTTAAAGATCACACGAGGGACTTGCATCTGCCTGGCAATGCAGGGGACGAAGATTCGATCAGGGAACCAAGATACCACATGCCATGGAACAACCAAGCCTCTGTGCTGTAACTACTGAACCCTCAAGCCACAACTAGAGAGAGTCCGAGAGAGAGTCAGTTCTCTGCAGAGGAAGATCCCCATGTGCCGAAATGAGGCGACACAGCCAAATAAATAAAACAATAATAATGATAAAGATCACGTGAAAGATAGCAGATGCCTCTAGACTAGCGCATATACGCCAAGTACACAAATTTTCAAGTACACAGAGGTCTGCCGACTGGGACATGAATGTTCTGATTCCTATTTTCTGTGTTTTACATTCAACATACAAAATTTGGTCCACTTGCTACAAAGATTTCTCTCATGCAAAAGCTCTGATTAAAAAATGAGTTACCATTAGGTGAAACTTTCAAAAAACATTGGTAGAGCAGAGATGATGATTTAAGACTATAAGTATGGAGGGTGATGGTTAGGAAAAGTTTCAGTTTGGTCCATTACCCTTTTATTATCATCATCCAAGATCCACAGTTGCATCAATATCCTATGGGGACTTTGATCGACCTATGCTTATTCCGATAAGTGAAGAATGGATGAATACTCTTCTGAGGCAGTGAACTCCACTGCAAACTCCAAGTTCAGCAAAACATGCTCCATATGCGAATCAATAAAAGCTAAGTGATTTCAGAAAAGTCCACAAATAATTGTGTATTTTTGTCGACTAAAATGCAAAATGCATGCCTCCTTTAACACTGGGTTCATACAGTCGTCATTAGCCAGAGCTTTATTAAAACACTAATGATGCCTCCCTCGATCTCAGACTATACTAAAGCAGCTCAAAAGCATATTCATGTCTGCAACGTTTCATTCTTTGGCACAAAAACAGTGTGCAACACGGCCTGGCAGACACACTGCAGGGTGCAGCTTCATTGTCTGGTCCCAGCTTTCACCTGGCACAAACTGGATCGACTGCTGAGAAACCAGCTCATCTCATTAGCATGTCTTTATTCTACTGCTGTAATTCTGACATTTCTCCAAGATCATGAAAATCCTCATCAGATCCAAAGCCGAAGGGAAGATGGTAGCCATGGGTCCCCAGGAGTCTTGAGAAAAGTATTGAAAAACAAAGAGCCAGGAGTTAGGGTCTTGGGCTAGCAGTTTCGAATTGGCTGGTGCTCAATCCACTTGTAAGCCTCTCTGTGCTGTCAAAATTCTCCTCCACTTCCAATATTTATGCTACTAGCCAGAGGCTGGAGACATTTATCATTTTAATGATTCTGAGAACAAACATAATACTTCTAGACATTGTCAATACCTGTGCCCTATCCCAGGGCTATTCTCATTCCAAATGCCAGGCTTGCCACTACTCTGGCAAAGCGACAACCCGAATGACTCTGACACATTTCTGTTACACTCCTTTCTTGTGACAGCCTCTTGAAAAAGCACCCGCAACAACAAACGCATTTTCGGCCGCCATCCTCCAGCAGCCCCACCCCCCCAACCCCGCAACCAGGAGAACCTAATTCAAACCTGTGCCTCCCTCTCCGGAGGCCACCGGGGCCAGCACCTAGCACAGGTGCCCGCTTCGGATGCCAACCCGTTCCACCTCACCCTCAGCTCCTGAGGGGGCCCGGGCACCGGGCGGGAAGGAAGGGACCCGGCCTGCGCCGTGGACACCCCGCCCCTCGGAGCCGCAGTCCCCCGAGCGCACGTCTCCGTCACAGGACCCGGTGGCGCGCAGGCCGCTCCCAGCGCCCGCGGAGGGGCTGCCCACCCCGGCGACCCCCGCCAAGGGCCCTAAAGCAGCGCCTCCCGGACCTGGTCCAACACCTCCCACCCTTGAGA
The DNA here is from genome assembly GCA_006410635.1 of Cephalophus harveyi. Lineage (NCBI taxonomy): Eukaryota > Metazoa > Chordata > Mammalia > Artiodactyla > Bovidae > Cephalophus > Cephalophus harveyi. The sequence goes on along the minus strand of SJYT01085032.1, from coordinate 123,990 downwards.
TGGCTCTGCAGCGCCGTCGGCCTCCGGGTCGCCTGGGCCCCCGGGGAACCCCCGGCGCGGGGGCATCGCGACCTCCGCGCAGCCCCGGGTGGTCGAGCGCACGTCTCCGTCACAGGACCCGGTGGCGCGCAGGCCGCTCCCAGCGCCCGCGGAGGGGCTGCCCACCCCGGCGACCCCCGCCAAGGGCCCTAAAGCAGCGCCTCCCGGACCTGGTCCAACACCTCCCACCCTTGAGATGGCTCTGCAGCGCCGTCGGCCTCCGGGTCGCCTGGGCCCCCGGGGAACCCCCGGCGCGGGGGCATCGCGACCTCCGCGCAGCCCCGGGTGGCGCTCACCGGACTTGGGCGGGTAGCGGTACACGGAATTGGACGGGATGTCCACCTCCTCCACGCCCGCGTGCTGCCGGCTGGTCAGGGCCCCCATGGCCGCTGCGCCCGCGCCGCCCTGGGCGCCTCACCGCGGCGGCCGCTCGCCCCGCGCCCGGTGCGGGGGTCGGCTGCGCGCCGCGGCCCGCTCCTGCCTCGGCGCTGCGGCTTCGGCGGCGGGGAGCCCCGGGCGCGCCGCGCACCATCCTCCGCCGGGCCCCGCGGCGGCGCCTGTGCCCAGGGGGGCTGCAGGCTGGGCCGGGGGCGCCGCCGCCGCCTCAGGCCTCGTGATGTCAGCCGCGGCTAGCGCTGCTCCTCTGTCCTCCACTGTCTCCCAGAGTTTGCTCAGACTCATGTCCATTGACATGAGTGGTGCCATCCAACCATCCCATTCTCTATCGCCCGTTCTTCCTTTTGCCTTCAATCTTTCCCAGGACCAGGGTCTTTTCCGATGAGTCGGCTCTTTGCATCAGGTGGCCACAGTATTGGAGCTTCAGCTTTAGCAACAGTCCTTCCAATGAATATTCAGGGTTGATTTCCTTTGGGATTGACTGGTTGGATCTCCTTGCAGTCCAAGGGACTCTCAAGAGTCTTCTCCAACACCACAGTGCAAAAGCATCAATTCTTCTGCACTCAGCCTTCTTTATGGCCCAACTATCACATCCATATCTGACTACTGGAAAAACCATAGCTTTGTCTAGACAGACCTTTGTCTGCCAAGTGATGTCTCTGCTTTTTAAGACACTGTCTGGGTTAGTCATAGCTTTCCTTCCAAGGAGCAAGCATCTTTTAATTTCATGGCTGCAGTCACCATCTGCAGTGATTTTGGAGCCCAAGAAAACAAAATCTGATATTGCTTCCACTTCTACTTCTAACCCTCTCACTTAGCTCCTTTCAAAGAGCAGAATTCTATACACATTCTCTGTTTATGGGTCCCTTCTGCAGCTCATGTAGCCCTGAAGTTAGGAGACCCTCAACTCAGAGCAGATCGAGACAGTCAAGCTCGGATCATGCCTTTTGGAAACTTTGCGAGCAAGGAGAGTCAAGGCGGGATGACAGGTGGAGAAGGGCTTCTCTGAATGAGAACACACACCCACAATGGGTCACTGGGACGGACAGAAGATACCACTCCAGAGCTTAATTACAGACATGTGTGTTTAAAACCTTTTCTTTTTTGTGTGGGTCTGGTGAGCGGGTAGACTGATTAGCAAAAACTTTGACTGCTAGAACACGATGTCAGCAATGTTTCAGCAACATTCAGTGTACTCTTGGGCCCTTGGGTTCCCTTGATTAGATTTGTAAAAGCCATTTCACAAAGTCTCTTTGCTGATTACCTTTTGTACTAGTTTTTTTATTCATTTATTTATTTACTTGGCTGCCTGGAGCCTCAGTTGTGCTGTGCATGGGCTCAGCAGTTGCCTAGAGGGGGCTTAGTTGACTGGTGGGCACGTGGGATCCTAGTTCCCTGACGAGGGATCGAACCCGGCATCCCCCAATACTGGAAGGCGGATTCCCAACCACTGGACTGCCAGGGAGTTTCCTCTTTTGTACTTTTAATTGTCCTCTTCTCAGTTGCAGACCTGGTGACAAAGATATCGTCACCCAATTGCCTTGGTTGTCCCCAGGATGGTAGGAACACATATTTGTCTTTTTTTTTTTTTGACTGATGCCGAGGAGCAGGCAAGTCCCTGGCCCAGGCCAGCAGATGGAAGCTTCTCCCAAGCACCAGGGCTCCGTGGCAGAGTTCAGAGCCCTCCCTCCAACCCTTGACCCTCACCACTAGAAGGCTTTTAGACATATCTTTGGGAGGGAACCAATGACTACCAGCTACCCTTTTCATCACACACAGGGCCTACCTTGTAATTACTGGGTAAAGATAAAATACAAGTCACGAAGAATCAGTATGGCCTCAAAGCAGAAAGCCTTTAGCACATCACAGAGTAAAATGCCTTATAATCTTATTATCAAAGAAGTCTTTGTCCTTCCTGCCCTTGGCCATTGGTAAAGGGGGCACCATCCCTGAGCGGATTTACCCACATCTGCGGCCAGAGTCAGGCAGGATGTAGCTCAGTCAGGCAGCTCTGTTTCTGTTTTTTGCAACGATCTGTTTCTTCCTCTATCTCAGCCTCTGATCTTGGGAAGTGGGTTTGTTCCCTATCTTTTCATATATAAATATAATTTTATTTGTATTTATTTATTTTTGGCTGTGCTGGGTCTTCATTGCTGCATAAGGCTTTTTTCTAGTTGAGGCAAGCAGGGGCTCCTCTCTTGTTGCAGTGCATGGGCTCTCAAGGTGCAGTGGCTTTCCTTGCTGTGGAGCACAGGCTTTAGGGCACGTGATTCATTAGGGCATGTGGGCCCAGTAGTTGCAGCTCCCTGGCTCTAGAGTACAGGCTGAATAACTGGCGCATGGGCTTAGTTGCTCTGAGCCATGTGGGATCTTCCTGGATCACGGGTGGAAACCGTGTCTCCTGCATTGGCAGGCAGATTTTTTTTTTTTTTTTTTTTACCACTGAGCCACCAGGGAAGCCCTGTTCCCTCTCTTGGATAACACTCCCCAAGCTTCTTTGTTCTTCCTCCAATCCTTACTGTCTATTACAAAGAATCCATTAGTGAGTCAAGACTCAGTTTAAAAAAAGAAGTGATCGGGACTTCGCTGGTGGTACAGTGAATAAGAATCCACCTGCCAATGCAGGGGATGTGGGTTTGATCCCTAGTCTGGGCAGATCCCAGAGCAACTAAGTCCACCCGCAAGCCACAACCACTGAGCCTATATGCCACAGCTACTGAAACCTGTACACCTAGAGCCTGTGTTCCACAATAAGAGAAGCCACTGCGATGAGAAGACCAAGCATCTCAACTAGAGACTAGCCTCCGCTCACCACAATCAGAGAAAGTGCGCTCAAAGCAACCAAGACTCAGCAGAACCGAAAAAAAAAAAAAAAAAGAGTTAAGACTTAAAAAAGAAAGAAGTGATAATGGTAATGGGCTGACTAGGGTCAGGAGGCCAAAGAGAAAGGGATGCAGGTAGTTCAGAGAAAATTCCAGATCAAAGAGATTTTCTGTGAGTTAGGTTAGAGTCCCACGGTCTACAATGCAATCACACAGTGTTACCATTTTGGAAAAAAGAACCTCCCCCGGTGCTCAGGGTGCAGGCGAGATAAGCAAACCCTTGAAAGACCTGCATTCCTCCCAGGTCCTTGCTTGGTGCCTCCGGACTCCCCTTGCCAGAGATGTGGGCCAAGCAGAGGTCCTGAGGGAGAAGATGGCACAGACAAGAGGAAAAATCCAGAAGTGAGAGCCATCAAGAGAGTCATAAAAATACTTTTAACTTGAACAAATGGTCTGGGGAGAGATGGCTCAGATCGCAGAGGGAAATTACATGCAAATACCACACATCCTTTGTGTAAATAGCCTCAAGGCATTCTAACCATTTCCAAGCCTACGTGGGTGCAGCCCTTGGGAGAACCCTAGGAGAGAAGCCAGCGCTTAAGGGTCGCAGGGGTTTTCTCAAATCATCCAAGGAAGGCAGGGAGGTAACAAGCCTGTGTATTTTTATCAGGTCCTAGCCCTTCTTCTTCACCTTGGGTCTAAGGGAGAAAGGAGAAGCCTGCGGGGAGGGGAACAGAGGGATGAGTAATTTCTAGGTCAGCTAGTCCCCTTGAGCCTTTAATTTTATTCGTTTTGGCTGTCCTGGTTTCAGCCCCGTCTGCATTCTCCACCTTTTGTGACACACCCACTAATTTCAAAGATTCGCACAGATGCCCGTATCAGGAGGGAGAGAGAGAACTTGCCGGTGAAGAGCTGATAGATGCTGTCTTAATGGTAGCACGGAGTTCCCAGGGCAGCAGAGCCAGGGTGTTGGGGGGCAGGCCTCAGGGACCTGAAGGAGCTATGACAGGCTCCTTCTTGCCTGTTTGCCTTACCCTTCTGCCTGGGCTGGGCAACAGGAAAGTTAGAACTCTGGCTATCCTGAGTATCCAAAACATGGGCCCCACCAGGGACTTCCCTGGTGGTCCAGTGGCTAAGACTCCATGCTCCCAGTGCAGGGGGCTCAGGTTTCATCGTCAGGGGGCTAAGATCTCACATGTCACAACTAAAGAGTTCTCATGCAACAACTAAAGCAAAGACACCCCCTGCCCCCCGCCACCCCGAACCTGTGCCACAACAAAGATCGAAGATCCTGTGTGCCAAAATGAAGTTCTAGAGCAGCCAAATTAAAAAGCAAACAAGGGGCCCAATCTCAACGCATAGCCCCTCATCTCTCTCTCTCAGTCCTTGGCCCTTGGCTTCAGTGGAGTCAAGCTAAAACCACAAGCAGAGAATTTCACATCCTGCTCCAGATGGGTATGCCAGGCTGATGCGGACACAGGGGCCTGATCCTAAATGTTTTGGGACCCAGCAAACTGTTCCTTCAACAACCGAAAGCTCTCTGTTGAGGACGATAACCTTGCCCACTAGGAAATCAGCCATCAGCCTTTCATATTTTTGCGTCTTGCCAAGTGTGAATTCCTCATTGTTAATTTCCTGCTCAGCTGCGTGCCTCTAACAAAGGGCAACTGTTTAGACTCCAGTTGGGTTTGTAGCTTCTTAATCTATTTTTCAAGTTGAGATTGAAATGAAAGACAATGTTTACACTCGCCTGGTGTGGCTTGGGTGGGGAGAGTGAGGTGCCCAGGGTGTGACCTTGAAGTTGCCACTCAGTGTCCACAAGGCACTTCACCCTGCCTCCAGCCCTGCTTCCCCGGGCCTCTGAAGAAAGGAGAGACCTGGGACATTAATCCCATTCAAGCACTCATTTAAAGAAATCAGGAGAGTTCCTTCTATTTTGCTTTAGTTTAGTCCCAGATTGTTTCTGTGAAACACCAGAGCCCTTAAGCTCGTTTCGGTACATTCGCTTCTGCCTTCACTTCCCTGTCCTTCTTTTGCTTTTGAGCTCAGCCCCATCTGGGGCTGCACATGCTATGTGATGAAATCTATGCTAAAGGAGGTGCCACTAACGTTTCAGCCCACTTTGGATCCGCTGCCTGCTCTGCCTCCTCCAGGGGAAACACTCCGGGCGGGCAAAAAGCCCAGCATCTGTCCCCTGCTAGCCGGAGAAACCAGAATGTGGAAGAGGCAGCGCTGACAGCCTCCACACCTCTATGCTCAACTGCAGTTACTTAGAAAATCAAAGGGAGAAGCTGAGAACAAATCCTCTTCCTTCTCCTGGGGTTTCTTGGCAACACCGAGTGCTGGCTGGAGCGTCAGGTCTAGAAGAAGCCGGAAGGATATGTAATCCAGGGCCCCTCACCTGACAGGTCGGACGTAGCTCTAGCCTGGGGAAGGCAGGGGACTTGCCCAAGGTCAGGCCAGTGGCTGCCTGGCTCAGAACTCAGGGATCCCAGGCTCCGTGCTCCGGGCCTCGCTATGGGAAAACCGAATTGCTGGTTTGGGGTCTTTTTTTACAGGGTAGGTTGACTTCTATTGCCAGGAGAAGAGGACAAATCAGCGGGAATACAAGTTCACCTGTTGGGATGCCAGGCCCAACACTCGGTACACCACCCTCCCACGGAAGTTACCCAGTACTGAGCTCGAGCTCAAGCAGGGAGCAGTCGTCTCCCCGTACACCCTCACTCTACCCCCCTGAAACTGGAGCTGAGGTCAGATGGGCCATTCACCTCCTCCCAGGCATGGAAACCAAAGGGCAGATGAGAAAAGAGGGCTGAGGATCACCCCTGAGGGCTAGATCAGATTCTAAGCAAATAGGTTAAAAGTGTCACATACACATTCAAGGTGCTTCCCTGCTAAAGTCTGTTGCTGTTGTTCAGGTGCTAAGTCATGTCTGACTCCTTGCGACCTCATGAACTGCAGCACACCAGGCTTCCCTGTTCTTCACTGTCTCCTGGAGTTTGCTCAAACTCATGTCCATTGAATTAGTGATACCATCTAACCATCTCATCCTCTGTCGCCCCCTTCTCCTTTTGCCCTCAATCTTTCCCAGCATCAGGGTCTTTTCCAATGAGTCAGCTCTTCGCTGAAGTTTGATCACCGACCAGTTCCGTGACTTTGTGTGTGTGTGTGTATGCTCAGTCATGTCTGGCTCTTTGCAGTGCCCTGAATTGTAGCCCACCAGGCTCCTCTGTCCATGGAGTTTCGCAGGTAAGAATACTGGATTGGGTTGCCATTTCCTTCTCCAGAGGATCTTCTCAATTTAGGACTGAACCCACATCTCCTTCACTGGCAGGTGGCTTCTTTACCGCTGAGCCACCTGGGAAGCCTGACTTCATTTACAAGACACATTTACTCCTGAGCGAATTGCTTATTCATTTAAGTGACACCTACTATCTTCATCAGGGGTTCTTCAAAGATTGTGTGTTGAGCCTGATAGAGTAATAAACAGAGATGCTACTCACCATCGTGGTTCTCAGGGTAAACTGCTGGAAGCCTCAGATTGCTATTATGTTCCACGAAGTGTATGTTTTATTGCTTCACTGTGTACTGTTATCTTTCCTAGTCCAAGATGCAATCTGTGTATGAAAAGAGATCTAGCGATTTCATTAGCTTCCCCTCTGGTTTTCCTGCCTCTCAATCCTCTCTCTTCTCATCCATTCTAAAAATCACTTCCAGGTTAACTTTACTGATATGCAGCTATCAGCATCATATACTCTTGCCCATGTACCTTCAGTGGCTCCCTATTATCTTACACAAGATGGATATTTTATCCCTGAGCCCTTTTCTCCCTTTGCATTTCAACCCTGCTTGTACCCTGAAAACAGGGCCCTCAAAGGCCCTCTAGATCGGCCATCTATGGACTGGGCTGTGTATCTGTCAGCCACTACTGTTAATTTTTCACTGGTGTGTCATCTGCTAACTACAGAGAAAGCCCATTGGGTTGGGGGTCTGCTCGCTAGAGCGGATTATTTGGAATTTTGCCAGCCAGTTGCTAAACTGCCAGTAGCTTGAAATTGGCCATGATGGAACTATTTAAACCACAGAGGTGAAGAGGTGAAGTTGCTCAGTCGTGTCCGACTCTTTGCGACCCCGTGGACTGTAACCTACTAGGCTTCTCCGTCCATGGGATTCTCCAGGCAGGAATACTGGAGTGGATTGCCGTTTCCTTCTCCATTTAAACCACAGAAACCACCAAAAGCTGCAAACCAGGGCTTGCCCCACACCCCAGAGCCAGTTTGCCAGCACACCCCCAGTCTTAGATTTCTCTGAATCCCTCAGAAGGACTGGGCGCTTTGTCTCCCCCATGTGCGTTCCTGCTCAGTGGTGTCTGACTCTGAGACCCCATGGACTGTAGCCTGCCAGGCTCCTCTATCCATGGAATTATCTAGGCAAGAATACTGGAGTGGGTTTCCATTTCCTACTCAAAGGTATCTTCCAGACTCAAGGATTGAACCTGAATCTCTTGCTTCTCCTGCACTGGCAGGCAGATGCTATATTACTGAGCTACCTGGGAAGCCTGTTTCCTGTATGTGAGTCATTCAATAAATGACTTGCTAAATACTTACAAAGAATAATTGATTTTGAACAATGACTCCATCCAAGCAATTTTGAATGTGTTATCTCATTTAATCTTCAAAACAACCTTGAAGCAGTAAGTATGGTTATTGTTCCCATTTCCCAGCTGAGGAACCTGAAACTCACTCAACCAGGTGATGGAGCAGGAACCTGCCCAAGGTTCACCTGAGCCTAAAGCCCCCGGTCTTCCCCGCAGATTACCGGTCCTGCCAGCTCCCGTGGGGAAGACCTGTCCCTTTGCCAGGCCTGCTGGTCCCCGAGCCAGCAGAGTAGCCCTCTCTGTAGGGCCACCAGTGAAAAAGGGCAATACACGGGACGGCTCTCCACCCCACCGTCACTTTGCCTCTCCAAGTTTTTTTTTAATATTTATTGATTGATTTGGCTGTGCCAGGTCATAATTGTGGCACGTGGGATCTTTAGTCACAGCATGTCGGATCTAGTTTCCTGACCAGGGACTGAACCGGTGCCCCCTGCATTGGGAGCATGGAGTCTTAGCCACCGGACCACCAGGGAAGTCCCTGTAAGTTTAACCTACCTTCCTCATCCCACTTGCTTCTACCTCTTCTTCTTATCTAAATTAGGACCATTTTCAACAAGCCCTTTGATACCCCTCCAAGGTCTTTCCTGGCCTTAAACTTCTCTCCTATAGACACTTTGGTAATGCCTGTGGTCTTTAAGAGCCTTCAGGTCTAGACAGAAATCCTGACTCCTTACACAATCCTGTTTGATGACTGGACTCTGTGCACAGCCTGGTCAGTAGCACAGCTCTGGTCTGGCAGCTCCCCAAGGACAGGTCATAGGATTTCCTTTGGCTGCTCTCAAGGTTTGATGGACGTGGGTATTGCTGGTGACAAAGGCGCGTTCTGGTAGTTTCCCAATTCTGTTGTGTACAACCCAGAGTTCTCATTCTCAGTAGAAACTTCCTTCCTCTTTACGTGGAAAGCTGCCCTGTGTTTATTAACAGCACTCTGCTTGGTCCAGTGATCTATGTGGCGTGGGCTCTTGGGGTCAGGAAATAGCGAATATCCATCATCTGCCCCAAGGTGCCCTGTGTTCCCAAAGGAGGAAGGTACCTGTTACCACAAAACTTGAGAAAAAAACAAAAAACAAAACAGTACCAACCAAGGACTTTATTTTAAACAAACACTTCCCTTCCAGGACTTGCTTTTCCTTTTTTTTTCTCCTTCCTCAATGTATCCTGGCTTCCTGTGGTTTCTGAAAATTTCTGCAACCTCAAGTAGCATCTCATTGTAAACTCCAGACCTCTCCAATATTTCTCTCCATTTTGCTGAGTCCTGATCCATTTATATTCCCTCTGTGACTCTGGGATTTACAGATAAGCAAGGGAAAATAAGTCCATCCTCACTGCCTGACAGCCTGGTACCTGTGGAAGGGCCTCACAGAGGTCGTTTAGACACTGTTGATGTTCACCAGTCCCTCCTTCTCTACTTCTGGGTGTGTGGTGGATCGACTTGGCTGCTCCTTGGAAGTTAGGAGTAGCCATGTGATTTTTCCGGACAATGAACCATGAGCAGAGGTGTACTACTTCTGTGCTAAAACGCTTACTTGCCAGTGCTCAACCCTCCAGCCCTCTCATTGCCAAGTTCTGGCTGGCGCACAGGATCAGACAGGAAACGTTGTAGGCTTTGTTGTTCATACGGCAACTACTATAGTTCAAAAGTACTCATAGATGAATCATAAGCAAATAAGTGTAGCTATGTTTCAATAAAACTTTATTTACAAAAACAGGAGGCAGCCTGAGGGCTATAGTTTACAAGACAGTGGAAGCTCCCATAGGCTGGATAGTTAAATCACTGCCCAGAGGTCAGTTTTTCTTGAAAGTCACCAAACACAGCGAACTTCGCATGGGTGACAAGTAAGGATTGTAGTTACCCCATAGCTTGCTGCTGCTGCTGCTAAGTCGCTTCAGTCGTGTCCGACTCTGTGCAACCCCATAGACGGAGCTTAACCTAATTTGAAGAGTCTTGGCAGCAACTTGAGGAAGGATGTACCATTTTTCATGGATAAAGGAAGTGATACTTTAGCCCCCTTCTCCCCCGCTGCCCAGCACAGGTCCACTCCAACCCTTGCCTCTCCAAGCTTAACGTTCCTCCCTCCGCTTCCCAGCAGAAGTTGGAGCTTCCCAGCAGAAGCTCGAATGGGTCTTGCTATGAACTTGCTTTCAAGGTAACTCTTCAAGTCCCTTTCTGGACTTCCCTGGTGGTCCAGTGGTTAAAGATCCACTGCTGGTGCAGGGGACATGGGGTTCGATCCCTGGTCTGGGAAGATTTCTTATGCCAAGGGGCAACTGGGCTACAACTACTGAAACCCTCAGGCCTAGTGCCCCACAACTAGAAAGTAGCTCCTCTATTCACCGCAACTAGAGAAAGCCCTCGCACAGCAACAAAGACCCAGCACAGCCAAACAAAACAAAACAAAACAAAACAAAAATTCTCTTCTTTCTCCTTTCTATCTACCCAAATCCTTCCCAACTTAGATTTCCCTCCTCTAAGGAACTTACTTGGATTATCTCCTATGATTGCTAGTTTGGATCAGCATCTCTGTCTGAGGTCACGAAAAAGAGCCAGGGATTCGTATTGCTCGGGGACTCCATTGGGCTCACTCAACAGAGTTAGGGGAGAGAGGGACTGGGCCCAGGCAAAGGTGAGTCATTTGTGCCCTGGAATCAATCTCTTAGACTCATAATCACCTTTGTCTGGAAATACATACACATAAGATTAAAAGACAAAAAATAAGCAAACAAAGGAATGCTTAATGCAAGTTTGAGGATTATGTGTCTGGGGAGGAAAGGAATATGCATTTGAGGAGAGGCATGGCTTTCAGAGGTAGTAGTCTTGAGTTCTGTGCTGGATACGTGGGTGATTGTTCATTATGCTTAAACTGTGCATAGGTTACACACAAACTTAGTGCAGGATATAGTTCTCAAAAAAAAGGTGTGCCAGGTTGGAAGCCTGTCTCAAACCTTAGAGTCAGTGGCGGTCATAACAACCGGCCTCCTCCTGTGTTTTGGAAGCACGGGTGGGGCTAGACAGGCCCAGTGCCAGGCTCATCAATGTCTGTCCCATAGAAAGAGGCTGGTGCCTGAATCCAAGGGGACAGGTGAGGACCCCAGAGAAGGAAGACCTTCATAAGAAGGCTGTCTCCTGCCCTCTGGCCAAGGCCCCCCTCTGATGTTGTCCCTTCGAAAGTGTTGCCAGAGACCTACCTACCATAAGACACACCTGGCAACGAGAGGCGGGGCCGGCTTATCACAGGGCTGGCAGGTACGGGACTCAGAGTACAGGCCACCAGTGCTGCTTTTGGAAAATGCCATTAACTCTGCTGGGAGTGGTGTGACCTTTGTCCCTGTGGACATGTGACATCTAGTGAAAACGTAATCTGGTATAAACCAGTATGAACTCATCCCTGAGGGCTGGCTTTGATGTTCCCACTACTTCCAACAATACAGACCAGTTTTTGTATCACTGAAGGTGGATTCCAGCGGGTGGACAGAGCTAGAAAGGAGCCTGTGATATTGAAGAGCATAAGCTCTGGGAGCAAACACGTGGACCTGGGTTCAGACCTCAACTCCACCCTGAGCTAACTGGTGACTTGGTCACGTATTACCTCTCTGACCCTGCTTTTCTTCTTTGTTAATTGGAGATATGCACAGTCCCCACCTCACCGGGTTGTTGTATTAAAAAAGGTAATCCAAATAAAGAATAGCACAGAGCTGGGTTCAGAGAACATTCTCGACAGACAGAAATCTCAGTGATCACCGAGGAGGACTGGGATTTGCCTGGAGTAGACGTGCTACTACACCAAGCCCCCATCTCCATTAAGGAACGATAGTCGCTCAGTTGTGTCCAACTCTTTGCGACTCCATAGACTCCTCTGTCCATGGAATTCTCCAGGCAAGAATACTGGAGTGGGTTGCCATTTCCTTCTCCAGGAGACCTTCTCAACCCAGGGATCAAACCTGGGTCTCCTGCATTGTAGGCAGATTCTTTGCCATCTGAGACATTAGGGAAGCCCTTTCTTTAAGCAAAAAGACTAGAAAAACAAGTGGCCAAGTTTACCTTAACCATCATATAGTAGAAATAGCCTTGCAATTCAGGGGACTCGGGTTCGATCCCTGGTCAGAGAAATAAGACCCTACATGCCACAGGGCTGCTGAGCTCCTGTGTCGCAACTACTGAGTGCTCTAGAACCCAGGGGCTGCAGCTAGAGAGAAGCTCGAACACTGCGACTGAGACCCACCGCAACAGAAAAAAAAAGTTAAAAAAAAATAGGTTGTGTTAAACAAGCAAGAGTTGGCAATTGCATTAGAAGTCCATAAAAAGAGAGGCATGCCTAACCTCCAGCCTAACCCAGCTGCCCCTCGAACTTTGTCTGCATTCGACCTCCTTACCTGACGCTACATCCCTCCCATGATTCTCCTCCTCTTAACGTCTGTCTGCTTCTCCCGGCCACCTTGTCCTATTGTCTCGGTATCTTGAAGCAACAGTAGGGAAACAAGAAATAATTTGAGAAGGGAGGGAAGGAAGGAAAGAAGGAAAGATGGAGGGAATGGAAGAAAAGGAGAGATCTAATCCTGGTGCTACCATAAATCAAGCAGGGACTTTGAATAAGCTCCTCACCCTCTCTGAGCCTCAAAGCCTATTGGAAGTTTCAAACCATAGAAGATGTTCAGAGGGGTACAAAATTTCAGCAAGGAGACTGCATACGGTGGGTCTTACATACCAAGAGTCCTCAAGTTCCCCCTCTCGGTTGTTTTGTTTTTTGATTTTTTGACTGCTCCACACAGCATGGGGGATCTCAGTTCTCTGACCAGGGGTCAAACCCGCGCCCCACTGCATTGGAAGTGTTGAGTTTTTACCACGGGACCGCCGAGGAAGTCCTTCCCTCAGTTTTGTTGGATCTGTTTGGGTCAGAGAATAAGAAGTAGTGAGGAAGAAGAAAGAAATAGGAATGGAATGTACATCAGAGATGGCCTGGGAATGTCAGTTCTCCACCCCTCCCCCATGATTGTCCAAGACAGCAGACGCCTCCTCTTCCTCATCTGGGGCTCATTCCTTTCCAAGCAACCCCTGTGCAAGTCCCAGTGCCTCTGATGGCTCTTTGTGAGCCCCACTGAGGTGACACTACAACATTAAGGAAGGTAGTGTGGTGTAATGGTTAACCACAAGGTTCTGGAACTACACCGGCCGATGCTTCACTCCAGCATTTACTACTGTGACCTTAGGTAAGCTCCTCCCTTCCTCTGTGCCTTAATTGCCTCACTTGTGAAATGGGATTCTGGATTGTCGTGGATTGAAATGAGTTAACAGACAGTAAACTCTCTGAAAGACTTCCTTGGTGGCTCAGCGGTAAAGAATCTGCCTGCCAATGCAGGAGACTTGGGTTTGATCCCTGGGTCAGGAAGATCTCCTGGAAAAGGAAATGGCAACTCACTCCACTATTCTTGCCTAGGAAATCCCATGGATTGAGGAATATGGTGGGCTAGTCCACTGGGTCTCAAAAAGTTGCACACCACTGAGCGACTAGACATCAATAAACTCTTCAAAAGATGCCTGGGTCACCAGCAATACTTGGTTAATTGCAACTATTTGTGACGAGCCAGCTATTTATTGTTGCCTGTCTCTCCACCAACTCAGTGACTTGCATTCCCAATATCCTTGTTATCTGGAGCCCCGTCCCACCGCCCCCGCCCCCGAGGAAATCTGGCTAAGACTGTTTCTCCTTGTTGTTGAATCATGGCTCTTTCCGTAGCCTAGACCATTGATATAACAAGGATTTTGTTCCTTCTGAGACTACTACTGTGCTTTATTCGTTATTAATGGGCATGTTTTTATTGCTCTGTTTTGTCTGCTGCACATTGTCCTCTCAGATGAAAATAATAATACCTTCGGTTAATAACACCTTGCACTTGGGGAGCTGCTTTCATCCCAACAGCTCAAAGCCCTCTACAAACATGACCTCATTCATTTTCCCTGTGCTCCCAGGAGGGGGGCACTCCTGTTTCCCAGCCTGAGAAGGGGAAGCCCTACTCCTATTCATTGCCAAACAGATTCTCAGAAGCCAAAGTATTGATTAAGCATTTCCACTACTCACAGCTACAAATCAGAGGCAGAATTCTGTTGCTCTCTCTGCCCAAGTTGACTTTATGTCCACAGCAGATAACCAGAATGGCTCGGGGGCCTGGTCTTCCATGCCTCTGCTGGGTGCCTACAGCTGTCCCCTGCAAATGGTAAACATTAAAGAAAGCTTCAGAACCGACAGCGTTGATACCCAAGAGAAAATAGCTTTGGCAATTTTGGTGTTTTCAGGACCTTTGTCTTCCTGGAAAGGGCAACCCATTCCAGTATTCTAGCCTGGAAAATCCCATGGACAGAAGAACCTAGAGGGCTACAGTCCATGGGGTCACAAAGAGTCTGACACAACTTAGCCACTAAACAAGACAAAACAAAAGGGCTCCTGGAACTTCCCTGATGGTCCAGTGGTTGAGACTCTGCCTTTCCACTGCAAGGGGCACAGGTTTGATCCCTGGTTGAGGAACTAAGGTCCCACATGCTGCAAGGCGTAGTCAAAACAAACAAACAGACATAAGGGTTACTGCAGCCTGAAATGCCTCTGCCCAGTTCGATCCTACTACTCATGGCCCTGGCATGCTGGACACCTGTATGTACTTGTGAAAACTGGAGCCACACAGTGACAGTACTTCCTTGTTCTGAGGCTGCTTGTGGCCCAGGCTCCCTGGCAAATGGCAACTGCTGGCTGCTCACTTTTGTTTTCACCTTGCAATTACTGGAAGGGAAGGGCTGCAAGCTGTACTTGACTCTTCAGCCACACTCCAGGTCTCAGCCCATGCAAACTTGGAGGTAGCTAAGTACAATTACGGCAACAGAAATGGGTCTGGGCAGGCAAAAAGCTGACTCCTGCTCCTTCAAAACAAACAAACAAAGGGACTAACTAAATGGGACAAACTCATTATAGTGCCCGAAGCTGTTTTTCGTCAGTAAACATTGGGTGTAACTTTTTCCTTATTTATATTCTTTTTTTTTTTTAATATGGTTAGGTTTTCTTAGATGGAGAGTTAAATCCACTATAGGCAAAGTCAAAATAGAATCATGGCTTCCTTTCTTTTAGCCTCCTGTTCTGAAGACTCTTAATTAATTATAATGTTCTCTTTGATTGGTATTTCAGATCCAGAACTTACAAAGTTTTTGAGAAACAGAAATTCTCACAGTGAATTCCTAGCAATGTTTATTGACCTTTCTAAACTCTCTGGCCTGTCTTCCATCGCTTAAACTCCTAGTTCTTTTCCCATCCTGACAATTCCCAAGCACAAAACTTGAAGGTTAAATCTAATTCAGAAGATGGTAGCTCAGTGTATATAAATAAACTTTGTTTTTAAGTGTCTAGAGTTGAGAGCCAGTACCTGTATAGAAACAAATTAAAGTTTCAGTTAGGTCAATCAATTTATGGAAAAACATTTTTTTTTTTTTTTTTTTTCAATATTGGTGTCTGAGAAAGTCTCATTTACTCCTTTCGATTATATTTAATGTACATTAACATTAGCTTACATCTTCAGAAAGCCAAGTTTTTGGCCTAAAAACGTAGGGAAAGGCTGTTGGGCTTTTGGGGTGGGTTGGACTGGAAGGAGGCATGAAAAGATTACATTACACTTCAATAAAAAGCCAAAAAAAAAAAAAAAAAAAAAGCGGCTTGAAAGTTAAAAAAAAAAAAAAAAATTTGGGTGAAAGTTTATCTACTGGAGCCAAGTGTATATTTTTATAAGAGCTTTGACTCAAAGACTTAGAATATCCTTCCAACTGGTGTTTTGTGCAATTCTAGTCTTTGATTTATTTTTTTTTTTTCATTTTGAGAGCCTTTCAGAATGTCATACGTGTGATGCTTGGTAATACTCCAGAGCTAGAATCACCTCTTGAAGTCAGAGCACCCTTAGAATAGAACAACCATCCACGACCGTTTTCTCACCACGTTCAGGGAAACTCCATCCTCAAAGCCTTTCACGGCTCTGCTCCTCCGTCCTCAGCTGTGCTTCCCTCTAACCTGT
>SJYT01085032.1:75562-101029 GCA_006410635.1 Cephalophus harveyi | reverse complement strand
AGACAGCTATAATATATATATGAATATATAAAAATAACTAATGTATGTGAGAACGGGGCTGGCCGACGGGGTGTTGGGTCAGCAGGGAAAGGCCAGAGAAGCCACCCAGTGGGCCAGCACCCCTTCCTCCAACCCCAGTCCCAGCGCGGGTGCTTGGGAGCCAGGTGGTGTGACTCTGCAGTCACGTGCTGTCTGCTCACTGCCTCCTTTCAAAGGTCACACCTTCTGGAATCGGGCGAAGGACCACGGCCTTCCCACTCCCCGTGGCAGCTGTGGGAGGGACTCCCGGAGGTGCTGGGTGGCTGAAGGTGTGGGGGCCGCTGCTCACCCCAGTCAGCGGCGCTCTGGCCCGCGTCGCCTCAGCGGCTAGCTGTGCAGGGCTCGTGTAGGACTTGTGAGCCGGCCCCCAACCCCAGGGCCGCCCTGCCTCTCCCACTGTGTTCCCGGCCGCGGACAGCAGAGCGGAGGGCTTACCTTTGGATGGAGTTCCCAAATCAAATCATCTCACCAGGGTGAAATTTTAATTTAAAACTTAAAAGAGACTTTTCTAACTTCCCTGGTTTGCGGTGCCTTTATTTGCCTTGGAACGGAGAGCATGCTCCTTGGGCAGAGGGGTGGGGAGCCCGTGGCCGTGCTGCGGTTCAGGGGACCAGCCCCATGGCCATGTGGCAGGGTCGGGTGTTCTGACAAGGGGGCTGAGGTCGGGTCGGGGTGGGGAGGAGGAGGACCAGGTCCTGGCTTGGTCACAGTGACCCTCTCGGCCCTTGGCCACCACCTCACAGCCCACCACAGGCTGAGCCTTAGCCCTGGAGCCCCTGTCTTTGCAGTTGGTGGGGGGGGGAGCTGCCTGCCTGCCTGCCTCGGGGGGCCCGATGGTGACCCCACACTTCAGCCTGTCCCCCCGCCAAGGTATCTTTCTGCTCTCTCTGCTCTTCCTGCCCCCAAGCTCCTTCGGGGCACCCTGTCCCAACGTGCGTGTTGCGTGGCCACGTCCCAGAGGTCAGCCGCTGCTCTCAGGGAGCCAGAGGCCTGAGTTGGGTCCCCAAGGGGCCGGGCTTCTTCCCCTTCCCACCTTCCGCTTGGCCTCCCGGCGCTGGGATGAAGCAGTGATGGCAGTTCCTGGCCTAGGGGGGCCCTTCCTCAGACTCTCGCATGCAGGTGGCCAGGTGGGTGCGGAGCCCATCCGCCCAAATGCAGGATTTGGGTGGCAGGCCCCAGGCTTGGGGTTCCTCCTCGAGCCCCTTACCACCCTCCCCCAAGCCCCCAGACCCCTCCAGCACGTGTGAGTGGGCGCATTCCATCCGTCTCGGCAGCCTGGGCCTTGCTGTCGACCAGGCAGGCCTGCAGGGTCTGGACGTTCAGACCCAAAGTGCAGGAACACCTGGGAAGGGCCCCGCCTGGCCAGCCGGCCCACCCTACTACTGGGCCCTCATGTCTCCACGGGGTCGCTGTGGGGCAGCCCCTCTGTGGGTGTGGAGCAGGACTGGGGACGCAGCTGCCCTCGGCCACCCGCTCTGCATGTGACCACGTGCTCGAGGCTGGGTTTGTCCTTTCAGTTTTGTTTCCTGGTCGGAGATCCGTGGGACTCCTCCCACCCGCACCCCTCACTCTGCCCACCTGTGCTTTCCCAGGCTGGAAGGGGAAGCCCCTTACGGGCACGTGGGCGGCCAGTGCCGGGTGAGGGTGGGCAGGTGGCCCAGGTGTGGGAAGGCGGAGTGGGGGGCCCCTTCGTCCTTTCAGAGGCATCGGGGTGGGTAGGGGGCCTGGCTGCTCCTCCCTCCTCCCCGCCAAGCTGGTGAGTTTGGATTCTAGGCCAGGACACTGAGCAGAGGAGGGCCTGGGCCTCGCCTGCCTCCCACCTGCAGAGCAAAGGGTGCCGGGTGCCCGCTGGGACTCGGGTTCTATGATGAATCAGATCTCAGCAGATGGGGAGAGGGGGGTGCCCCTTCCCGTAGGGAGTGCCTGCTCCACCCATGACACCCCCAGAGAGCCCCACCCGCCGGTGAAACCCTTTTCTGGGCTATTTCCTGCCACGCCCTCTGGTGGCTCTGTGTCGCCCCTCCCCTCACACCTCTAAAGCAGGCCTCTCACTGGCAGAGGGGCCTGGGGGTGGGGGAGGGAGCCCCACCTTTGAGGAGGAGGCTGATGAGAATAGAACTGAAGGCAGAAAACTGCTTCCATGACTATCCGGGTGGGAGGCAATTCTCCCCTTGTCCCGGGGCTTTGGGGACAAGGGCTTGTCCCTTACAGTTGACTCGGGTGGAAAGCAGTGAGCCCCCTCGTCTGTTAAGGCTGACATGGAGCAGGACAAGGGCCAGGCCTCAAGGCCTCAGACAGTTCTCTATGTTCCTGGGGAGGGAAGGGGAGCAGGGAGACGGCCTGGCCCCAGCAGCCCCCCTTGCGTCTGCGGCAGCCTCCAAGCGTGACCCCATGGACTATGGCCCGCCAGGCTCCTCTGTCCATGGGACTCTCCAGGCAAGAATACTGGGGTGGGGTGCCATTTCCTTCTCCAGGGGACCTTCCCAACTTGGGGATCAAACCCGCGTCTCTCGCATCGCCTTCACTGGCGGGCAGGTTCTTTACCACTAGCACCACCTGGGTAAGCCCCTTGTTTCGCAAGCTGGAGAGGATGGCAGCCAGGAACCTTCCCACGTGCTGGTGGCCCCATCTTCCCCAGGATGTGCCAGAAGCCTGCCAGCGGCCACCCTTAAACCTTCGCCCCAGGGTACAGCCTGAGCATCTGAAGCATCTAAACCCTCCAGAGTGCCCTGGGCGCTTACCCAGAGGGAAGGCGGTGCCTGTGCCAGAGAAGGCCTTAGCACTGGGTCCAGCCAAGGTCGAGAGAGGGCCTGCCAGTCCCTGGGGTCTGGCCTGTGCTGCCGCCTCCCCGCCCTGGGTGCTATACTCAGTCCTCTTGAAGCCCTGGTGCCCTCGGAGAACAGCTGGCCCTGTTTGGGGGAGCCACGTTCCTCAGGCTGCAAGAAGTCCGCTGTCCCACCTGAATGAGGACCAGAGGAGCCTCGTGGCCCCGAGCTTTCTCCTAAGCGTTTATTTATAGCTCTGCTCAGTGAGCAGAGGTGGACCGCGGCCCCCGGGTGGGCTTCTCGAGCCCCTCCCCAGGAGGTGCGTCCCTGTGCACGTCCAGGTTTGCCGTCTCGCCGGGCAGGTGGGCGGGGTTCAGCTGGGAAAGGCGGCCCTCGGTGGAGACAGGTCTGTCTTTCTGATGACGGGAAGGAGCTGCGGGACAGGAGGGGCCCCGGATGGCTCAGGCTGACTCCCATGCCCAACGGCGGCCCACCTCGGCTTGCCCAAAGCCCCACTAACCAGGCTGAGCCAGGACATCATGCTGGAGGGTCAAGCTCTCCTACGAGGCCCTAAGCCACACTCCTTTATACTCTGAGTTAAAATAACTCAGGGGCCAAGAGCCTGCCTCTTTGTTAACATTCTCTCTATTAATACAGGGACTGTTAGGGCCACGCTGACTTAAATCAGGGCAGGAATTTCTCTTTAAGACAGCCCCACCTCCTGCTTCCGTAATGTGCCTTTGGAGTAGACACTGGGGTGTCAGGGAGAAGGAAGCTAAGTTCCCCCAGGAACAGTCCTCGGAGCCAGAGCAAAGGCCGATGCTGTCTGCCTCCTGCTGAATCCACCCCAGGCTATTTGCCTTCGTCACCAGCGCTGGCTCTGGGGCCAGACAGCTTGGCTTTGAGCTCAGCGGCTTTCTAGCTGTGTGACCTTGGGCGTGTCCTTTAACCTCTCTGCGCCTTGGCTTTGTCAGCTGTAGGTGGGACCAGCAATGGTCCCTATCTTTGAACACGAGAGGATTAAAATTATTGATTCACATGTGTAAAGCTCTTCAGCAGTGAGGAACCCTTGGCAGAGGCGAGGCTGCACATCGCCACCACTGCACTGGTTTCTGCCTCCTGCAGGCACTGGGGGCTGGAACTGGAAGGCTTGGTGCAGAGGACCTCGGGCTGCAGCTCTAGACCTGGGCAGGGGTGTGGTGGGGCTCCCTGGGCCTCCAGCAAGTAGCTGCAAAGCATTGTGGGTACATAAGGTTTCATGAGAAGAAACTCAGCAGCTTTCTTAGACTCTGCAGGGGGGCTCCTAACTTAGCAGCCAGAATCCAGCACCCTTTTATTGACAGATGAAACTGGCCAGGAGGAGGGGGAGACGTGCTCAGAGTCACCCGGAAGTGGTCTAGCCCCCCAGCTCCAGGCCAGTGTCCCTCTCTGGCCCCCATGGGTAGCCAAACCCCGGGGGAGCACTTAGGCCTCAGGCTTTCAGGCCGGATTTGGCCCCTCTGGAGAAAGCCCGGACCCTAGGGACTTCACAGGCCCAGGAGGATCGGTGCGTATGAGCAGCAGGGAAGGACTTGGGCCTGGAGCCAGAGCTCGGGCCGCAAGCCTGCCCCTGTTTCCTCTTCTGTGAAATGGGAGCAGTGACAGTCTCTGCCCACAGACCTGGCACAAAGCAGGCGCCCTGGAGGGAAGGGTTTTCTCTTTCCTGCCTCGCACCCCATCCCTCGGCTCCTAGGCCCTTCTTCTCTCCGGGGGAATAAGGGTATATACCAGCCACAGGCAGGAGAGGGGCCGGACAGGGCAAGGAGGAGGGTCGGCGGGCAGTGCCACCCAGAAGGACCCTCTGTCCAGGGAGGAGCTACCTGAGTCATTGGCAGCCAGTGTCTGGGCGCTCTGAGGCCGTGAGGGCAGCTGGCCGCTGTTGCTGAGAGACTGCTGCCGATGCCCGTGTGCCCGGGACTGCTTGGTCTTATGCTTCATCCCCGCGTCTGACGGGAGATGGAGCGGGGAGGATTAGTTCTGAGACACACTCTGAGGGGGCCGTGGGGATGGGGAGAGGGCGGCGGGCTGCTGGTCTCAGCCTGCCTCAGCGGGCGCCCTTCTCAGTCTGAATTCGTGGAAATGCCCTTTATAAGCAAGCACTTTGCTCATTGGAAAAGACCCTGATGCTGGGAAGGATTGAAGGCAAAAGAAGAGGGAGGCAGAGGATGAGATGGTTGGATAGCATCACCGACTCAGTGGACGTGAATCTGAGCCAACTCCATGAGATAGTGGAGGACAGGGGAGCCTGGCGTGCTGCGGTCCCTGGGGTCACAAAGAGTCAGACATAACTTAGTGACTGAGCAACAACAAGCATGTCATCCCCCTGTATGTCTGTCTGGCCATCTGTCCATCCATCCATCCATCCATCCACTCACTCCAATATCTACCCACAGACAGCAGCCATGCCATGCCTGGGTAGTTCTGACCCTGGGTTTACAGTTCGGGAGGGGAAGTGACTAGAAAGATGCATACACACCTGTCAGACCCAGAGGGAAGTGACAAAGCCCATCCAGGATGGCCAACTGGAAGGCGACGTTCCAGAACACGAGAGGTTCACAAAGTGGTAAGGGCTCAGGAAGAGTTTTGAAGAATGGGTGATGCTGGGAACAGAGGCCTAGGTGGGAAAACTGGGGTGACAGCCTACGGATGAAGCCTGGCCAGAAAAGATGGGGCCACAACATTCCTGCTGATTGGCTAAGACTGGACAGCTGTCCCCCTTCTGCAAACACTGACCTGGGGGCATTTGGAGTCAGGGAGGTAGAGGAGGAAGGCAGTCGGGGTCTGGTGGCCCCAAGAAGTGCAGGGGCCTCCAGGAGCCGGACAGACCCTGCGGGACCCAAGCAAGGAGCCCGAGGGCCTCTGGGCCATCTGGACACTCACTGTCTTTGTTCAGGAGGTCCGGCAGCCTTGTTTCCATCCGTCCCTTGTAAATATGTCCGTCTAGGCCCAAGATGTCCACCTCATTGTGCTGTGGAGACGGGTGGATGCTGCCCATGGCCACCTGCCGCCTGAGCGCCCGTCCTGTCCCCTCTCTTGAGCCAAACGGTGCTCAGAGCCCTCGAAGGGGCTGAGTGACAGGGTGAAGGGGATGGGCCCAGTGGCAGGGATGGCTGTCTTCCTCCCAGGAAAGGAAAAGAACCTGAGGCTTTGACTGGGTCTGATTAAGAAACGGCCCCCGGGGCGGAGGGCCCAGCAGGGGACTGCTGGCTGCTTTTTCGGAGGGACCTGGGAGTCTGAGGGGCCCTCCCTGGGGGCTCCCAGGAGTGTGCCCACCTTCATGGCGATCTGGATCTCCTCGGTGGGGTACAGTCCCTGCGGAAGGTGCTGCAGGCGGACGCGCCGGTAGGGGTAGGTGAGGGTGTGGCTGCCCCCGCAGGGCCGAGGCGCGGAGGAGTAGCTGTAATCAGCCATGTCTGGCAGCCTGCGGTGGAGACGGCGGAGTCACGGGAGCAGGTGTGTCCCGGGACATGCCTCAGTCGTGGGGGGGGTGCAGGTGAGGGGGGTGCTCCAGGTGCCACCGTTTAGCCAGGACAGGGCAGGGGGTGAGCGAGCAGGGTGGCCTCCTGAGGGACACACACACACACACTCTCTCTCTCATACACACATCCACACACATGTATTCACAGATCCTCAAACACACATTCACACGTACGGTAGCAGACATACACACATTCTCTCACACAGAATGCACACATAGGCGTTCACACATTCATATGCACATTCACACATACACACACATTCATCTGCTCATACAGTATTCATTTAACAATACTCTCTCACACTTGTTCACACGCATTCACACACTCACACGTACACATTCACGTACATGTGTTCGCAGATTCTCAAACATTCGCACATGTTTACACACATTCACAGATACACATTCTCTTGCATTCTCTCAAAAACACACACATAAACATTCACACATAATCACACCCACATTTTCATACACACTTATACTCATGTTTACATTCTCACAGACATACACAATCACATACTCTCTCCTACATGGAGGCCCCACTCTACACACACACACACACACACACACACGGACACACACACACACTCTGCCCTCCCCGGTGCCCCACTCACACACGGACACACACGGACACACACACACACACACACTCTTCCCTGCCCGGTGCCCCACTCACACACATACACACACACACACGGACACACACACACACACACTCTTCCCTCCCCGGTGCCCCACTCGCACACATACACACACACCCATGGACACACCCACAGACACACACACACACACACACACACTCTCTGCCCTCCCCGGTGCCAGGCTCCCGGGTCCGGCCCAGCCGCCCACCGTTTGTAGCAGGGGGAGCTGAGGCACTGGGCCTGCAGCAGCTCGCGGATCATCTGGCTGCTGGCCTTGATGGAGCCCCCGAAGTGGATCTGTACCTTCTCGATGTCCAGGAGCATCTTGGAGTGCATGGTGCGCAGGTGCCCCACGCTCCGCTCCACCTGCCCCAGATCCCCCCGTGGGAAGCCGCTGCTGCCCAGCTTCAGGCTGTGGGGTGCAGGCCCAGCAGAGGGGTGAGCCGCGCCCCAGCACCCTTCCTGGGAAGCAGGGCCCTGTGGAGTGGGAGCCCCCGCCACCAAACCCCAGGGACCAGGGCCGGGCTTGCCGGGGAGGGTTTCCTGAGCCAAGAGCATGCAGGAGAGCCAGAGGGGAGAGCAGCCCAGTCCATTGGGCCCCCTCGCACCCCTGGCCCCAGTGGGCTCCAAGGGCAGCTTTGAAAACCAGCCTTTCTGCTGAACCCCCGGCCTCAGGAGTTGGAAAATCTGTAGGAGGAGGGCAGGAGCCCCGGAGGGCATGAAACACACCCCCTGCCACTCATCTCACACTCATGGAGCCGCCCCCTGCCTTCCTCCTAGGCCCAGTGTGAGCAGGGGAAGGGTGAAGGGGGGGAGTCTCAGAGGCAACGTCCCACCAGGACGCCTGGCAGAGGCGCAAAGGCAGGTGGTTACTAGGTCTGCACCTCCTGCACTGATGCTCCCACCCTGGGAAGAGCTGGGAGCTGCTTCAAAAAGCACCCTAGCATCACCCCGCCCCAGCCCCCACTCTCGCCCTCCAGACCCCCTGCAAAGCCCTCACAGGACCCCGTGGCACCGCCCGTACTTGCGGCTCTGCTGGCGAACCTGCTCCAGTTCAAAGACCGTGTAGGGGCGGACGGAGCGGTGCCCGGGCAGGCAGGGGCCCATGGGAGTCATGGGGATGACTCTGGGCAGGGGCAGGGAAGGGAGGGTCGGAGTGAGAAACCCCAGTGTCCAAACCCATCACCCACTCCTCACGCTCCACCTGCCGGAGGAAGCTTCCCGCCCCAGGGACTGAAGGCCGAGGGGAAGAGCAGCCCGAGGCATAGAGTGGACTGGAGAGAGGAGGATCAGAGGAGCTGGAGGCAGGCAGGGAAGACAGAAGACGCTCCCCATCACGGCCACCCGCTGGGGGCACTCACTGTCCAGTCACAGGTGTCTCCAGGGGACGGTCACATGAGAGGCAGTGGAAGTGTGCCAAGAGCTGCCTGTGAGGGATGGGACACACGCAGAGGGTGAGGGCCTGCCCAGAGGGCCCCAAAGGGAGGAATGGAGAACTCAGAGGGTTTGGCTGGTAGGCTGGATGCTCAGCGCCCAGGGGGACCGGGCCCCAGGCCACCGGAGGCAGGTCTGGGCCCCGCTCCCTGCACACATCAGCTACTAGAGATGCCCACTTCTGGACACACATCTAGCACCCATCTACCCTAACCCAAAGCCAGCAGGGCTCTCAAGGACCCTGGCGGGTGGGTGCCCTGGGTAAGCCTTGGCGGCCCTCTGGTGGCCAGGAATGGAAATGCTGGGACTCAAGCTGCCATGAGCCAGGCACCCCCAGGAAGACTCGCCCCGCCCAGGCTCTGCCTCTGGTGGCCTGGGGCCTGTCACCCTGGGAGCTGAGCTCCGGGGGCTGTGGACCCCCTCCCACCTGTGCCCAGAGAGCCTTACGCCCCCCTCCCCTCCCTCTCTCTGCTATAATATGAATCAGCCTGAGCTACAAGAGCTTTTCAAGCTCTGTGCCTTCCTACGGCTGGACGGTCCCAGATAGGATCCGCCAGCCTCTCCGGACACACATGGGGGCCCTCCAGCCGGCCCACCCTCGCCCCTGCCAGGCCTCACCTCCGCATGGCGGCTGCCTCGTCCGCCTGGTAGAGTGGAGAGCGCTCTTTGAGCTGCTGTCGCAAGGATTTCCACCGATCCTCCAGCGACTGCTTCACCGGGTCCAACTCCAGGCGGTCCAGCTTTGGGGAGGAAGTGGGGGGCGGGGGCCAGGTGAGCTCTGAGACAGCAGGCGGGGGTCTGCAGTGCCCGGAGGAGGTGGCGCTGCCCGGGTCACCTTGCTGTCCATCTCCACCAGGAGCTTGTCCAGCATCTTCTGCCAGTCCTGCTCCTGCCCCGTCATCTTGGCCACCAGCTCCTGCATCATGTGGTTCAGCTGCTCCGTGGTGGCGTCAAACTGGATGCGGCTCACTTTGGCCGCCAGGGCACTCTTGTCGGCTTTCTGCCCAGAGACGGGGACGAGATGCGCCCCCACCAAGATGGGAGAGAGCCACGGCGGGGCCCTGCTCCATGTAGCTCAACTCTGATGCTGAGCCCACCTCCCACCTTGGGCTCCTCTCCTCTCTCTGCCTTTTCAAGAGTGGTAGCGAAGGGCCCTCCCTGGGTGGCCTTTCTTCAGGCCTGGCCTTACCACGTCGATTTCCATCTCCAGGTGTTCCCTGTTGGCCTTCTCCTTCTCCAGCTTCTCCAGACCCTGGTACAGCACCTGGGAGGCCCAGGGAACAGAGAATAAAGGAGCAGGGAACTGATCGCGCCCCAGCCCCGCCCCCGCCCCCTGCCATGCCCTTAGAACATCACCCAGCGGCCAGGCTGTCATAAGACACCACTCTAGGCCTCCTGGGTTGCCATCATAGCCCACCACCTCCTCATGGAGTGGCCTCCAGGGACCCGGTCCACTGGTGCAGGTGATCGGTAGAGGTGATGAGCTGCTCCGGGGCCCCTGAGACTTGGGATGTGGTCTACAGTCTCCCCTCCTGCCCTGAGCTGAGTGTGAATTCTGGAGTCCAGGAGACAGGCCTCAGGGACTTGTGGTCCTCCCGGCCCTCCCCCCAGCAGGCCTGCCCTTTATAGGGGAAGAGAGAGCAGAAGACCAGTGTGAAGGAGTGGGCAACAAGCCCTAAAGCTATGTCAGCGTCCCAGAGGCACGAGCATGGCTCTGCTCCACCCCTCCACCAGCTCCACTGTCCCCATCCCACCGTGGACCCAGCTCCGCCCCCCAGTCCCCTGTCCCCAGGGCCAGCTCGATGGCTGCGCTCACTGTGACCCTACAGAAAGACCAGGCACTTTCGGGCAGTTGCTAAAGGGCTCCATCATGCAAAAGTGACCCAACATCCCTCCCCCGGACACTCCCCAAGCGGCTCCTGGCGGGCGGTCATTTGCAGCTACCCAGGAGGGAGGCAGGCGCGTCACCTGGCTCTGCAGCTTGACCTTCTTAGAGGGCCGGGAGGCAGCCAGGTTGCTGACCATGTTCTGCAGCTGCTCGTAGCGCTGCACCAGCATGCTGACCTGGTGGCTCAGGTCCAGGCTGCAGGCCGGGCACGTGGCCGCAGGGTCGATCTGGCTGGGGGCCAGGGTGGTCAGGGGCTTGTGCGGGGCCATGTTCAAGCTCATGGACAGCAGCGTGGAGGACGAAGCCAGCATGTTCTCAATGATCGTCCTGAGCTTGTCTAACTGGGTGTGGGAGAGAGGGCGGGTGCAGGGCAGTGAGCAGGTCACCACACGGTCACCACCAGCCTTTCTGCCCTGACCTGCTGTGATCCAGGCAGTTGCCAGAGCCTCGGTGCCTCACAGGGTATGCAGCTCACAGGAGGTGCTCCATGTCTGTCCATTCAACAGTGAACAGTGTTCCCAGGGAGGGGAGGGCAGGTGCTGATTAAGCCCTTGCAGGAAGGGGGCTTCTGTACCTTTCTCCAGCCAGCCCATTGGTGCAATGTGAGAATGTATCTCCTCTAGCTAAATCCCAGAGTGATGATGTCTGTCAGTCAGTCCACAAACACTTTGAGGACCCTGGCGGCACACAGGCCCTGGGCAGAGCAGCGGTGGGCTCACACATGCTCTCTCCCCATTTAGTATGTAAATAACAATAAGAGAACATGATTTTCTAATGCCACCTACAAAAAAAGTCAACTCAAAATGGATTAAAGACCTACATGTAAGACCAAGACCATAAAACTCCTAGAAGAAAACAGGCAGGACACTTCTTGACATAAACTGCAGCAATAGGACTTCCCTGATGGTCCGCTGGAAGAATCCGCCTGCCAATGCAGGGGACGTGGGTTTGATCCCTGGTCCAGGAAGATCCCAGATGCCGTAGAGCAACTACCCCACCTGACACATCTGAGCCCATGGACGGCAACTCTGAAGCCCGTGTGCCCAGAGCCTGTCTCTGCAACAAGAGAAGCCGCTGCAGTGAGAAGCCTGTGCCCTGCAATGAAGAGTAGCCCCTGCTCACCGCAACTAGAGAAAGCCCACGAGCAGCAAGGGAGACCCAGCGCAACCAAAAATAAATAAATCATAAAAAATAAAATAAATTGTAGCAACATTTTTTTAACTGCCTCCTGTCAAAGGAAATAAAAGCAAAAATAAACAAATGAGGTCTAGTTAAACTGAAAAGCTTTTGGACAGCAAAGGAAACCACCAACAAACCTATGGAATGGGAGAAAATATTTCCAAATGATCTGACTGATAAGGGGTTAATATCCAAAACATATAAACAGCTCATACAATTCAACATTCAAAAACCAAACAACCCGATTTAAAAATGGATGGATATCACCCTTATGGCAGAAAGTTAAGAGGAACTAAAGAACCTCTTGATGAAAGTGAAAGAGGAGAGTGAAAAAGCTGGCTTAAAACTCAACATTCAAAAAACTAAGAACATGGCATCCGGTCCCATCACTTCATGGCAAATAGATGGGGAAACAATGGAAACAGTGACAGACTTTATTTTTGGGGGCTCAAAAATCACTGCAGTTGGTGACTGCAGCCATGAAATTAAAGATGCTTGCTCCTTGGAAGAAAAGCTATGACCAACCTAGACAGCATATTAAAAAGCAGAGACATTACTTTGCCAACAAAGGTCTGTCTAGTCAAAGCTATGGAGAAGGCAATGGCAACCCACTCCAGTACTCTTGCCTGGAAAATCCCATGGATGGAGGAGCATGGTAGGCATCAGTCCATGGGGTCGCAAAGAGTTGGACACGACTGAGCGACTTCACTTTCACACATTGGAGGAAGAAATGGCAACCCACTCCAGTGTTCTTGCCTGGAGAATCCCAGGGATGGCGGAGCCTGGTGGGTTGCTGTCTATGGGGTCGCACAGAGTTGGACACAACTGAAGCGACTTAGCAGCAGCAGTCAAAGCTATGGTTTTTCCAGTAGTCATGTATGGATGTGAGAGTTGGACTATAAAGAAAGCTGACCGCTAAAGAACTGATGCTTTTGAAGTGTGGTGTTGGAGAAGGCTCTTGAGAGTCCCTTAGACTACAAGGAGATCCAACCAATCAATTCTTAAGGAGATCAGTCCTGAATATTCCTTGGAAGCACTGATGCTGAAGGTGAAACTCTAATACTTTGGCCACCTGATGTGAAGAAGGTGACTCATTGGAAAAGACCCTGATGCTGGGAAAGATTGAAGGCAGGAGGAGAAGGGGACGACAGAGGATGAGATGGTGAATGGCATCACTGACTTGATGGGCAAGAGCTGAGCAAGCTCTGGGAGTTGGTGATGGACAGGGAAGCCTGGCATGCTGCATTCCATAGGATTGCAAAGAGTCGGACATGGCCGAGTGACTGAACTGAACTGAGAAGACCTAAATAGACATTTTTTCCAAAGAAGTTATACAAATGGCCAGCAGGCACATGAAAAGATGCTCAACATCGCTATTTATTAGAGAAATGCAAGTCAAAACCACAATAAGATATCATCGCACACCTCTCAGAAAGGCTAGCATCGAAAAGTCTACTGGGAATGTAAATTAGTACAGTCGCCATGGAAAACAGTACAGAAATTTCTAAAAACACTAAAAATAGAATTAGTATATGATCAGCAATTCCACTCCTGGTTATGTATCTGAAGAAAATGAAAACACGAATTCAAAAAGATACATGCACCACAATGTCCACGGCAGCACTAGTTACAATAGCTAAGACATGGAGCAACCTAAGTTTCCATCAACAGATTAAGAAGATGTGGTTTATATATGGAATAAAATGGAATACTACTCAGTCATAAAAACCGAAATTTTGCCATTTGCAAAACAACTTGGATGGACCTATAGATAAGAGAATGGCTAACCACTCCAGTATTCTTGTTTGAAGAATTCCATGGACAGAGGAACCTGGAGGCCAAGAGCCCATGGGTTTGCAAAGAGTCAGACATGACTGAGCAACTAACACTTTCATTTCACTTTCATGGATGGACCTAGAGTATTATCCTTACTGAACTGAGTCAAAGACAAATACTGTATGTTGTCACTTATATGTAGAATCTAAAAAATAAAACAAACTAGTGAATAGAACCGAACAGAAACAGACTCATAGATCTAGAGAACAACCGAGTGGTTACAGCTGGGGGCGGGCCAGGGGAGGGACAAGACAGGGAAGCATAAGCAGCTGAGCTATACTGTGTAGCACAGGGAAATAGAGCCATTCTTTTATAATAACTTCCAATGGAATATGTTGCTGTTTAGTCGTTTAGGATTGCCATTTCCTTATCCAGGAGATCTTCCTGTCCCCGGGATCGAACCCGTGTCTCCAGCTTGGCAGGCAGATTCTTTACCACTGAGCCACCTGGGAAGCCCTCAGTGGAGTATAATTTGTAAAAATACTGAATCACTATGTTGTGCATTTGAAACTGATGTAATATTGCAGATCAACTATACTTCAGTTAAAAAGAGAGAATGTGACCAGTGCCACCATTGCAGGGGTCTTTCATGGCCTGGGCGGGAACAAACTCCTTCCACTGGCCCTCCTGCTCGCTTCTGGATCCCATGGTCCCAGTTTGTCCCCATAAAGGACTGGTCCTGGGTAGACACCAGACTAGCCAAAGATCTGTGACGTGTTGCCTGCCTCGGGGAGTGGGGCTGAGCCAACCTAGGGCCCCCCTTCTTGGAAGCATGTGACATTGCAAGGCCTGGGACAGCCCTTTTGGACCATGTGTGAGAGATAAGAAAGCTGACTGACACAGGGAAGCCAGCCTGGCATTCCGTGATGACCCAGAGGTTTTGGAATGGGAGGGGGGAGGGAGGCTTATGAGGGAGGGCATATAATATATAACTATTACTGATTTGTGTTGTTGTACAGCAGAAACCAACACCACATAGTAAAGCAATTATCCTCCAATTATAAATGGAGAAAAAAAAAAAAGAAACCCAACGGAGTACAGAAGGGAAGAGAGATATGGCAGTATTTGACAAAGACGGAGACAAAGACAGACACAAAAGACACAGAGGGCGTCCCTGGTGGTCCAGTGGTCAAGAATCTGCC
The DNA here is from genome assembly GCA_006410635.1 of Cephalophus harveyi. Taxonomy (NCBI): domain Eukaryota; kingdom Metazoa; phylum Chordata; class Mammalia; order Artiodactyla; family Bovidae; genus Cephalophus; species Cephalophus harveyi. Next base: position 86,588 of record SJYT01085032.1, on the reverse strand, counting down.
TTGCAAAGCAAGGGACACCGGTTCAATCCCTGGTCCGGCAAGATCCCACATGCCAAGGAGCACTAACCTGGTGCTCCACGACGACTCAGCCGGCGTTCTAGAGCCGCTCCTGAAGCCCGTGCGCCTTGATCCTGCACTCCACGTCAAGAGGAGACGCCGCACTGAGAAGCCCTCGCACTACGTTCAAGAGTAGCCCCTGCGCGACGCAGCTAGAGAAAGCCCTCACACGCAGCCAAGAAGACCCAGCAAAGCCAAGAAAGAAAGAAAGCTTTATCAAAAAAGACACACAAGGACAGACAGGTAGTGGCCCGGGCCAGGCTGGCCCCTCGGCCTGGAAGTTTGCCTTTCCCAGTTTCCTCTGCACGTCTGTATTTTCAACCAGGCTCCTGTTGGCCTGAGCTCAGCATGACTCTTGCCACCAGAAGAGTCAACGCTCTTCTGAAGAGTCAGGAGCTGGGCCTGTGCAGCGGCAGGTGGATGCCCTCCTGGTGTGGCCCTGGGGAGCCCCAGAGGTGGCTAAGCTCAGGCCTGAGCCTTGGGATAACACGTGACTCTCAAACACACCATCTACTGCCATCCTATCTAAGACAGTCAGTCCTGGGTTGTGAAATGGTGCACACCGCTGTCCTGGCAAACTTGGAGGGGGTCCTGAATGGGGCCTCTAGCATAAAGGGGTTCCCGTCATGAGCCCCCTGGGCCCATGATTTTGCCCATCTGATCCTTCTATGGGCACTCAGAGAGCTGGTCTGAGTCCAGACAGTCCTCACTGGGAACATTCTAGGGTGACCAACACTCATGATGTAAAGGCAGACACTCCCAGGAGAGTGAAAAGACAACCCCCAGAAAGGGAGAAAATACTTGCCAAGTATATATCGGATAAGCGTTTAGCATCCCCACCGCCCTCAGCCAACTCCGAGAAGGGCCCTCGTCCCTGTGGCTGAAGGTCCTCACCTGATCCTGCAGGTAAATGGAGGCTTCGGAGACTGAATGTTCCATGCTGACCTTGCCCTTCTCCTGGCTCTCCCTCAGCTCGCCCAGCTCCTTCTCAATGTCGGCCATGGTGACTCTGTGTGCGCAAGAGATGGTCCAGCCCCACTACCCGCCCAGGGACCGGGGCCTGCCATGGCCGAGCGCCGGCCGTCAAGGATGGAGGAGGCAGCCCGGTGCTCTTTCACATCCCCTCTCCAGGCTCTGCCCAAAGCGTCCAAGGCCCTGCCTGCCGTGGAGGTGGGTGCCCAGTGTGCCTGGCTGAGAGGCTTCAAGGGGGTGAGGCCTGGCCCTGCGCAGAGACTGCTCTGAGGGGCTCCGGCAAATGCTTTGAAGGCTCCAACTGTGGACAGAATCTAGGGAGCTTTTTGTCCGGGGAGAGGAGTGCTCTTCCAAGCCCTGGTGCTGAACTGTTTTAAGAACGTGGGAAACTTCCACTAGCAACCTGAACAAGGTACAGACAACCTGAAGAGCAGACTGCTATCAAAGATAGCAGTCGGTTCAGGAACGAGGGGACCAGAGGCTGCTACTGCCTCCCTGGCTGAGAACACGTGATGCCAGGACACAAGCTGCACTCAGCCGGGGGATTTTACCTGAGGATACCCAGCTGCAGGTTCAGCTGGCCACCTTTCTCCTCCTTTCCTATTTCTTTCTCCCCATGACCCTCCAGGATCTTGCTCATCTTCTCCATCTACAAATCCAATGGAAGAGGAGTGTCAGGCGGGCTTGAGATCTCTTCTTTCTGAATGTACCTCTGCAGGCCCAGCAAGCTCCTCCCTCATTCCCTAATCCTTTCTTTTTTTTTTTTCCATACCGTGAGGCATGTGGGATCTTAGTTTCCCAACCAGGGATTGAACCCAGGCTGCTGGCAGCGAAAGCACAGAGTCCTAACCACTGGACCACCAGGCAAGTCACCCACCCCCTAATCCTAATCCAATCCTCTAGCAAAGCCTGAGGTCCCTTCCTGACATTCAGTCCGTCTACCCCGTGGATGAAGATGCTGTTGCTTAGTCGCTCAGTTGTGTCTGACTCTTTGCGACCCCATGGAGTGTAGCCCGCCAGGTTCTTCTGTCTATGGGAGCAAGAATACTAGAGTGGGTTGCCATGCCCTCCTCCGGGGATCTTCCCAACTCAGGAACTGAACCAGGGTCTCCTTCATTGCAGGTGCATTCTTTACCACCTGAGCTACGAGGGAAGCCCGTGAATGTAGAGCTGGCATTAAGAGAATGACTGGGGACTTCCCTGGTAGTCCAGTGATTAATACTTCACCTTCCAGTGCAAGGGGTATGGGTTCAATCCCTGGTAGGGGAGCTAAGATTCCCACATGCCTCAGGGCCAGAAAACCAAAACATAAAAAAACAGAAGCAATACTGTAACAAATTCAATAATGACTTTAAATATCATCCACATCAAAAAAAAAAAAAACCTTAAAAAGAGACAGAGAGAAGGACTGAAGACCTGACAGCCCCTCGCCATGATTGCTGGCCCCAGACAGTCCCACAAACTCCAAGGCTGCTCCAGGGACAGTGGGTGTTCCTGGAAATGACCACACGTGATGAAAGGAGCCCAGGCCACCTTGCTGGCTCAGTGGAATCTTAATAGCTTTGAATGTCAGGTTTTAGATCCAGGACAGAAACACGCTGAAACCTGGAGTGTGTTTCCCATTGGAGGGGACTGTAAAGATCCACGTGATAGTAACGGAGGTGAAAGGACTGTGTAGTCCATGAAAATGAAAATGGGAAGTGGGATTGTTGGCACTGGAAGGCAAAGCAGGTGGACCCTCCCTTACTTTTGCTTTTTCTTGCTGAATTTCTTTGGTCAAGGCCTTTAAGGTCTTCAGCTGTTCCTGCAGGTCAGGGGGTATGGACTTCTTGACTATGGAGAACAGAGATCTTAGAGTCAGAAAAATCAGATTTCTTATGGCTCCCAATCCCAGGCTCACGATGAAGAACAACATGGATCATTTATCTGGCTTTTCCTGGGGGCTGGGGTGGCGAGGGGATGGGAAGAAAGGAGTCTTTTTAGGGCTCCTCTGGTGGCTCAGTGGTAAAGAATCCACCTGCAATGCAGGAGACATGGGTTCGATCCCTGGGACAGGGAGATCCCCTGGAGGAGAAAATGGCAACTCACTCCAGTATTCTTGTCTGGAGAATTCCATGGACAGAGGAGCCTGGTGGGCTACAGTCCATGGGATTACATAAGAGTTGGACATGACTTAACAACTAAACAACAANCCTGCAATGCAGGAGACATGGGTTCGATCCCTGGGACAGGGAGATCCCCTGGAGGAGGAAATGGCAACTCACTCCAGTATTCTTGTCTGGAGAATTCCATGGACAGAGGAGCCTGGTGGGCTACAGTCCATGGGATTACATAAGAGTTGGACATGACTTAACAACTAAACAACAATTACAAAAGAGTCGGACACAACTTAGCAACTAAACAAAGACAACAAAATCTTTAGCCTTAAAAGTCCATCTAATGCTTAATATCCTAAAGGATATTACCCATTTAACCCACAATTGCCACTCAAACCTTAATTCTCTGGGGCTAGAGCTGTGAATGTGCAAAGGTTAAGTTTAATTTTCTAACATTCTCTCTCCCCGTCCAACCCAACACAGTCGTCTTCCTCTTTCTCAGCATCTTCCTGGCTGCTTTCTAGAGAGTCCAGCAGAAGCAGGGGAACCTGCCTCCCTCCTCTCGAGGCTCCTTCACTCCCACTGGTTTAATGCCATCCCTTGGACCCTGAGGGCTTCCCAGGTGGCTCAATGGCAAAGAATCCACCTGCCAAGCAGGAGATGTGTGTTTGATCCCTTGGTCAGGAAGAGCCCCTGGAAGAGGAAATGGCAACCCACTCCAATATTCTTTTTCTTTCTTTCTTTTTAATATTTATTTATTTGGCTGCATCGAGTCTTAGTTGTAGCACTCAGGGTCTCTGTCGTGTGGCTCGAGGCCTTCTCTCTAGTTTTGGTGTGCGTGCTTAGTTGCCCTGCAGCATGTGGGATCTAGTTCCCTAACCAGGGATCAAACCCGTGTTCCCCTGCACTGGAAGGCGGATTCTTAACCACCGAACCACCAGGGAAGTCCCCACTCCAGTATTCTTGCCTGGGAAATCCCATGGTCAGAGGAAACTGGCGGGCTACAGTCCATGGGGCTGCAAAGAGCCAGATATAAGTTAGTGACTAAACACCAACAACTTGGACCCTTGAAGGCTATGGGAGAACCCAGAATGCCTGAGAATGGAAATGCCCTTTTCGGGGGTCCCAGGCAGAGGAACAGGAGGAGAAAAGGATGAAATCAGCTGAGGAGGACCACAGCCTCTCCTCTGTCCCTGCAGCACCCACCCATCAGTGCCAGCAGGTACTGGATCTTCTCCAAGTCCGTTTGGCCAGCCTGTTCCTCATCCAGGTCCTTTATGCTCTCCTTAAGCTCCATGTAGAGGGCGATAATCTCTCCAATCATACGAAACGTTTCCACGGCTATGGGGAAGCTGGGAGCCAGTTTATCCAGTGACTCACGTCTCTCACTCTGAGTATCACTCCTTTCGGATGAGCCTCGGTCCAGATAGTCAAGGGAGTGTGTGCCCCTGGGAACGGGGGCCTCTTGGCTTGGGGAAGTCTGAACAGAAACTCCAGGTTGGCTTAAGACATGTAGTTCTTTTGGACCCACACCTACCTGGACTTGCTGATCTACACCTTGATACCCTGGGCCACCATACATTAGGCCCTGGGAGTCTGGGATAGAGTCGGGAACAGCCTGGTCACGCTGCTCTGGTTCAGGTGTTTCCAAATGCTGTTGATCCTGGGGTGCAGATCCTACAGCTGTGCTTAATGGTGTTGGGCCACGTTGCAGCAAACCTTGTCGATACATTTCTCGTAGTACTAAACCTTCTCGGTCTGTACCTGATGGTGTCAGACCTTGACTGGCTAGGAGTGATGACACCCGACCATACTGATCCCTGCCAGGAGGTGCCACACCTTGCTGGTATGGGCGTGGTGATGCAAAACTTGGAGAATCGGCACGGTATGTTGGAAACCCGAGAAGCTCTGTGCCTGGTGGTATTATGTTTCGACCTGTGCCAGATTGCCTCCCCCAACGTGGATCTATTACAGGCTGAACCAAACCCTGCTGATCGGCACCAGGCTGCATGAAGCCACGTGGATAGGCCCCAGGTTGGATCAAACCACCTGGATAGGCACCTGTCTGGACCAGACCAGGAGGATATGCCCCAGGTGGGACCAAGCCAGGCATAGATATATTAGGTTGATAAAAGCCATGTCGACCTCTATCAGGCTGTACTAAACCATATGGATCCACTTGAGGTTGCACCAACCCAGGCTGACCTGCACCAGGCTGTACCATACCAGGCTGACCTGCACCGGGCTGTACCATACCAGGCTGACCTGCACAGGGCTGGATCACACCACCCTGGCCTGCACCGGGCTGGATCACACCACCCTGGCCTGCACCGGGCTGGACCACACCAGCCTGGCCTGCACCGGGCTGGATCACACCAGTTTGACCTGCACCAGATTGCACCAGACCAGGTTGACCCGCACCAGGCTGCACCAAACCTCGATGATACATTCTAGGTGGCACCAAACCTCGTGGATACATTCTAGGCTGCATGAAACCAGGGTGATCTATACCAGGTTGGACCAAACCTCGTGGATACATTTCAGGTTGCACCAAACCTCGCGGATACATCCCAGGTTGCACCAAACCTCGCGGATACATTCTAGGCTGCAATACACCAGCCTGGCCTGCACCAGGCTGGACCACGCCAGCCTGGCCTGCACCGGGCTGCACCACACCAGCCTGGCCTGCACCGGGCTGGACCACACCAGCCTGGCCTGCACCGGTTTGGATCACACCAGTTTGACCTGCACCAGATTGCACCAGACCAGGTTGACCCGCACCAGGCTGCACCAAACCTCGATGATACATTCTAGGTGGCACCAAACCTCGTGGATACATTCTAGGCTGCATGAAACCAGGGTGATCTATACCAGGTTGGACCAAACCTCGTGGATACATTTCAGGTTGCACCAAACCTCGCGGATACATCCCAGGTTGCACCAAACCTCGCGGATACATTCTAGGCTGCAATACACCAGCCTGGCCTGCACCAGGCTGGACCACGCCAGCCTGGCCTGCACCGGGCTGCACCACACCAGCCTGGCCTGCACCGGGCTGGATCACACCAGCCTGGCCTGCACCGGGCTGCACCACACCACCCTGGCCTGCACCGGGCTGGATCACGCCAGCCTGGCCTGCACCGGGCTGCACCACGCCAGCCTGGCCTGCACCGGGCTGCACCACGCCAGCCTGGCCTGCACCGGGCTGGACCACGCCAGCCTGGCCTGCACCGGGCTGCATCATCTCATGCTGCTCTGTGTCAGGTTGTATGAAGCCAGATGTTCCCAAACTGGGCTGTACAAAAACTTGCTGATCCATGGGATATATTACAAATCCATGCTGATCTACACCAAGAGGTACCACTCCAGACTGATACGTGCCAAGTGGTCCCATACCACTCTCGTCCATTCCAGGAAGCTGATATGTGCTTAGCGGAACTGTACCAGGCTGATCTGTACTAGGCTGTTCTGATCCTGGCTGATCTCTGCCAGGTACCAATGGTGGCACCACATCACTCTGAGCCATGCCAGCTAGTACCAATTCCTGCTCATCCATTCCAGGCAGCATCATTCCAGCCTGATCCACACTGATGGGAACCATGCCAGGCGCGTAAGTGCTGGGATACAGCAATTCAAGCTGATCCGAATCAAACCATCCGAATCCATATTGATCTGGCCTTGCATAGAGTTGGCCTTGGCTAGCGAACACTCCCCTGTGCTGATCTGGGGACATCTGAGGGTGTCGATCTCTGGGCAAGGACACATCCTGATACACTGGGCCAAGGTGGGCATCCCGTTCATCTCTGCGTAGATGCCCTGAGCTGTGCTGCTCTCTAGACCGGCGGCGATCTGGCTCTGCCCTCAACTGAGACATAGATGGCGGATGGGGTCTGGCCAGGCCAGCTTCATCACGGGCCCTTAAGTGCTGTTCTCTAGCCGGAAACCCAGTGGCAGAGGAAACTCTGCTTCGTTCCTTGCCAGGAGGCCCATCAAAGGGGTATCCTATGCCACTGATTCCTGAAAAGGTCTTGTCTGTGATAAAACCAGCAGAGTCCATAGCCTGGTCAACACTTGGATGCTTTGTGGAGACTTCACTTGCAATTAGGTCACTTGATGTTATGGAACTCTGTCTTTTGCGCCGCTGAAGTCCTGTTGATGACTCTGAGATCTGGTGAAAGAGGAAGAAAGAAATCAGTGTCTCTAAGGAAAAAGTACTCATGATAGGAGTCAGAAGGTAGGAAGTCTGGCGTATCTGATGAAGATGATTTAGAGCCCTTGGGGGAAAAACATGCACCCTTACAAAACTAAGCTGGACACAAAAACTGACTTTGACATCCTTGAAAGACAGTTCTCCAGATTTTGGAGTCTGTACATTTGTAAATGGTATCCTTATATGTAATTTTCCTCATAGAAGACAGAAGCGGGGGAGATCCCTGGTGGTCCAATAGCTAAGAATCTATATGCCAGTGTGGGGGACATGGGTTTGATCCCTGGTCTGGGAGGATTCACATAACGTGAGGCAGCTAAACCTGCACACCACTACCCCTGAAGCTCACAGGCATAGATGGCCCATACACCACGGCAAGAGAAGGCACCGTAGCGAGAAACCCACACGCTGCAACTAGAGGATACTCCCCACTCGCCACAACTAGAGAAAGGCCGCACCTGGCAGTGAGAACTCAGCACAGCCAAACTATAAATTTTAAAAAAAAGGTGTGGGGGGGCGGAACCTGCTAAATCACGTGATCAACTCCAACGTTTATTGCGTCTAGAAATAAAGGACATGAGTAATTTATTGAGTTTACAATATAAAGTCTACTCCACCATTGACCCATTGCAGGCAGCAGGTGTACACAGTAGGGAAAGTAAACCATGTATTTAAAATGTAAAGCACAAACTCAGAAACCCCATAGATAGGAACTGTCTGTATTGACTCTCACGAAAGAACAGGCATACACGTACAGAGACAGAGTCTGAGGCGTTGTTTATGAAAACAGGTTATGTGTAGGGGCCAAGAGGCCTCCCTGGTGGTCTCGTGGTTAAGATTCCATGCCTCTGGACTTCCTTGGTGGTCCAGTGCTAAAGAATCTGCCTGCCAATGCAGGGGACACGAGTTTGATCCCTGGTCCAGGAAGGTTCCACATGCCGTAGAACAACTAAGTTCACGTGCCCGCACTCTAGAGCCTGGCTCTGCCACGTGAGAAGCCACCACAGTGAGGAGCCCGGGCAACCAGAGAACAGCCCTCAGTCACTGAAACGAGAGAGAGACTGCACACAGCCACAGAGACCCAGTGCAGTCAAGAATAAACCAAATTCTAAAAGAAGGTGAATCATGGGAGGTAGTCAACTCTATTTTACAGAAGATTCTCCAAGACCTCTCCCCTAGGGATGCAACTCATACAAGAATTGCTTGAAGAAGTACCATGAGGAGGAGGAGGAAGGAGAGAAAAAGAAGGTGGAAGAGAAGCGTCAGCAGCACCTCTGGGTATATGAGCAAAGCTGCAAAGACCTCCCCCGTCGGCCATCAGAGCACACCCTTGGGAACAAGCGGCCAGCGTCCTTCACACTCAGGTCCTGGGATGAGCATCTTCCAGGTGAATCCTGAGCTCCTTGAACTGTAGTTGCTACGTGGACAGTGTCCTTCCTCACATCTGCATCTCTAAGCGTGTAATCTACTCCTCTGTGCTCATCACACACACCCCCACCCCCTGTACTCACATCCAAGCCTCAATCCTGCCTGTCTACTCATGATGCAGGCGGACAGTGTGCCTCACAATCACCTTAGAGTTACTGCCAACAAGGCAAAAAAAAAAAAATGTGCTCAAGTGTGTTGTATTTCCTCAGCTTGAGAGAGTGAAGCTCTCCACTGCTTTCATTATGATCATTACTGACTCTTGCTTCTTAAAAATTAATACTTATATTTATTCTCATCTGCTTCTGGGGCTGTTCGTGATTCTGAGCAACCGTCAGAACCCTGACATTTTCTCACTTCTGGACGAGTAAAAAGTCGAGAGGCGCTTCTGTCGAGGCTTATTTTTAGGTCTTGCGGGTGTCTTCGGCTGGCACCCCAAAAAATGTGCTGCTCTCTCGAAACACAGAATAGTGATATGTGGGTAAATGCAAAAAAGCTTTGGCTTAAAGAAATGACAGTGAAAGCAGAGGCCACCGTTTTCTAGGCTGGTCACTTGGTTTGCAGGCTCTTCCTTGACCTCTCTGATGCTGCTTCCCTCGAAGGGGGCCCTGACCTCAGAAAACAAGACTAGAAGGGTGTCTTTGTACCAAGATGGTATTCGGTGCACCCCAGATGACCACTTGGTGGCGCCAAAGGCCTCACTCTCTTTCCCCTGCTTGTGGGACCCTTTCTGAGGAATCCAGATCCAGATATACAAAGTCAGAGGAAGAGGAATATCAAGACCAAAAGGGCACCTGATCCTTGTCCTTGAGGGTCACTTGAAAATACCCACTTTGTTCAGACGAAGAAAGCTTGGTTTGGTTATCCTGTACACTGCCTCGAGGCAGATGCCACCCGTGTGTACAAGTCACCAGCAGCAAAAAGCTCCCTGAACGGGTTTTATTGCCATGGTTGCTCACGTTTGTGCGCTGACAGTGAAGGGACTCAGGCGTTTTAGGACAGACTCTAAAGGAACTTTGAAAAGCTAGGAAAGCAAGTCAAAACTATGCTCTGGGGACTGCCCTGGTGGTTCAGTGGCTGAGACACCATGCTCCCAATGCAGGGGGCCTGGATTCAATCCCTGGTCGGGGAACTAGATCCCACGTGCTGCAACTAAAAATATTTCACATGCCGCAACCAGCATCTGATGCAGCAAATTAATATTTTAAAAAACAAACAAAATCCGGTACTGAGAAACAAGTTCTCTCTGCTGTTCGTGGAACTCCAAATCAGAACCACAACCACGAAAGGCAATTTTGGCCAAAGCTAGCCAAACTATAAACATGTATTCTGGCTCTAGGAATTTACCCGATGAATACCTTCACTTGTGTGAATGTCACATTAGAGCAGGGTTCTTTATAAGCTTGGGGAAAAACTATCCATAATATTAATAGAAAACTCGTGAAGGAAATTATAAACATCCACATAACAGGGATGTGGCCCTGAACAGGGAGGTTCAGGGGCCCCTTCCAAGACCACCACCCACCCCCAGGAGCCCCCACCCTTATTCACCGTTTGTGAGCCCTTCCAGCCATCAGTAATCGCCTGCTCCAGCTCTTCCCAGGTGACCATGGTGGCCTCTTCTGAAGACGGCATCCCACTCAGCTTCTGGTTTAATAATTCCTGACAGTGAAAGACAACACGCACAGACAAGCACACACACACACACCGAACACACACAACACACACACCCCTAGTTTAATCCCAGGACGCTTTAGGAACAGAACAGAACAGGATGGGGTGGGTCTTTCCGAAGCCCCAAGGAGAAGTACTGTCCTTCAAGAAACCAGCGAATCTTGGGCGGCTGGTTTCGTGTCCCGTGTGGGCCCCAGATGGACCAATGAGCAGGGGAAGAATGTTCCCACATGCCAGGGACGGCACCCCAAGAGGCAGGGGACATACATCACCCTAGAATGAAGGCATGCAGACCCCTGGGGTGGGAATCTGGGTGAGCCCCAGGAGAGGGGCCAGGCTCTGGGCAACCATCCTACCCCCTAACCCCCCTCTCACCACCCTTTCCCGCAGAACCGGCTGATATTACCAGGAATTCGTCCCTTTCTCTAATTATCCTCTCCAGTTCTTCAATCCGTTGAAGAAGTTGCTGGAAGAAGAGTTCAGAGATTGAGGATCAAAACAGCCCCTCCAGTGGCCCCTATATATACACTCTCTCTCTCTCTCTCTCTCTCTCTCTCTCACACACACACACACACACACACACACACACACACAC
>SJYT01085032.1:10494-75440 GCA_006410635.1 Cephalophus harveyi | reverse complement strand
CTCTCTCTCTCACACACACACACACACACACACACACACACACACACACGGCAGAAGAGAGGAGGTCCTTGGGTCTTAGGGGAGCTCAAGGTACAGAGAAGCTTGCCAAGCCAGGCTCCCCATTCTCTTCCCAGCCAACAAGAGGAAGGGACATGGGCATGGTGAGTGGTACCCGGGGGCTGCATGCCTCGGACAAAAATGGTGCGGGGGTGGGACCCTTTCTTTGGTCCCAGGATGCATTTCATACAACCCACTAGTGGGACTTTGGAATCAGACTGACCTCGCCTCTCAAGAACAAAGATGATTGGGTGTCTGAAAGTCTGCCCTGTTTAAAGGGAAAAGTGCCTCTGAAGGATCAAAGCAAATCGCTACCACTTAAAGCAGCTCCTTGGGGCTTCCCAGGTGGCTCAGTGGTAAAGAATCCACCTGCCAATGCAGGAGACACGGGTTCAATCCCTGGGTCAGGAAGATTCCCTGGAAGAGGAAACAGCAACCCACATCAGTATTCTCGGGTGGGACATTCCTTGGACAGAGGAGCCTGGTGGACTACAGTCCATGGCGTTGTAAAATGTTGGACACAACTTAGCAAAACAACAACAAGTGGCTCCTTAGAACTTTGGCAAACCTTCAGAAACTATGAATCTAAAGATAAAACAGCCTTTACTCTAAAGACCAAAGACAAACCCCAAATCTAAAAATGTGCTCAGTCGCTTCAGTTATGTCTGACTCTCTGCGATCCCATGGACTGTAGCCTGCCAGGCTCCCGTGTCCCTGGGGTTTTCCTGGCAAGAATACTGGAGTGGGCTGCCATGTCCTCCTCCAGGGGATCTTCCCGATCCAGGGATCAAACCTGGGCCTCCTGTGGGGGGGGATTCTTTACTGCTGAGCCACTGGAGAAGCCACAAACCTAAAACCACCACCACTTTAAAAAGAAAAGCTTTCCAGAGCAAAAGTGAGTCTGGCTGGGGGCTGGAGGCCTGAGATGAAATGGGCACGTAGGCCTGGTGGCGAGCCCCCTCTAGGGTCTCGGTGGCCTCCTTCTTCGAGCTTTTCTTCTCCCTCACGTCTCTTCTCTCCCTAGGCTTCCTCCCAGTTGCTCTTCCTCCTTCCAGCTCTAATCCTAGGCTTGGCCTCATATGGGCCTGAAACAGGGGCCTGGCCTGGTATCTCCTGGAACCGAAAGGCACCAGGGCTCTGCTGTTCACTGGGAAACGCTTTCGCTCAGGGCTCCTGGCTTCTCTCTCCAAGGAAACAAAGATCCAAGTGAGAGAGGTGTTGCCTGGAGGGCTGCGGGTGGTGACTCATGACCCTCTGTGTTCTAGCTCCCTTTTCTTGGACCAAATTGTTATCCCTCAACACCCACCACCTTGCTCCTTTATTCTAGTTTAAAGGAAAGTCACTTAAAGAACATTCTGATAAGTTCCTGGGCCCTCTCTGGGTCTGTTCAGGATGCATGGGTGTCTGACAAGTGGTGGGTGAGCCCTGGGTAAACAGAGGGGAGGGAGGCGGCTGCCCAGGAAGGGGGTCACTCAGCTCCCCAAGATGGGGTCCCTGGCGCCCTCACCTCGGGCTGCAGCTCAGGCTGCACCTTCTTTTGATGGGCTTCCTTCAAAATCTTCATGTCTTTCATGAGGTCCTGGAGCAGCTCGGGGCCCTGCGAGGTAGAAATCGAGCCATGGGGCTCCTGGCCTGGGCCTGGCCGTCCCACGCCTGCCTCCGGGCTCGGAGACTCCTCCCAGGAGCGTGTCTCAGAGGCTCAGCTCCCTGGGGGCGGGGCGCCGAAGAGCGGCCTGGATTGGGCGGGCCGCCCGCACACCCACCTGGAAGACCGGCTTGCCGTCCCTCTTGCCTTTCGTCGGCCCTGTCTGCCCCTTCTCCTGCGTCACCAGGGCCAAATCCTTCGTTTCCAGCCAGTCGCGGTCGTCCAGCCCGTCAGTCTGGGTGGGGAAGTGCTGCACGTGCGCCACGATGGCCTGCACCTGGCTCCCCATGGTCTTGAGCTGCCGGCCGAGGTCCTGGACCTGGCCGCCCAGGTCCTTCACCTGGGTCTCCAGCGTCTGCGCCCTGGTCACGCTGCTCCTTCGCCTCTCTTTGGGCGCCGGCAGCTGCGGGGTGCTGGTCGACACCCGCGGGGACTCAAAGGAGCGACTCTGGTCGAGCATCGGAGACTGGAAGTCGATCCGCGTATCCTGCAGGTTGAGGCTCTTGAGCATGGCCACGAGGAGCGTGTGCAGGGCCGTGAAGTTGACGGCGCCCACCTCCGGGGTGCCGATGGCGAGGTCGGCCAGCTCCCGGAGGGAGACCGAGGGGGCCGCCGTCGCGGGCGGCATCGTGCGCCTTCTCCAGCGGCCCTGCCCGCCTTACTGCTTGCCCCGCCTCCGAGGCCTTTCCGGGCCCCTGAGAGGCCCCGGGGCGCCCCTGCCCCTGGGTTCAGCCGCGCTGGGCACCAGTCTCGGTCTGGAGCCTCTCTGGAGGACGGAGAGGTAGCGCCCGACCACTGGGCTTCCCACTCTTTGCTCCCGGGAAACCCGGGTCCCGGGACCGCAGAGCCTCTGCCGTCAGCCCGCCGCCATCCGATCACCGAGCTCGAACTTGGGAGTGCAGTGTCCAGGCGGCCAGCGGACGTTTGGAACGAAGTTCGTGGCCCCGTTCGCTGCCCGGTTGTGGAGGCCCCAACGCGCATTCGGGGATTCCACGGAAGAATGCGCCTCGTGGAGATTTGGGCGGGCCGCCCGCACACCCACCTGGAAGACCGGCTTGCCGTCCCTCTTGCCTTTCGTCGGCCCTGTCTGCCCCATCTCCTGCGTCACCAGGGCCAAATCCTTCGTTTCCAGCCAGTCGCGGTCGTCCAGCCCGTCAGTCTGGGTGGGGAAGTGCTGCACGTGCGCCACGATGGCCTGCACCTGGCTCCCCATGGTCTTGAGCTGCCGGCCGAGGTCCTGGACCTGGCCGCCCAGGTCCTTCACCTGGGTCTCCAGCGTCTGCGCCCTGGTCACGCTGCTCCTTCGCCTCTCTTTGGGCGCCGGCAGCTGCGGGGTGCTGGTCGACACCCGCGGGGACTCAAAGGAGCGACTCTGGTCGAGCATCGGAGACTGGAAGTCGATCCGCGTATCCTGCAGGTTGAGGCTCTTGAGCATGGCCACGAGGAGCGTGTGCAGGGCCGTGAAGTTGACGGCGCCCACCTCCGGGGTGCCGATGGCGAGGTCGGCCAGCTCCCGGAGGGAGACCGAGGGGGCCGCCGTCGCGGGCGGCATCGTGCGCCTTCTCCAGCGGCCCTGCCCGCCTTACTGCTTGCCCCGCCTCCGAGGCCTTTCCGGGCCCCTGAGAGGCCCCGGGGCGCCCCTGCCCCTGGGTTCAGCCGCGCTGGGCACCAGTCTCGGTCTGGAGCCTCTCTGGAGGACGGAGAGGTAGCGCCCGACCACTGGGCTTCCCACTCTTTGCTCCCGGGAAACCCGGGTCCCGGGACCGCAGAGCCTCTGCCGTCAGCCCGCCGCCATCCGATCACCGAGCTCGAACTTGGGAGTGCAGTGTCCAGGCGGCCAGCGGACGTTTGGAACGAAGTTCGTGGCCCCGTTCGCTGCCCGGTTGTGGAGGCCCCAACGCGCATTCGGGGATTCCACGGAAGAATGCGCCTCGTGGAGAGTTGGCCTCTGCGCGACCTGCCGGTCCTTGAAGCCACCCCAGACCCAAGGAAAGCCTGTTCTAGTGGGTTGGGAAAGGCCTGGTCACACCCCAAAGTGCCACCAATTTTTGTTCTCAGTAAACGCCCCCCACCCCCACCCAGGGAACACATCAATTTGGGGGTAGAAGGGTGGAAGCCCCTTAAGGCTCACCTAGATTCCAGCTGATTCACTCTGGAGGGGGGTAGGGTGTCACAATAATGCAAAGATTTAAGAGGCCTCATGGCCACTGGGTTTTGTGTGTTCCCTTCACAGGGCAATGGCAATCTAAGAGAGAGTCGTGAGACCTTGGCCCCTTGGGCACAGTTCCCATATCTTTGCTCAATCAGTAGGGACGGTAACTTAAAGACCAGTTACAGTACCCAGGTGGTTCCAGTTAGCCACCAGCTGATAGAACTTTCTGTGCTGCCCTGGCCTCGCTTATCTCAGAACAGACTCAGGTGGTCCCGTGCCAGCATCTCCCCTGGTTACATGGCAGGGCCGATGAGATGGGACCAGAGGGACAGTGATGAGATGGGACCAGAGGGACAGTGATGAGACAGGACCGGAGACAGGGATGCTCTCAGCAACTGAGGCTTATTCTCCCAAACCAGAGTCCCCAGGAAATGGGTACCGCTTTCAGTGTTGACCTTCCAGATACAGAAAACCTGCACCAGCACTTACACTACATATGATTTTCACTACTTTTCAAAGTCAAATTTTTAGTTTGAACTGGTAAAATCGAAAGCCTCCATGTTCACTCCCTAACTCCCTCCAAAACGCAGTGTTTCTTGGAAATGGAGTTAAACGAGACTGTAACCTCCATGAGGGTTAACCACCCAAGGATTTTTGCTATTATATTCCCAGAGCCTGACACACAACAGGCCTTCAGATGGGTTGTTGAGACCAGAACAAATTATTCAGACCTCCTGGTAGTCCAGGGAGGACTCTGCGTGTCCACCGCAGGGGGCATGGGTTCGATCCCTGGTTGGGGAACTAAGATCTCACATGCCGCAAGGAGTGGCCAAAGAATAGGGGAAAAAATTCTTTGCAGTCTTTTGTGCACATACACTCCTACATTAGAAAACATAAAACCAGGTCACAGAGTCATAGCTGAAGCTTTTGGATTGAGCGTTGGCTGTACTGCAGGGTGAGATGTGTTGGCTGAATTGATTCTAAGTTCAGAACCTTCCAGAAGAATATGGTTGCTGCTACACTAGCTGAGCACTAACATCAACTCTCTGGGCCCTCATGTTTCCATTTTCCCGTCCCTGAGACTTGCTATCAGGACAGGCACACACTAGGACTCACGAAATGCCAATGCAAAGGGCTTATTCTAATATACTCCAATTCTAATCCCAGGAAATGTACACTTAAGTGCTTCTGTTATTTAAAAATCTCTCTTAGAGACACAGGGAACACTCACAGGAGGTATAAATGGAATTTGGGGTTGAAAAGGACATTGGCTTTCGATTCCAAACCTCCCCTTTGACAGCTGATGAGAGAGACCCGGGAAGGGTCATTGGCCCAACCTCCAGGACAAAACCAGTCTGCTGAGTAACAGCAGTCCATGGCACTTCCTCTACAACCAGGGGAATTATTTCACAATTAAGTTCTTTTCTCAAGATCCTCCTACTTAGACTCTTAACAGAAGGCAACATTTTGTGTGCTTGAGAAAGGGAATGTGCTCAAGTCTCCATGGTGGGCTGGGGAACTTTCCTAGCTGTTAGGAAACGGAGAAAAATGTCCAGGAAACTTCCCCGCAGAGAAATGCAATGGTACAAGTAAGTGAATCGGCGTTTATTATCTCTCAGGAACCAATGGAACAAATGAGCGGCTGCAGTTCATTTCCAGGCAGACACTGCCCTCCTGTTTCATTCAGTTCTGACATGGATCAGACTAGAAAAAGTCTACCTGACAAATAAGATGTCAACTATAACACAATTAGGACTGTGTCATTTTAAATGTTGGCAGAAAAATGAAGTGCAGTCCTAAGTAACGCAACCAACCTAAGTGTCACCTAGCACACAGGGAAAAAGTACGGTTTAGGTCTATTAGAATAACAACTACTTAGGTTTCAAATATCGAACATTCAAATATTCGGATATGAATATTCAAACATTCAAATATCACTTATTATTCAACAAGAATTTAACTTCAGGGAAGGTGAGGGAAAGGGCATGGAATGTGCAGAGGGGCACGTCTGGCCAGGGCTGGGGCCAGCCATGGACCTGGGCCGTCTGCATTCAAGGCACTGGCTTCTGCAGCGTCTGGACAGAAGGCAGGAGAGTGGGGAGCGCTGCAGCGAAGACACTGACAACACAGCAAATTCCTTTATTTGCAATTTAAGAGCAACGCGGGGATCCAGAGATAGGCGTGACTTGCTAATGTGAAGCCCTCCCTAGGAGCACCACCACCAATGCTTCGTTGTTCACTGGCTGTTGGCAAGCAGGTTCTTAAAGAAAAATAGGATTCTCTAGAAAAGACTTGGGGAAAGCTGACCGGTGAGGCGACAAGTGGAATAGGAACGGTGCTCAGCTTCCCTAACCAGGTTCAACATTAACACGGACGTGTCCCTGCGGTGGAAACAACTGAATGAAAGTTAGAGAGTCAGGATTCCACCTGCCTTTCACTCTCTTTCAAGATCAGCAAGATTTTCAGTCAGGACAGGCACACACTAGGACTCACGAAATGCCAATGCAAAGGGCTTATTCTAATATACTCCAATTCTAATCCCAGGAAATGTACACTTAAGTGCTTCTGTTATTTAAAAATCTCTCTTAGAGACACAGGGAACACTCACAGGAGGTATAAATGGAATTTGGGGTTGAAAAGGACATTGGCTTTCGATTCCAAACCTCCCCTTTGACAGCTGATGAGAGAGACCCGGGAAGGGTCATTGGCCCAACCTCCAGGACAAAACCAGTCTGCTGAGTAACAGCAGTCCATGGCACTTCCTCTACAACCAGGGGAATTATTTCACAATTGAGTTCTTTTCTCAAGATCCTCCTACTTAGACTCTTAACAGAAGGCAACATTTTGTGTGCTTGAGAAAGGGAATGTGCTCAAGTCTCCATGGTGGGCTGGGGAACTTTCCTAGCTGTTAGGAAACGGAGAAAAATGTCCAGGAAACTTCCCCGCAGAGAAATGCAATGGTACAAGTAAGTGAATCGGCGTTTATTATCTCTCAGGAACCAATGGAACAAATGAGCGGCTGCAGTTCATTTCCAGGCAGACACTGCCCTCCTGTTTCATTCAGTTCTGACATGGATCAGACTAGAAAAAGTCTACCTGACAAATAAGATGTCAACTATAACACAATTAGGACTGTGTCATTTTAAATGTTGGCAGAAAAATGAAGTGCAGTCCTAAGTAACGCAACCAACCTAAGTGTCACCTAGCACACAGGGAAAAAGTACGGTTTAGGTCTATTAGAATAACAACTACTTAGGTTTCAAATATCGAACATTCAAATATTCGGATATGAATATTCAAACATTCAAATATCACTTATTATTCAACAAGAATTTAACTTCAGGGAAGGTGAGGGAAAGGGCATGGAATGTGCAGAGGGGCACGTCTGGCCAGGGCTGGGGCCAGCCATGGACCTGGGCCGTCTGCATTCAAGGCACTGGCTTCTGCAGCGTCTGGACAGAAGGCAGGAGAGTGGGGAGCGCTGCAGCGAAGACACTGACAACACAGCAAATTCCTTTATTTGCAATTTAAGAGCAACGCGGGGATCCAGAGATAGGCGTGACTTGCTAATGTGAAGCCCTCCCTAGGAGCACCACCACCAATGCTTCGTTGTTCACTGGCTGTTGGCAAGCAGGTTCTTAAAGAAAAATAGGATTCTCTAGAAAAGACTTGGGGAAAGCTGACCGGTGAGGCGACAAGTGGAATAGGAACGGTGCTCAGCTTCCCTAACCAGGTTCAACATTAACACGGACGTGTCCCTGCGGTGGAAACAACTGAATGAAAGTTAGAGAGTCAGGATTCCACCTGCCTTTCACTCTCTTTCAAGATCAGCAAGATTTTCAGATCCTGTTCAGGAAGGCATCTAACTTTAAGAGTCAGGATGGCGACAGCAGACAGCTGAGGCCACGCCCCCACGCCCCCTGTGGCCCCCTGGACTATGTTATCTTAATGCTCCTACCCACCAAGCTTGGCAAGAGAAACCATCTGCCTCCCTTGAAAGGAAACCCCGTGTACATAATTGATGGCACTGCTCTTCACGTGTTTTCCTTAGGAGCTCTAGGGCCAAGGCAGCCACGAGAGCTAGTCGTCCACTGTGATGTTCCGGAAGAGGTACGCCATGGACTCCCCGTTGTGGATTCTCCGGATTGCTTCAGAAAGAATCAGACTGATGTCCACAGTCTTTATCTTGGGACACTGCAGCTTCTGCACCTCGTGAGGGACAGTATTCGTCACCACCACCTGGTTGACGCAGTAACAGAAAATAAACACTGTCACTGACGTTGTGTGGCCTGACGTGGTCACTTGGAAACGTGTATCTGACATTTGGTACCCACAGACAAGTTTCAAACGACAAAACCTTACTTTACAGGGTATGTTTATACAAACTAAACCAATACTACCAAGGGAAGGTTTACATTCAAGGGAAGGGATTCAAAAGAGAAACTTATGGAGGTCTTGGTCTATGTATGCAGAAATGATAGGGTGAGACCCAGCTCTGCGAGAAACCTTCCTATTAGAGAAGAGTTTAGGTATTGAGAGACATGCTACTTTAGAATCAAATTATACTGACGTACAGAGAGCAAGTCTTTATGAAAATAGACATATATTCCTAACCGGGCATGCATGCATGCCAAGTCACTTTAGTCATGTTCGACTCTTTGCAACCCTATAGACTGTCGCCCACCAGGCTCCTCTGTTCATGAGGTTCTCCAGGCAAGAATACTGGAGTGGTTGCCATGCCCCGCTCCTGGGGATCTTCCCGCCCGGGGATGGAACCTGTGTCTCCTGTGGCTCCTGCACTGCAGCTGTGTTCTTTACACCACTGAGCCACCAGGCAAGCCCGCATTTCTGACTGTAAATCTGACATCTGCCCCGACAGACTGCAAGCCACCCAAAATGTGATTTCAGTCCTTTGGACAGGGAGGAAGTGATACTGACTGAGCCGCTGAACTATTCACAGAAGACAGAGCAGCAAATCGTGACTCAGGAGCAGACAGACCTCTGGACCAGGAGCGCTGGGCCAGGTGCACTTCCCTGAATGGCTCACCCAGGATGCCTACCTTACTCAGAAATAACGTTAGCTCCTTCCACACAAAATCAAGGTTTCAAACCTCGAAAAGAGTAGACAGACCTCGTCGATGGAGGACTCCTCGATCAGACGGGGGGCCTCTGCGGACAGGATGCCGTGGGTGGCCATGACGTAGATCCTGTAAGCGCCTCTCTCCTTCAGAATCTCCGCAGCCGCCACGAAGCTCTCCACGTCGTCGATGATGTCATCCTGCGGAGAGACCCACACTCGGGCTCGAGGAGGTCCCTCCACCCCCGTCTGTAAACACATGCCTCTCTGCACTTCGGTTCCGAGGGTGTCCAGTGGAGAACAGAGCCATCGCCCAGGTCAAAGACAGGACTGAACAGCCCTCGGCAGCGGCAACAGAGCTGCGCAGACTGAACTTCCGAGGAGAGCGCGGCAAAGCCTTACAATCACACGTGACGTCCCGGCTTCAGCTCAGGAGATCTCCCAAGACTCCTCTCGCGATTTCACACTTCTGATGAAAACCGCACAGCCAGTGTCCCATTTACTGTTTGCCCAAGAGGAAGTTAATTGATGGCAACAAAGCAATGAAGTGAGCCATAGTAACGGCTGGACCCCGTGGCCCAGCAGAAGCAGTTGAGAGCTGGGAGCACAGGTATTGTGTTAAAGTAACAAAGGAGACACAGGTTCTCAATAGTGGAAATGGAGGCCCGTCTAGCTCACTCCATGGCCCACAGACTTCAGGGTGAGGCATAGGGTCAGCTGTTTTCACAGAACCCAGAGCCCTGAAGACAAAGGTTATTTGTGAAACTGAATTTACTTACAGGTGCTACTACTGTGCTCATTTTACATGTGTAAGTTGTAATAATAATCCCTGTTCATCTGGTTTAAAAGTTTCTGCTACTTGTCCTAGGGAGGGTTCAAGACTAGACGGATCCATTTAAATGTACCATCACCACTGGACACCCATCCCAAGGTGGGCACCTACTAAAAGTGATGTGATCTCTGCACAGCAGGGGGACGGTGACCTACCACTATGATCGCGATGCGTCCTCCCACATCTCCAACTACCGTTATGGGTGGCTTCTCCTTGGCCATCATCACTAGGAAAGCAAAACAAATCACAAGACCCCAGTCAGCCAAAGGTCACTAGGTGAATGAAGTCATCACATCACATTCCCTGGAACGGGTGGCAGAGCCCAGACAGACAATTTAAAAATGTGTGGATTTCCCTTAATCAACCTGGGGCCTCCCAGAGATGGGTTATCTAGAGGAGCACCCTCCAGCAGCAAGGAAGCCGAGCTTAAACGTTCCACACCCACATCACAAAGCAAAAAAAAACAGGTGAAATTCACAGATTTTTCCTTTACTCAGTATACCTAACATATTATCATTTTGACACATACTCGATATGCACCTTTATTAGAGACGTTTTACTTTTTTTTTCATCACTGTCTTCCTATTAGGTGTGCCTTCTCCACACGTGGTGATTCTCAGTTGGGACCAATCGCATTTCAAGGGCTCAGAAGCCCTGTGTGCCCAAGACCCAGACCACCCTGGGTGCATGGGGACCTCTGGATGGAGGGTGGAGGAGCAGAGCTAGGAAGATCTCACCCGCACAGAGAAGCAGCCCCGCCGCAACACCATTCAGAACAGAAACACTCCAGTAAAGAAACAGAAATGAATGACACTAAGTAGAAAGTACGGAGAAGGCAATGGCACCCCACTCCAGTCCTCTTGCCTGGAAAATCCCATGGACGGAGGAGCCTGGTGGGCTGTAGTCCATGGGGTCGCTGAGTCAGACACGGCTGAGCGACTTCCCTTTCACTTTTCACTTTCATGCATTGGAGAAGGAAATGGCAACCCACGCCAGTGTTCTTGCCTGGAGAATCCCAGGGACGGGGGAGCCTGGTGGGCTGCCGTCTATGGGGTCGCACAGAGTTGGACACGACTGAAGCAACTTAGCAGCAGCAAGTAGAAAGTAAACAGGGAAATGCTGCCAAAGAGCTGGCTTGATTTCATTTTCTTCCGAGGTGACCTTACTGGGACAAAGAATGTAACCTCACTATCAGATAACTAAATCACTGACATAATCAGTTTCCTGAAAATTAGGAAGCTGAAGACAATAATCACAAGTCCATCATCTTTTCCTGATTTAACTGGTCCTTAAAGTTGAGGCTTCTTATCTACTACAAAATTTACATGTGAAAAAGGCCCATCCCAAATACAAAGCAAACTACAGGATGCAGAAGAGACAGAGGAATTCTCCTTGAAAAGGGGGTTAAGTAAACTGAGCATACTGCTTCAGTCCTGTCCAACTCTTTGCGACCTCGTGGACTACAGCCCGCCAGGCTCCTCTATCCATGGGGAGATCCTCCAGGCAAGAACACTGGAGGGGTTGCCATGCCCTCCTCCAGGGACCTTCCTAGCCCAGAGATGAAACCCGCGTCTCCTGAGGATCCTGCACTGCAGGCAGACCCTTTACTGCTGAGCCACCAGGGCAGCCCCAGCAAACTGAGCGGGCAGATGCGTTTCAGAATAGACATTCTGCTTTTTGGGGAAAGCTTTTTTTTTTTTCCAGCCACTCTGCGTGGCATGCAGGATCTTAGTTCCCCAATCTGTGCCCCCTGCACTGGAAGTGTGGAGTCTTAACCACTGGACCACAGGGGAAGTCTTGGAAAGCTTAATTCTGAAATATCTACTGTAGGAGTAGTGAGGGAAAGGGAAGAGGCTAAATTCAGGGTAATTCTACAGGTCAGTAATTATCAGCAGGCCATCCAGCAGAGCTGACTCCTCTCGACAGGTGCTATAAACCTGGAAGAACAGGTGTCCTTCTGCGTATACCAGCACATCAGCCAGGCTGAAATCCAACACTATGTTACTGGCAAACTTCAACAGACATTTCCTGATTTCCCATTCCGGAAACAAGAGCAATTTCCTGAATTTGGGCAGTCACAAAGGCTCTGCGTATAAGCATCACCTAAACGAGGAAGAAGTAAGCAACCAGCATCAGAAAAGCCTTCCTCAAATCCTGTCTGTAAACTAAACCACGGGGGTAGGTGGTTATGCTGACCTCCCAACTTCTTAAAGAGATGTGGTCCCTTGACCATTTTTCTCTGTAAAAAAAAAACAAAAAGACTGCAAGCTGGTATCTCCTGTCAGACCGCAACAGAAACTCAGCTCTAGTCTGATGCTCCTGTTGACTCTTTGGTAAGCCTGCTGCGGCTACTGCTGCTACCTTTTCCCCCCAAAATTCTGTCAGTTTGAAATGAAAAACAGGCATGGCTAGGGTCAAGGCTTAAAAAAAAAAAAGACTAAGAAACAAAAGCTTCACTCCTGGCACGCTCAGTGCCTGCTCAAAACTGGCGCTGGGAGCAGCACAAACTCAACACGCAATTTGGTGGCAACTAAAAAAAGAGACAGAGTCTTCCCTAGCGGCTCAGACGGTAAAGCGTCTGTCTGCAATGCGGGAGACCCGGGTTCGATCCCTGGGTTGGGAAGATCTCCTGGAGAAGGAAACAGCAACCCACTCCAGTACTCTTGCCTGGAGAATCCCACGGACGGAAGAGCCTGGTAGGCTACAGTCCATGGGGTTGAAAAGAGTCGGACACGACTGAGCGACTTCACTTTACTGTAAAAAAAGAGACAGACTTCATTAGAGCATCGAGAGAACAGGCCCTCATAGGACCTCCCTCGGGATGCAGTGGGTTAAGAATCCGCCTGCCAACGCCAGGGACATGGGTTTGATTCCTGATCTGGGAAGATCTCACGTGCTACGGAGCAGCTAAGCCTGTGCTCCGCAACAAGAGAAGCCACGGCAATGAGTTCAAGCACCCAAACTAGAGAGTAGCCCCTGCTCGTCACAAGTAGAGAAAAGCCTGTGCAGCAACAAAGACCCAGCACAGCCAAAAATAAATCAACAAATAAAATTGCTAAAAACAAAAAAAAATCAGGTATCAGGTCAAAAGAGCTACATCACTAAAATAAATGCTAGTTTACCTGATCACCAAAGCCTGATATTTGACAAATGTTTGCCAACATCCGTCTTGTGTGCAAGTGTGCTAGGTCGCTTCAGTCATGTCTGACACTTTGTGACCCTATAGACTGTAGCCCACAAGGCTCTTCCGTCCACGGGATTCTCCAGGCAAGAATACTGGAGTGGGTTGCCATGGCCTCCTCCAGGGGATCTTCCCGACCCAGGGATCCAACCCGTGTCTCTTCCATCTCCTGCACTGGCAGGCGGGTATATACCAGCAGTGCCGCCTGGGAAGCGCCATCACCCACCTCACCAAAATGCCAACGCTAAAGATTTCACACCACTGCACATTCCACTTCCTACTAAAGCCACAATGATTTCACACTCTCGGAAAGCCAAGCGCTACCCAGATCAGCTCTGCTGTCCTCAACGCCTACAAACGTGTGTAACAAAGTATTTCACAAAAGACGAAATCACTGTAATACCATTCAGTTGTTTTAAAATGCCAAGATAGCATGTCACTTATAAATAGAATCGAAAAGAGCACACAGATGAACTTATTTATAAAACAAAACAAACTCCCAGACTTAGGAAACAGATTTATGGTTACCAAAGAGGAGAGGTGTGAAGGCGGATAAACTAGGAGTTTGGGATTAACAGATATGTTATATATACACTACTGTATGTAAAATAGTCAGCAAGGACTGTATAGCATAGGGGACTCTACTCAATACTCTGTAATAACGTATAGGGAAAAGAATCTGAAAAATAGATACATGTATATATATATACACACATATATATATGTAATATGTGTAACAGATATAATAGTAAATGTATAACTAAACTAGGCTTCCCTGGTAGCTCAGTGGTTAAGAATCCACCTGCCAATTCAGGAGATGCAGGTTCAATCCCTGGATCAGGAAGATGCCCTGGAGAAGGAAATGGCAACCCACTCCAGTATTCTTGCCTGGGAAATCCCATGGACAGAGGAGTCTGGTGGGCTACAGTCCATACAGTCACAAAAGTCAGACACACAACTTAGCAACTAAACAGCAACAACCACAAATAACTAAACCACTTTGCTGTACACTCAAAAATTAACATGGTACTGTAAATAAATCAACTGTACTCCAATATAAAATAATTTTTAAATCATATTAATATTAAAAAAAGAAAACATCTAAAACTTGCAATAATACTAAAAAAAGAAATAAAATTTCAAATTTGAAAAACAGAAAATACCAGAATAGATCCATGTAGGAATGAACTCCTAGCCATTCGTACTATTCAAAACTGTCTTCAATTTACAAATAGAATAAAGACACGGCTGATCTTACGCGGCAATTCCAGCCCTGGGTGGACAGTCGCGTTCTTGACCATCGGCGGGGAATGGCGGCCATCATCCATGTCCATCTCCGCACACTGGGCCTCTCCGTGGATGACAGCCAGGCCCAGACGTAGCCTCTCCGCATACGACTGGGCCCTGAGAGGAAGCCAACGGGAGAGGGTGAGACGCATGGGAAGGAACACTCAGGCGCAGCTTTTTCATCACTTCATTAACCACAGAATGAAAATACCAGTCCACCTTTTACGGACACACAAAGTAGCTGTTTCTACAAGTCAGAATGTGAGGCTCAGGCCAGAATGCAAATGTCTCAAGAGGCACCCTGGGGGGAGTGGGCTGGCATCCGATGCTGGTCGTTTTGGTTCTACTCTGCCCAACAGCCTCCCACTCACCTTTAGCTGCTTTTTGGTTTTGTTTTTTCTCTATTTTTTGGCCGCTTTTCACGCCAGGATATCAGTTTCCTAGCCAGGGAGGGAAGCTGAGACCCCGGCAGTGGAAACTCAGTGTTTTAACCCCTGGACTGCCATGGAAGTCACTCATCTTCAGAATTCTGTTCAAAAAGGTCTCAAAAGCCACTGTCTGAAAGGCGCTTGTGGCATTCTTGTCTTCCTTTTGCTGAGAACTCGAAGGAAGAACTTCATTTTCTCCCAAGGGAAAACTGAATGATTCCAAGAACCACTCATGTTATTTGGAGACCAGAGGTAAAGCTGTGGTTTGGAGTATGACAATGACTTGGGGGAAAGCTGGACTTGTGAGCTTTCACAGGCTGTTACTAGGACAGACCCCGGATACTAACACAGCCCATTTTGACTTCAGAAGCACCCGAAAGGGATGAGTGTATCTGGCTTATTTACCTTTTTGCAGCATCAGGCGACTTAGCTACAATGACTGCATTTCTGTAATTTGGAATCTAGATTTGGAGGAAAAATGAGAAAATACTGAAAAGGTATCAAAAAATAAATAAACAAAAATACTTGGGTGCTGGCATTACATCTTTTTTCCTCTTATAAAAATGATCCATATTAGCAAATAAGTATGCTAGAATCTCATTCACATAGTTACCATTTTTTAATCCCTATCAATTAGCATCATGGCCAAAGTAGGCTACATCAAGAAGACAAAAAACAATTCTTAAAACCTTCATTTTAGAAAACAAAAGCAAATGGCTAAAGATACTAAGAAGGAAATCTGTCTTTACTGTCTTTAAAAAATAAAAGACCCTCTGTGCCTCAACGCTGACCCTGGCTGCCTCAGGCGTTAAGGCTTCAGCAAGAGACCAGGTGATCACCCTGTGCGCCTTCCAACACGGAAACCTGGTGCCAGAGAAGAACTACGTGGGGTCTCTTTTGAGGACAAGGGGGTATTTGCTGGTGCTCCTCACTTCTTCCTGGATATACTGAAGCAGGAAAGGTGAGGCTCTAAGGTTGTCCACAGGAAAGCTGAAAAAGCCTTGTATTTCCTTTTGATGAAGATCCATAGTGATAATGTGAGTTAAACCTGAAATTTTAAAACACAAAATTACAAAGTTCACCCCTACAAATTGACAGCTACAGTGGACAAAAACTAGACACCCAATGCCTGCTTCCTCACAGAAGACGGAAGGCAGGGGCTACTGTGAACAAGTGCGCCGGTTCTACACCTTATGTGCAACCTTAACAAAACTTAGTAAAGACAACGTTAAGCCTGATGTAAAGGAGCCTATAACCTTCCTCACGGATTAGAAAACTAAACCTAGAAAAAACAGTGCTCTCCTTCTCTAACCATTAGCTTGGGCCTGAAAACCAGGAAAAGAAATCAGGCAGGAGCAAAAGTATGGCTAGGGCATTAAATACTGGAGCAAAAATGGATGTAAAAAACAAGTAAGGCCTTGATTAAAGAATCTAGGAAGAAATGTTGAAGGGTTGCAGATAAATGCAGAAGAAACAGGAAAGCAAAAGCCAAGTAATATACATACTAGAAAGAAAGAAACCACAAAACACAAGGATAAGACACTGAAGAGTCCAGAAAAATCTATGCTATGTCCTAAGAGGACGGGTTAGGAAGTACGCTTACAGAAAAACAGTGAAAACATACTCTCTTAATCAACAGTGCTAAACAAAAGAAAATGTACACTCATGGCAAGTGGCCAAGCTCACTGAAAATTTCCAGAGCAAAATTTCTGGTTCTTTGGAAAGAACCAGAATTACTTGCTCTTTCCAAAAACATTACACACTTTTAAGGAATAGAATTCAAGTATGTTTCTGAGGACTCAGATCTATATTTGAGTTTTTAAATAAACATGAAGCAAATAAAATCCCAACAATTGAAAGCTGTTACACTGAACAGAAAGTAGGTCACTACAAAAACATACGATGAAAATGACCTGCTATGGTCTGCTATACAGAAAGACAATTAGGGAAGAAGAAGAGTATATAAGCTGAAGAAATGGTAAAAGGAAAACCCAGCTTTGCTACTACGTACGCACAGAATTTCGTGCTCAGTCGCATTTGACTCTTGGGACCCCATGACTGTAGCCCGCCAGGCTCCTCTGTCCATAGGATTATTCCAGCAAGAATAGTGGAGTGGGCTGCCATTTCCTCTCCTAACAGACTTTCCCAGCCCAGGGATCAGATTGAACCCGCCTGTCCTGAGGCTCCTGCGGCCCCTGCATTGGCAGAGGGGAATTCTTTTCATCACTGAGCCCCCCGGTAGCTAAGGTTTAAACAAATCTAGACCTGAAGCTCAAAAGATCGCAGCTAAATGCCAAGATGGTCAGCCAAAATTTCAATGATGATAAGATGAACAGGACGTAGAATGAGGAAAAAGTCCAAGTTGAGAGAAAAGAATCCTGAAGCAGACAAGGTCACTCTGAAGCGGGACAAACAAGAAAAAAAATATACACCTAAGCTCACGATCCCTAATCAGAATCATGCAAAAGCAAGCAAGACAAAGAAACTACCCAACAACACTCAGAGAAATAGGTATCCACCAACCACCTATGGCTGTGGAGTATGGACTACTCTGGCCCGGGGAGGGTCCTAACCGCCAGTGTGGGGCCCCGGGCGTGGGCCACACTCACCTGCTTTTGCCAGCATGGACGCCAGGAGCTTGCACACAATGGAGC
Organism: Cephalophus harveyi; assembly: GCA_006410635.1. Classification (NCBI taxonomy): domain Eukaryota; kingdom Metazoa; phylum Chordata; class Mammalia; order Artiodactyla; family Bovidae; genus Cephalophus; species Cephalophus harveyi. The sequence goes on along the minus strand of SJYT01085032.1, from coordinate 58,127 downwards.
CCCTCTTCCGCATCTTGCTCTGCTTGCTGTAGGGGAAGTAGGGGATGACACCAATGATGTTCCTGGCACAGGCGGTTTTCAGCGCATATGCCATGATCAGCAACTCCATCACGGCCGTGTTCACGTCTCTGAAACAGGTGAGATTTGTCCTTTGGGATTAATGTCATTTATTAACCCCTGGCAAGGATCTCAATCCCAGCAACCTGACCTGGGTTGCCAAGCCGGGTGTTAATGTGAATCATCTCAGTAGCTTAGGATGGCACCTCCTCAACAGAGGAAGCAGCTGGTCGGCTTTTCTTTTGAGCTGCGTGAACTCTAGTTTGCATCTGAGGTTACTGACATTCACAGCACCATCATCCACACTCATCTCTGCCTGGATCTGTCAGTGACACGGTCATGGGAGTGGCAGGTGAAGCAGATGTTGACTGCTGATGACCAGAGTTAACCCACACCTGCTGGTACCATCCCCAGGACCTGAACTCGGGCCAGGGTGCTGGCACCTCCTTTTCCTGGGAACACCAGGGAAAATCCACCAGCCCTTCTATTTAGCTGAAATAATTTGTTTATTTTTGGGGTGGAGAGACGGATGAGCGGGGCAGGAAGGTCTTGGGTGTTAAAATTTCCAAAAATCTCCCCCACTCCTTCTTTCCCTGAGATACAGATTCACGTGCGTGCTCAGTCGCTCAGCTGTGTCAGACTCTTTGCCTGGTAGGCAAAGGGTATGGACATAGCCTACCATGGGATTCCCCAGGCAAGAATCCCGGAGCAGGTTGCCATTTCCTTCTCCACAAGAATCTTCCTGACCCAGGAATTGAACCCAAGTCTCCTGTGGATCCTGCATCGGCAGGCAGATTCTTGACCACTGAGCCTCCTTCGATACAAAGATTACCCAGACAAACAAGAAGGAAATGTGAATCTGAAAGGTATTCAAAGGAAAGGCTATTTCCAAATTTTAATGAATGCTGACTGCCACCCTTTGCCAAGACTGATCAAGTATAAGGTAAGGCTCTGCTCTTAAAGGGCCTTGAAATCCTTCAGGATGACCTTCCAAAGTTCAACCCTCTCTCTATGATGTGATGATGTGAAGTTGCTCAGTCGTGTCCGACTTTTTGCGACCCCGTGGACTGTAACCTACTAGGCTTCTCTGTCCATGGGATTCTCCAGGCAAGAATACTGGAGTGGATTGCCATTTCCTTCTCCAAGGGATCTTCCCGACCCAGGGATCGAACCCAGGTCTCCCACATAGGAGGCAGACGCTTTAACCTCTGAGCCACCAGGGAAGACCCTCTCTCTAGCCTCCTCCCAAATCTTCTTAGGATTGTCCAAGTGTCCTCAAACACCCTTTCTTTTGCATTAGGAGTGTATTTCCCTTGCCTTTCCAAGATAAAGAAGATCATTTCCCATGTCCTAGTTCCCACCCAAGTGAGGAACAGGCTCTTCAGATTATACTTTACAAAAAAAAAAAAAGAGTTTTAATTATTTATGTTAATTTTTGGCCATACCCTGTGGTATGTGGGATCTCAGTTACCAGACCAGGGACTGAACCTGCACCTCTGATTTGGAAGACAGAGTCTTAACCCGTGGATCACCAGAGAAATCCCTGGATTATTTATTCAGTTCTTGAATCACCTGATCAAAATGGAAAGTCCTGCCATCTACACAGCAGAAACTTAATAATAGCACCTGGGAGTGAACGATGCAAAGACACCCTTTCACTCTGACACCAGCTCCGCGCCCACGCTCACTGGGGGGGCTTCCTACCTCCCCTTTGTAGTCTGGACTTTTCACGACTACTTCAAGCTTCAGTCACAAGCTTCTGTGTTTATTTCTCCCACAGGGTAGGCAGAGATGATTCTGGGCTCAATTTCAAGATGCAACTGTCAACTGAGACATTCCTTTTGGATTGCTAATAGGTTACATATTTTCCAGTTACCATTTCCTTCCTCTGAAATAAACTGGAGTCTTCTTCTCCCTCATATTCCCAAGTTAATAACATCCCACGTCCGGCATCAAAAGGTCAGAAGACACACAACCTTTTGGTATAATCGTGACAAGACACTTATCAAACACTTTCAAGGTTATTAGGTTGGTGCAAAATAACTGCGGTTTTGCACTGTTGAACTTTGCTGTTTTGGAATACTTCCTTAAATAAATGTGGTTATATTATACATCATTTTAATGCACGTTTCTCACTTTATGTTTTTTTGCTAATGACTTATTACTGTGTATCTTATATTTATTTTAAACTAGGGAAATGACATTACACAAAAAGCAAGTTCCTGTGATTCTCTTATTCAAGTTCAAACTGCATTATAAAGCAGCGGAGACAACCAGCAACATCAACAATGCATTTGGCCCTGGAACTGGCTAACAACGTACAGGGCAGTGGTGTTTCAGAAGTTCTGCAAAGGAGACGAGAGCCTTGAGGATGAGGAGCGCAGTGGCTGGCCATTGGAAGTTGACAACAACCAACCAAGAGCATCATCGAAGCTGATCCTCACAACTACACAAGAAGTTGCCAAAGAACTCGATAATGACCATTCTACGATCAAACAGCCTTTGAAGCAAACTGAAAAGGTGAAAAAGCTCAATAAGTACGTGCCTTGTGAGCTGACCAAAAATAAAAAAACTGTCATTTTGAAATGTCGTCTTCTCTTATTCTGTGCAGCAACAATGAACCATTTCTCGATTGGACTGATTGTGACATGCAATGAAAAGTATATTTTATACAACCAGCAACAACCAGCTCAGTGGCTGGACCGAGAAGAAGCTCCAGAGCATTCCCCAAAGCCAAACTTGCGCCCAAAAATGTCACGGTCACTGTTTGGTGGTCTGCTGCCAGTCTGATCCACTACAGCTTTGTGAATCCTAGCGAAACATTACATGTGAGAAGTATGCTCGGCGGATCGATGAGATGCATCGAAAACTGCAACGCCTGCAGCTTGCAGAAAGGACCCAATTCTTCTCCACGACAACACCTAACCGTACGTTGTACAACCAACACTTCAGAAGTTGAATGAATTGGGCTACAAAGTTTTGCTTTGTCCGCCATATTCACCTGACTTCTCAACAACCAACTACCACTTCTTCAATCATCTTGACAACTTTTTGCAGGGAAAGTTTCCACAACCAGCAGAAGGCAGAAAATGCTTTCCAAGAGTTTGCAGAATCCCGAAGCACCAATTTTTATACTACAGGAATATACCAACTTATTCCTGGCAACTTATTTCTCTGGCAAAAATGTGTTGATTTTAATGGTTCCTATTTTGATTAATAAAGATGTGTTTGAGCTCAGTTATGATTTAAAATTCACGGTCTGAAATTGCAATTACATTTCTATTAACCTAACACTTAGGAATTCATACTACTTGGTCAGTTTTCCGCACTCTTCAATAATTTTCATCCTGCATCATCCACTTACCAAATAATTACTGAGCACCTTGCATCAGGTACCGTGTTAGGTGGGGAGGTGACATGGTAAAAGAGGCTGACCGCATCCTGTTGGGGGTGGCGAGTCCTCTGGCTCTCCCTACCATCACCCTTGGAATCATTTGTCCCTAAAAGGAGCACACTAACTCACCTGAGAATGTCCCCTTCCCCTTCTGATCCTTCAGCACAGAGAAGAGAGCTCCCAGCCCACAACAGATCATCTCAGTGGATGCCTGTGGGCTCTGGGGATTCAGATGAACCCGGCACGGCACTCAGCATAGAATGTAGGTAACTCAGGAGTCCGTCTCTAAACATCAGGCATCACATACCCTCTATCAAAAGCCTCTTCCACATACAGACTGCTTGCTGACGTTAGATAAGCTTTCTTAATCTTTCACTGGTGCGGTGCAGTATGTGGCATTAAAAAAGCTTCACTGGACGTGGTGGTTTCTTATACCAGATCCCAATGCCAACAATACAGTGAGAGTTGAAGTTAACTAAACAGATCCTGGAAGGGTATCTGTCTGGGTCATGGGTTTTCAGCTGTCTTTGTGACGGCATTTACAGTACACAACCATCCACCACCAGGTTTTGACACCACGCAAGGGAGGGCCGGATGGTAAGACATTGAGTGTAACAAGAGGAACAAAAGTTTTGGAGAAGCCTTGATTTCAGAGTAACCTTCTTTCCACTAATTACTAATCTCTCCCATGAGGTTTTTATTTTTTTTTTACTTTTTCCGTTTCCTAATGACCTACGCACCAGGGAGTCACCATTCTCTAGATCCAGGCTAAGGAAAGCCTCCCGTGACCAACCCCCTTTCGGTCAGGAAGGCGACAAAAGGGCCTTTGTCAAGGGGCTTTACCCATTCTCTGAGGGACGCCGGACAAACTGGATCCCAGGCAGCTACTGCGTGAGTTAGCAGGGCCAAGAGAAACTGGCTGGCAGCTTCTGCTTTGTTCATCTGTTCCCAGCACGTTCTGGCTAGGGCCTGTGATCTCTAAGCAGAGCAATCTTAGCTGCTTACCGACTCTCCTCCTCCTCCCCAAGACTGCCACGGCTTACGAGCCTTGGCTGCTACTGCTCTCTCACTTCCGATGGGCAGAAAACGAGTCCGACAGGACACAGTCTATACGTATCAGTCAAAAATGCAAAAACAGACCAGCGACACAGACGGAAGTACTGAGAACAGGGTCAGGGAGCAGGATGTACGCCACCTCCACCTCCAACAATTAATCACTTGCAGCAAGTAAGCTGTCATGTTCTTTTAAGGAGTCATCTTATGTGGCTCAGTGGTAAAGAATCCACCAGCCGATGCAGGAGACATGGGTTCAATTCCTGAGTGGGGAAGATCCCCTGGAGAAGGAGATGGCAACTCATCCCACTATTCTTGCCTGGGAAATTCCACGGATAGAGGAGCCTGGTGGGCTACAGTCCGTGGGGCCGCAAAGAGATGGACATGACTTAGCGACTAAACACCAACAGTTACATCAACAAACTAGAACGTGTGACATAAAACACGAAAACTTGTCCTTCGAACAACACTTTGTAAAGCTTCCTATCTAGTTCACTTGGTTCCAGTGTTCAGTTTACCTGGGAACTCCCTGAGTACCTCCCTGTGACAGTGTGATTTACTGTAAGGAATACCTATTTGGTTGCCATTTCAGGCTCTGTCTGGAAACCCTTGGAATTTCCTAAGCTTTGAGACAAGTAAAGGTGTCTTTAGTTGTTAATGAGGTGACTTTTGGACTGCACCTGGGAGACAGACCTCGTGTTAGAGAAGTTGAACTTTCAGTCCTACCCCATGTCTGGATTCAATCAATCGCCAAAGGCTAACGATTTAATAGATCATACCACTGTAATGAGGCCTCTGTAAAAACCCCAAAAGGAGGGGGTTCAGAGAACTTCCGGGTTGGAGAGCTGGGGGGAGAGCGGCTGAACGCTTCAGACCCCTCCCTGCATACCTTGCCAGGACACCTCTTGACTTCCACCAGAGTCAAGTCCTGAGGGGAATTCAGGATGGAGAAAAACAAGCAGCTGTCTAGGCTTTGGGTAACAGGCCCTAGATAAAAAGATGCATACCTAAGGGCTAATTTCAATGACCCCAAATCCTTGTCTTCCCAAGTACAGAAAAGCACTAAAGTCATTGTGATGTCTCTGCTTCATGATCAGTGATAATCTTCTGATGTTTCACTTACCGCCCCCCCCCACCCCCTCCAACCTGGAAAAAAACTCACACATATCCTGGTCCCTCTCTTACCTCATCAGAGCGGTTCCTTAGTGTCATCTCTGAGACTGGCTCCAAGGCTATAGTCCTCAGTAAGGTCCTCAAATAAAACTTAACTTGCAACTTTTAAACTGTGCATTTTGCACCGACTGGCAATCTATATAACCACGTATGGCAGATGGGACTAAAAAACTAAATTCCCCACTAAATTAACTAAATTTAGTTGTTATTCAAATGTTCTGTAGTCAGGCAACAGAATGTTGTTTTACACTGTTTATTGGGACAAACCCAATAACTCTTCATGGGATACACACACACATATTCTTTGTCTTTTCTCCAAATTCCCCTCCCATCCCCATCATCCTGAAAGATACAGGAACTGTCCCTGAAGGTGTTTTTGCTTTGATACCACCAAACTGAACCCCAGGGAAGACAACTGTGGCTTCTAAAATAATCTCAAAACAAGTACACACGGGGAACAGCACCATCTTCAGGACGGGGTTCTGGTTTCTAAAAGCATCACGTGTATCTGTGCTGCTGCTTCAAAGAGAAGCCTTTCCACATGGTGAATATGTAAAATTACTGTCATGCTATCCTCTAAGAGTCACTCTCCCCACTGCAACAAAGCATGAGTAGAAAAAAACAAACAAAAAAACAACAAATATTTCCCAGTAAGCTATTAACCAACATGTTTTTCCATGTTTACTTTGTCCTTCCCCTGGAAAACTCGTCCACATTATAAAGTTCAGGCTATAGTACTGCCCCAGCTCCACCCTGGATTGCATGTATTAATATTTCTACTGCCTTCTTGGTTACCATGAGATACGGCAACCAATAATTAGATAAAGCACAACTTCCTGCCACCAAGGAAACGAACTGCCTATCCTGAGGGGCACTCAACAAAATCAAATGGCCAGAGTGTCAACGTCTTCCAAAAGTGTCACAAGTTTTGAAAGTCAAGGAAAGACTAAGGGACAGTTCCAGACTGTCTACGAGATAAGATACGTGACAAGTAAGTGCTGCCTGAACCTGAGATCTGGGGAACAGCACACAACTGGGGATGGTGTCTGAGCCTTAGGTGGTAATGACACAGAGGTCTCAGTATCCTGATTTTGATGGCAGCACTGTGGCTGTATGGGAGAATGCCCTCGTTGGGGACTAACTTGTGGTCTGGTGGTTAAGCTTTCACTGCTATGGCCCCAGGTTTGATCCCTGGTCAGGGAGCTGAGATCCCACAGACCATGTGATGCAAGAAAAAAACAAAAGGGAAGAGAGAAAGAAAGAAAGCTCTCCTTTGTAGGAATCACACACTGTGTGATTTGGGGGGTGGGGATATGAGACTGGCAAGTTTGTCTCAAGTGGCTATACTGCATAGGCAAGTTTTCTGAAAGTCTGTGACTGTTTCAAAATCTGAACCTTTAAAAGATGAGGTGCTGTGTTGATATGATACATGGCTTTATTTGTTTAAGTTCAGCAATGTGCAACAGCAATTTTTTTTTTTCTTTTTGGCCATACCATCAGGTTTGTAGGATCTTGGTTCCCCAACCAGGGGTTAAACCCATACCCCCTGCAGTAGAAGGGTACAGTCCTCACCACTGGACCACCAGGGAACTCCTTCTACGCAAAAAATTAAGAAAAACATACACGCAACTGCTTGAACACGCAGAGTCTCCGAAAGGATGCCTAGGAACCTGGTGACACCTGCCATATCCAAGGAGGGAAGCGGAGGGGCTGAGGGCAGAGGCAGGCCTGGCTACACACCCTTTTGAAATCTGAACCATGCAGAGAAATTAAAATGGCTTTTATTTTGGTTTTGAGGATCATCTGAATGATGGAGCCTAAATTTGTTTGTACATATCCAACAGAGAGAAACAAACACCTACTTAAACTAGTTATCTCAGAAGACTAGCAGGGTGGATGATGGCTGGGGAATTTTTATTTTCTGATACATGCTTCTATAAAGCTTGTGTTTTTAGAGAGGAATATTACTCCTATAATCAGAAAAAAAATGTTAAAAATGAAATACTGAGTAGCTACCAGTTATCAGTGTACAAGGAAACTCTATACTAAGGTTCAGATCACTCTCTCCATGACCCTGTGGTCCTCAGCTTCCTTCAGGCCAACTTTATCAATCCCTTCAGAGGGGACTGTAAGGAAAAGGTTTTTTTCTTCTCTGTACATTCACAACACTGAATACTGCTGGTCACCAAATGTGTAGGGGTTTTCCCATAGACACATAATTCTCAGAATCTTGGGGACACCACCTGGGTGTCCTACAATTCAGTTCAATTCTGATCGTCTCTCTCTTGACATAGCAACAGATCCCACAGCTTAAGGGCCCAGTCCCATGGGACTTCACTTCAGATATGGGCAAGTCCAGGCTGTCACCTGTCTCTAATCAACCTGCTATAAATTGAGAGGTTCCTAGGACCCACTCCTCAGCTCTGATTAGCTNGATCGTCTCTCTCTTGACATAGCAACAGATTCCACAGCTTAAGGGCCCAGTCCCATGGGACCGCCCCTCCTCACTTCAGATATGGGCAAGTCCAGGCTGTCACCTGTCTCTAACCAACCTGCTATAAATTGAGAGGTTCCTAGGACCCACTCCTCAGCTCTGATTAGCTTGCTAGAGCAAATTAATAATAACAATAATAATAAAAGAACAACTCAGGGAATTCCCTGGAGGCCAGTGGTTAGGCCTTGGTGCTTCCACTGCAGGGAGGCACGGGTTTGATCCCTGGTCGGGGAACGAAGATCCAGCATGCTGTATGGGAGAAGGGTGCAGAGAATCCCCACCCTTGCTGTGTGCACCCACCTCCCGGCACCCCCATCTTCACCAACCCAGGCCTTCTGGAGGTTTTATGGAGGCTTCATGATACTGGCACAAGTGGTCAAATCACTGGCCACTGGAGATGGATTCAACTCCTCCCCAGAGGACATGGGGGCTCGCTTGAAGGTACCCACCCTCTCATCACAAGGTTGGTGCCCCTAGGAACCAGCCCCCATCCTGGGTTTAGCCAGGGGATTTCCAAAACTCCCTGCAGTAACATAATTCAGGGGTAACTGAAGGGGGCTTGTTCTGAATAACGGAGATATTTTGACAGCTTTTCTCAAGGTGGAAGTTCCAACAGTTTTAGAGCAGCAATAGACGGTGTCTGCAATAGAGATGGTCGGGGGAACCAGCCACTGTGCAAAATTAAATGCAGCGCAAAAACGGGCCTCGGCAGATATGAACCCGAGCAGCTATGCACTGCATTTAACAACAACAAAGGCTTTCAGTAGAGCGGAACAGACAGACCCTGGCAAATGCAGCGAGGATATTTTGTCCTTGAGGAGTTTCAAGCTTGGAAAGACGGTCAAATAAACACACAGCAGTTAAGTACAGTGTGACAAGCATGGAAAGAATTCCAGAAGACCGAATATGTGTGTCTGTATACATGCAAACACATACACACGTATAGTATTTTAGAAAGCTTGAACTGATTGAGACGTGAAGCTCTGGATTTTTCAAAGACGCCAACCCCATTCCCAGTGAGGGGCTGAGAGGAGACAGCCCCGCGGGCAAGTTCACACTCAGGCATGCCAGGACTCTCCCAGGGCCTGTCCTCCTGCCTGGAGAGCAGCAATAGACGGTGTCTGCAATAGAGATGGTCGGGGGAACCAGCCACTGTGCAAAATTAAATGCAGCGCAAAAACGGGCCTCGGCAGATATGAACCCGAGCAGCTATGCACTGCATTTAACAACAACAAAGGCTTTCAGTAGAGCGGAACAGACAGACCCTGGCAAATGCAGCGAGGATATTTTGTCCTTGAGGAGTTTCAAGCTTGGAAAGACGGTCAAATAAACACACAGCAGTTAAGTACAGTGTGACAAGCATGGAAAGAATTCCAGAAGACCGAATATGTGTGTCTGTATACATGCAAACACATACACACGTATAGTATTTTAGAAAGCATTTAACATACAAACATATTTACAGTTTAGAGAAAACTGAAGTTCACATGAAGAGACAGCAAGGTACATCACTAAGACTTCTAGAGGAAAAGGGATAAAGTCGTGCTCTTACCTGGGTATTGTCTGTATAATGAAAATATCTTGGCCACGAACAGATTCTTGTATTTCAACTCTTGTTTCTGAAAAATAAAAATGTTCTATAGTCTTAAGGAAACGTACTTCATGCTGTAAGAATGCTATAAGAATTGGAGGGAGTAAAGGGGAATCTGAACAGCAGCTCACTGGAAAAGACCCTCATGCTGGGAAAGAGTGAAGGCACGAGGAGAAGGGCACCACAGAGGATGAGATGGCTGGATGGCATCACCGACTGGGTGGACATGAGATTGAGCAAGCTCCAGGAGTTAGTGATGGACAGGGAAGCCTGGTGTGCTATAGTCCATGGGGTCGCAAGAAGTCGGACATGACTGAGCGACTGAACTGAACTGAAATCAACACTTCATTTAGTGCACCAAAATAAATTCTTAATAGATCTCGGAATGACATGTACTGGAAAAAAATAGCCAAGCTCAGGGGAAAATAAGCCAAAAATAGACTAGAAGGCAAAAGCAATAATCTGGTCTATGTAAAACCTCAGGGTCCAGAAAACATCCATCACTAAATAAACACAAGATGCTCAGGGAAAAGTATTCAGCAATTAAGGAGGCCAAAGGTTAATATCCGTATTGTTCTTTTAACAAGGCCGTGGTCTCCTCTGTGTCAGGCCCTGAGCTGGGGTCCCAGAGAGGAGGACTGGACCAAGGGGACAAAGTCTGACTCAGGAGAGACAACGCAGTGCCAAAGACTGGCAAACACTCCAGGCCAACGTGTAGGAGAAAGCCCAGCCACGAGAAAGGAGAAAAGGCCTGGGAACGATGGCCTCACCGCAGGCTGGACCATGCAGTGGGAACGCAAGTATGGAACAGCAGGGGCAGGGGTGTCACTGTGCATCTGGAGACAGCCTGAAAGACAAGGACACAGAAAGGAGGGCAGGGAGCCAACCGTGACCAGACTTCCCAAGAGTCTGGACTTTATTCCAAAGTAGAAGGAGAACCACTGGAGGCTTCGTGTGATCACTGGCTACTGTGTAAAGAAAATGGTGGCAAAGCAGGAGTGGCTACTTGGAGAGAGCCACTCCAAGACGTTTTTTAAGGAGCCTAGGCAAGTGACAGACAGTGCGTTGGACCAGAGCAGCAGGAGTGGAGGTAGTGAGAGAAGCAGGCAGATTTCAAATGGATTCCTGATCAGAGCACACAAGACATGCTGATGGGTGTGATGAAAGATGAAGCAGGTGAGATGGGCAGAAACTAGGTCCCAAAGGGCCCCAACATGATTGCTAAGGAGACTGAACTCTAGCCTATAAAATGTGAAGCAGAGGTAAGTAAAAAAACGTTTGCATTGTGGAAATAACCTGTTGGAGGGGAGCAGAGCAAACTAAAGGCTGAAAACGAAAGTAAGAAGACCTGTTAAGAAGCTACTTTGACGAGAGAGAGAGAGAGGAGGCCCAGAACAGTGATGGGAAGATGGAGAAAAAGGCCCCCCCTAAACCTCCCTCCTTTCCTCGAATGCTTCATTTATGAGATCCCCAAATGCCATCACAATGAACTGAATCTGTTACTGTTAAATAAGCTATCCCACCTATATGCACTCACCTTCACTGGAAGTCAATCCCCGGTTGGGGAACTAAGATTCCCACATCCTGCACAACTCAGTCAAAAAATAAGCAAATTAATTGAAAAAGAAGAATGAAGTCTCTTTTTAGAAAAACTCCAGTTAACAGGCATGTGTTTAACAACAACAAAATAACAACAAAATAAGCATCTCCTGACTTGCCCTGGCAGGAAAGCTTCTGAAGTCACCAAGTTAACAGCTCTTGAGAGTGGAAACTGGATTAAGGGTTTCTGGGGGTTAATTATATAACACAGATGTAACTTGTACACACTCCGAACGTATGCTTTACATTACTACCCAATACTTTGCTTTTCTAGCTCCCCAAATATCAGTTTCATCTTAATTATCTCCTGAGCAAACAAAGAAATATGAATCCAAGGCTTTCAACTTTGCAAAAATAATTCCCAGCTGGGGTTTATTCCTGGAACATGGCTATCAACAAAGTGCCTTCAGCAGTATTATTTCATGTTCCAGCTCTCCCTGGAAACCCAGGCAGGGGATTTCCCTGGAGGTCCAGGATGCTTCCACTGCAGGAGGCGCTGGTTCCATCCCTGGGCTGGGAATTAAAGAGTCCCACATCCTCCGCCTGGTTCGGAACAAAAAACAGGCAGCAACAAAAAAGTGGTGACTAATCCAGGGTGAGCTTTGACAAGACTTGAGAGAAAAAATGAGAGAGAAAACTAACTCCAAGAGGTTTTTAAAGTAAGTCATTACCTATCTAGTACAGATGGCTCTTAACACCATTTGATGACTTAGTGAGACAGATAAACGTAGAAAGTATGTATCAAATACAGCAAAATAAGGAAGAAAAATCTCCTCCATTGCTTTTTTCATTCTAAAATGACACGATATTTGCATTACCTTGGAACAACAGGAAAGAAGACTTAAGGAGAAAACAAGAAGTCAAGGTTTGCTGCTGCTGCTGCTAAGTCACTTCAGTTGTGTCTGACTCCGTACGACCCCATAGACGGCAGCCCACCAGGCTCCCCTGTCCCTGAGATTCTCCAGGCAAGAACATTGGAGTGGGTTGCCATTTCCTTCTCCAATGCATGAAAGTGAAAAGTGAAAGTGAAGTCGCTCAGTCGTGTCTGACTCTTAGCGACCCCATGGAGTGCAGCCCACCAGGCTCCTCCGTCCATGGGATTTTCCAGGCAAGAGTAGTGGAGTAGGGTGATATCACCTTCTCCAGTCAAGGTTTAGAAGTACTGAAAACCTTCCAACCCTATTGTTAAAGAGCAATGGATTTCTGTGTTAAATATGAGTAACACTCGCCTTTTAAAAACATGCCAGTCAATTAATCAGAGCCTGAAGGACTAAGAACGTTTAAGAAGTTTAACTCACCTCCATTGGTCTCTTGATAAACCACAGACTTCCCCAATTCAGCACCAAGACGCCTAAAGGGAGAAAAAAAGCAATTAACGCCCTTCTAGAAGAGCAGAGTCTTAACCACTGGATCATCAGAGAAGTCACAAGTCCAATGAAGGGGACTGGGGTTCAATCCCGGGTCAGGGAACTAAGATCCCACACGCTGCGTAACTCAGTCAAAACGTAAACAAATTAATTGAAAAAGAAGAATGAAGGCTCTTTTTAGAAAAACTCCAGTTCACAGGCATGTGTTTAACAAAAAGACTACAATAATTACATCAGCTGCTGCTGCTGCTAAGTTGCTTCAGTCGTGTCCGACTCTGTGTGACCCCACAGACGGAAGCCCACCAGGCTCCCCTGGGATTCTCCAGGCAAGAACACTGGAGTGGGTTGCCATTTCCTTCTCCAAAGCATGTAAGTGAAAAGTGAAAGTGAAGTTGCTCAGTCGTGGCCGACTCTTAGCGACCCCATGGACTGCAGTCTACCAGGCTTCTCTGTCCATGGGATTTTCCAGACAAGAGTACTGGAGTGGGGTGCCATCACCTTCTCCGACTACATCAGCATTCTCTTACCAAAAAAAAAAAAAATTAGAAAATTTAACTCATTAAGAATTAAAAATCCGCTGTCATTCCGTGAGCAGCTTCTGTAACACACTGCTTTACTGGGAAGAGCCCACAACCAAAGTTTAACATCTAGTTCCATCATTTTTCGAATAATAATTGTCTTGCAAAATTGATGCCAACAAATACGTGGTTAGCAGCAATAATTCCAAAAACACAAGCCATAGGTACATGCCTCAGTGGTCAGAAGCATCAGACTTCCGTGTCATTAACCAAACGCAGTATGAATCTTGTTTGGATCCTGATTAGAACAAACCAAGTAGAAAACTCATTTTTGAGACAAACTAGGAAATATGCTTTCCTTGTGGCTCAGATAGTAAAGAACCTGCCTATAATGCAGGAGACTCAGGTTCAGGAAGATCCCCTGGAAAAGGAAACAGCAGCTCACCCCAGTATTCTTGCCCTCATGGACTGGTGGGCTATGGTCTGTGGGGTCACAAGGATGCATGACTGAGTGACTAACACACACAGTGAAATACATTAGGACTAGACAAGAGAGTAGACAAAGAAATTAATGATGGGTTTTTGTATGTTTTCAGTTCTTATCGGTCAGTATTACCATTTTTATGAGTGAAATAAGAGCTGTTGATAATGGTTGTTGTTTATGTTCTGAATCTGTTCAAAAACACTCCAGTCAAGTATACAACAGAACATTATTCAGTCTTAAAAAGAAATGAAATTCTGGTACATGCTACAATATGGATGCTGTGCCGTGTGTTCAGTCGCTCAGTTGTGTCTGACTCTTTGCGACCTCATGGACGGTAGCCCGGCTAGGCTCCTCTGCCCATAGGGATTCTCTAGGCAAGAATCGGAGAAGGCAATGGCAAGCCACTCCAGTACTCTTGCCTAGAAAATCCCATGGATGGAGGAGCCTGGTAGGCTGCAGTCCATGGGGTCGCTTGGAGTCGGTCGCAAGTGAGCGACTTCACTTTCACTTTTCGCTTTCACACAATGGAGAAGGAAATGGCAACCCACTCCAGTGTTCTTGCCTGGAGAATCCCAGGGACGGGGGAGCCTGTTGGGCTGCCGTCTATGGGGTCGCACAGAGTCGGACACGACTGAAGCGACTTAGCAGCAGCAGCAGCAGCAGGCAAGAATACTGGAGTAGATTGCCATGCCCTCCTGCAGGGGATCTTCCCAACCCAGGGATTGAACTCAGGTCTACCCACATTGTGGACAGATTCTTTACCACTGAGCCACCAGGGAAGCCCACATTATTGATGGACGTCGATTGAAAAAAAAAAAAACAAAACAGATTCTAAGTAAAAAAGTCAGACACAAAAAAACAAATATTGTATGAGTCCATGTATAGGAGGACCTTAGAATGGGAACATTCACAGCTACAGAAAATAGAGCAGAGGTTACCAGGGACTGGGACGGGTGGATAAAGGGGAGTTAGTACTTAAAGAGTACAGAGTTCCTGTTTGAAATGAGGAAAAAGATCTGGAAATGAACAGTGCTGATAATCACACAACACTGTGAATGTACTTAGTGCCAGTGAATTGCGCACTTAAAAATGGTTAAAACTTAAAACTGTTATGGAACAATTTTTTCAAGAACCAAATATAAGACCAAGGCAAAACCACTGATTATTTAATTCTGCCCTCCCTGCTCTGGTTTCTCTCAGCAAGGCCACTGTGGCAAATCTGACCCAAAATAAACAAACACAAGCTTTATATTTAAAATTAGTGTTTTAGTTGGCCTCAAAAAGAAAGACAAATAATCAGTGGTCAGGAATGGAAACCAGGTAGTAGATTGCAAAAGGACTTTTTGTTTTTTTTTACACTCTTCTAATCTCATTTAAAGCTAACTAAAAAGAACACAGGCATTACTGAGATAATATGACTAAAGTTTCCCCTTTCTTCTACATTTTTCATCTAGAATTTTAAAATATATTCATGCCATGACTTATAAACTGTGAAAACCCCACAGAATTCTAATAAGTTGTTTAAAACGTGAAAATGACTTTAAAAGTTAAAAAACAAGCTTATTTATTTTTTAAACAACTTTATTTGCAAAGGGCTCAGACGGTTCTTTCTCTACAATAGGTTCTGGAACTCTCTACCAGAGCCAACTAGAAAAGAGGCCATTTAGCAAGCATGTATTATTCAGAGGGCCACTATGAACCTCTGCTCCGCTAGACGCTTGAACGCACGAACCATTATTTGGTTCATGTTCACAATGT
Source organism: Cephalophus harveyi (assembly GCA_006410635.1). Lineage (NCBI taxonomy): Eukaryota > Metazoa > Chordata > Mammalia > Artiodactyla > Bovidae > Cephalophus > Cephalophus harveyi. The sequence goes on along the minus strand of SJYT01085032.1, from coordinate 42,639 downwards.
TCTGGGTCCAGTAGAAGGAACTGTCTCTATCTTACTAATGAAGTTCAGGAAAATCAAGTCTCTTGCCCACGGGCAAGACGGCCAAAGTCCTAAGACTCCAAAGGCCACTCGAGCCTGGAGGCTTCCTTAGGTGAACAGGTGAAAAAGCAAAGACTTAAGACTGATAGAACCTAATACGGTTAGACCTGTCGTTTCAATCATCAGCTGCGATAAATCTGCTCCCCTGGGGTTGCCTTGTTCTCACTGCCCTCCCCTACACGTCTGCTTCAGTCCGTGCATCTTGGGCCCCGGGGGCCTTTCACTTGCAAGGCCGCCCCTGCCACCCCCATCTACTGCACCCGATGTTGTCACTACGTGCCGGCCTCCGTCTCCCGGGGTGGGGAGACTTGGGAACCGCAGCGATCAGATCCAGAGGTCAACTCCAACAGTGGGAAAAGCAGCCAAACCCAGAGCCGCCCCCGCTCCCACAAAGCTCTAATCTGGAGGGGGGTGTCCACCGCCTGGGAGGTGGGAGTGGGGAGCCGAAAGCAGGGCGGGGCTCCAAGGACCCGAGGGGTGGGCTGGGGGAGAAGCCAGTTCAGAGTCAACCAGCCCAACGTGTTTTCAGCTGCAGGGTTGGGGTGGGGGGTGAGGGTGGGGGCGGCAGGATGAAGGGCCAAATCACCCCTCGCCCCGGTCGGGGGATGCGGAGGCGAAGAGGAGCAAGGACGGTCTCCCGGAAAGGAAGGGGCCCCTGGGACATCCGCGTCCCCCGCCCCTTACTCGGTGATGCGCTTGGCCAGCTCGGTGCAGGCGGCCGTGGAGTTGGCAGAGAAGACTCGGTAGCCGTTGCGGGCGGCGTTCATGGCGGGGCGGGCGGCGGGGCAGGCTCGCGGGGCGCGGAAAGCGGAGGACACGGAGAGCGGGGGCAGCAGCAGCAGCTTCCTAGGCATCGTCCGGCCCGGGGGCGCGGTTACAGCCGGCCCGCGCGGGGCTGCACCGGGGAGCGGTTCTGACGGAGGCGGCCGCGAGGCCAGCGCAGCGAAGGCGCCGAGAAAACGGCACGGCGGGCGGGGGGCGGGGAGAGTCTCGAGACCCCCAACCTCCTCGTACCAAAGGCCACTTGCTGAGGAATCAGGCGCGACGACAGAGCGAAGTAACCTGCGCCGCCGATCACCTCAAAGATAGCGACGAGGGCACCGCCCCCTCTGGGAATCCGAAAGGCGCAGCTAGAGCGCCAGTACGGTCGCCATCTTAGATGAGGGCAGGGCGGTGGGCAACTCTCCACAAGCTTATTTTTTTCCTAGGAAGATTAAAGATTCGTTTCACCACTTTGATCTTGTCGCCCCAGGGGGGTTCTTTTGCTCTCACGTTCTTGGGCGGTGCAGCCTGGCTTTTTAATGGTGCCAGCCTGTCCAACTTTTCCCCGCCAGGACCCAAAATGTCCGCCTCTGCGCTGACTGACGATCTAGCCCTGAGCCTCTATGGTAGCACAGCGCGAGAGCCCTGCGAGGCGCATGCGCTGGGCTGGGAGGTTGCCTGAGATACTAAAATACCCAAAAGGTGGTGTATCAAGTGTTTATTCCCCAAACGGACTCCAATCTGGAATCAGTACGTTAGGCAAGGCTCTCTGAACGAGTCACAGCATGCTTGGCAGTCTTTGCTCTCTGTGCCCCTGTCCCTCGAAGACCCACTTACGTGACATCTGCTCCACTGGGTCTTTCTAGATACTTCAGCCACAGTAAGCCACCCTCGCCCGCTGGACCGTACCATGCATGGCACCGTGTATAGCTGCTTCTATTTTAATTTAGTTTTGTGAATGTCTGGATGTAAGTCCTCTTAGGGCAAGACCGAGCACCACTTAGTGCTTGCCTTTCTCAGTGTCTGGGGCACACCATCTATCCCTGTCAATTAAGATCCAAGAAGAAAGTTAACGGATGAGGAAACATTTGAGTCACTGTTTATCAGTTGCCCCGGGATTGGGGAGGATGGCTGAGCTCCTCTTTCTTCTTCTGAGGACTCTCCCTGTTGTGACATGAAACTTGAGGGATCAGTTGATTGTGACTCTTGTGACGCCTCCCAAGCCCCAAGCTTCAGGATTTGGAAACAGCTGCCCCAGGGCCTGTTAGCAGCCTGACCCACATTCCAGCTGCCTCTGTAGAATTACTGGCACATTTTTCTCTTCTTTTTTTTAAGCTATATATATATATATATATATATATTTTTTTTTTTTTTAAGTCGCTCAGTCGTGTCTGACTCTTTGCGACCCCGTGGACTGTAGCCCACCATGCTCCTCTGTCCACGGGATTTTCCAGGCAAGAGTACTGGAGTGGGTTGCCATTTCCTTCTCCAGAGGATCTTCCCTACTCAGGGATCAAACCCAGGTCTCCCGCATTGTAAGCAAGACGCTTTACCGTCTGAGCCACCAGGGAAGTCCTAATATATATTTGTAAATATTTATTTATTTTGGCTGCACTGAGTCTCAGTTGCGGCACTTGGGATCTTTAGTTGCGGCACTTGGGATCTTTAGTTGCGGCATGCGAACTCTTAGTTGAGGCATGTGGGATCAAGTTCTCAGGCCCAGGAGTGAACCCAGGCCCCCTGTATTGGGAGTGTGGAGTCTTAGCCACTGGACCAGCAGGGAAGTCCCTCAGGCCATATCTATCTATTTATATCTCCCACAGAACCCCTCAAACCTCAAACTAAACCCATCTTTATTTTCTTGATTCTCTCCAAACTGACCTGCTCCTCTCTTCCTTCTGTGAGTAAACATAACATGAGGTTCCCAGTCAATAAAGCGCCAGAGAAGCCTTGACACTTTCCTTTCCTTCATTTTCTATATCCATTTATCAACATTGACTGAGCATCTGCTGTTTGCCAGGCCCATTTTAAGTAGTTTGGGATTCTTCAGAGAAAAAAAAAAAAAAGACAAAAATTCCTACCCTGGAGAGGAACATCTCTCAGGGGGAGAGAAATTGAAAAATAAACATAATAATTGAGTAAATTATATAGCATGTTAGAAGTTGTATTTATTTCCTATTGCAGCGGTAATAAATTACCACAGAGGGGCTTAAAAGTAAAACAGTAAAGTGTCAGTCACTGAGTTGTGTCCGACTCTGCAACCCCATAGACTGCCAGGCTCCTCTGTTCATGGGATTTGCCAGGCAAGAATACTGGAGTGGGTTGCCATTCCCTTCTCCAGGGGATCTTCTCAACCCAGGGATCAAACCCGGGTCTCCTGCATTGCAGGTGGATTCTTTACCATCTGAGCCATGAAGTGGCTTAAAATGACACAAACTTATAACATCTTACAGTTCTGGAGGTCAAAGGTCCTACAATGGAGGTGTTGGCAGGCTGATTTCCTTCTGAAGGTTCTGGAAGAGAATGCATTTCCTTGCCTTTTCCACTCTCTAGAGACCACTTCTCTCCTTGGCTAGTGGTCCCCATCCCCCATCTTCAAAACCAACAATCTATCTTCTTCAGATCTCTCTCTTTCATCTTTGCTTCCATTCACATATCTTTACCCACTCTGACATCCCTGCCCCCGTCTTATGGACTTCTGTGATGACATTGCATCCAACTGGAGAATCCAGTAAAATCTCCCCATCTCAAGTACCTAACCTCATCTCATCTGTGAAGTCACTTTTACCGTAATCGCCTCGCTGGTTCGGGATGATAAAATAAATTTTCACATATTGAGGTATGGAAAGTCATTCTGGCTTATACATGAGTTAACTTGAATTTTATACTAACTATAACAGTCTGTTAGTGGCCTAGGAAAATTACACTGTACATCTGTTTTAATTATTAAGGAAAAGGGCACACTGACCAGAAGTAAAGAATGAAAGTAAAAGTGTTAGTTGCTCAGTCATGTCTGACTTTTTTCGACGCCATAGACTGTAGCCTGCCAGGCTCCTGTCCTTAGGGTTCTCCAGGCAAGAATACTGGAGTGGGTTGCCATTTCCTTCTCCAGGGGATCTTCCCGAACCAGGGATCGAACCCAGGCCTCCCATATTGCAGATTCTTTATCGGGGCAAAGTACAGAATGTACATGTTAAAAGTAAAGATTGAATGCCTCCCTCTGGGATGCCACTGTTGGTTACTCTTTCAATGCTAAGACTCCCTTCCCAGGCACAAGGCCATGAGTCACTATGTTCCTGCTGATCTTTTTTTTTTTTCAATTTTGAAAGAATGTCTTGCTGACTTGTTTGATGTTCTTTGTCCTAATAAGACATAAAACTGTGCTGAAAACCATGGTTCTCTGGAGCAATTCCTCAGAGTTATCTGGGAGGCTGTCTTTCAGCCTATAGTTTGGCTCAAATAATATTATTTTCTTTTCCTATTATAGTGTTTTGTTGTTGTTTTCCATTTTGTTTTGTTCCGAGGAGGCATATGGAACTTCCCTGACCAGGGATCAAACCATTGCCTCCCGCTGTGGAAGTGCAGAGTCTTAAACACTGGACCACCAGGAAAGTCCCTTAGATTCTTTATTGATTATTTTCATCAACAAGGGGATCCTGGGATCAACATCTTTGGAGGATGTTATCCTTGCTACCACAGAAGAAAAAAATAGGAGAAAGAGCAGAAGAAGAGGGTTCTGGAGTGGGGTACCAACCAAGTTTTGTGTTTTCTACTTTCCAAAACTTCTGGAAGCCCCCTCCACCTTCTTAGCCCTGTGATAGGTGTCTCACTAGGGTAGTCAGCTCCTTCCTACTGGGTTCCATTCATAATGACCTCTTCTTTAAGTTCACCTATTCTCCACATAAGCCAGCCTGGGACTTACTTGTACAGATCTGATAGTGACTCCTCCCAAAAGGAATCAGAGGTTCCCTGTCACTTTTAGAATAAAGCCAAAGCTTAAGGTCTAATCCCTGCTTGTATCTTCAGTTTCATGCCTCATATTCTTCTCTTTGGCATCAACCTGATTGCTTTCTTCCAGCCCTGCTCTGGCCCTGTACCCTGCTGCCACAGGACTTTTACATGTGCTATTCCTTCTAATGGGAAGCTCTGCCCCCTTCTCATCACCCAGTCAGCACTCATTCCTTTTCAGCCCTGGAGAGTCTTCTCTGACCTCTCTGAGAAGGTCAAAGGCTCCTCCCATTGCCTCTCCCAGCAATATACCTTGGTCATATTCTCATAGCTCAAATGGTAAAGAATCTGCCTGCAGTGTAGGAGACCAGGGTTCAATCCCTGGGTCGGGAAGATCTTCTAGAGAAAGGAATGGCGATCCATTCCAGTATTCTTGCCTGGAGAATCCCATGGACAGAGAAGTCTGGTGGGCTACAGTTCATGGGGTTGCAAAGAGTCAGACACGACTGAGCCACTAACACTTCACTTCACACTCATAGTTTATTGTGATCCACACAGTCAAAGGCTTTGGCATAGTCAAGAAAGCAGAAATAGATGTTTCTCTGGAACTCTCTTGCTTTTTCAATGATCCAGCAGATGTTGGCAATTTGATCTCTGGTTCCTCTGCCTTTTCTAAAACCAGCTTGAACATCTGGAAGTTCATGGTTCCCGTATTGCTGAAGCCTGGCTTGGAGAATTTTAAGCATTACTTTACTAGCGCGTGAGATGAGTCCAATTGTGCGGTAGTTTGAGCATTCTTTGGCATTGCCTTTCTTTGGGATTGGAATGAAAACTGACATTTTCCAGTCCTGTGGCCACTGCTGAGTTTTCCAAATTTGCTGGCATATTGAGTGCAGCACTTTCACAGCATCATCTTTCAGGATTTGAAATAGCTGAACTGGAATTCCATCACCTCCACTAGCTTTGTTCACAGTGATGCTTCCTAAGGCCCATTTGATTTCACATTCCAGGATGTCTGGCTCTAGGTGAGTGTGAGTGATCACACCTTCGTGATTATCTGGGACATGAAGATCTTTTTTGTACAGTTCTTCTGTGTATGCTTGCCACATCTTCTTAATATCTTCTGCTTCTGTTAGGTCCATACCATTTCTGTCCTTTATCAAGCCCATCTTTGCATGAAATGTTCCCTTGGTATCTCTAAGTCTCTTGAAGAGATCTCTGGTCTTTCCCATTCTATTGTGTTCCTCTCTTTCTTTGCATTGATGGCTAAGGAAGGCATTCTTATCTCTCCTTGCTATTCTTTAGAAATCTGCATTCAAATGGGTATATCTCTCCTTTTCTCCTTTGCTTTTCACTTCTCTTTTCATAGCTATTTGTAAGGCCTTCTCAGACAGTCATTTGGCTTTTTTGCATTTCTTTTTCTTGGGGATGGTCTTGATCCCTGTCTCCTGTACAATGTCACGAACCTCAGTCCATAGTTCATCAGGCACTCTGTCTATCAGATCTAGTTCCTTAAATCTATTTCTCACTTCTTGCTGTCTCTTATACACATCTAGATGTGTATAAGAGACAGGTTAGGTCCCTACCATTTCTGTCCTTTGTTGAGCCCATCTCTGCATGAAATGTTCCCTTGGTATCTCTAATTTTCTTAAAGAAATCTCTAGTCTTTCCCATTATGTTGTTTTCCTCTATTTCTTTGCATTGATCACTGAGGAACTCTTTCTTATCACTCCTTGCTATTCTTGAACTCTGCATTCAAATCGGTATATCTTTCCTTTTCTCCTTTGGTTTTGCATCCCTTCTTTTCACAGCTAGTTGTAAGGCCTCCTCAGGCAGCCATTTTGCTTTTTTGCATTTCTTTTCCATTTCTCTTCTTGATCCCTGTCTCCTATACAGTGTCATGGACCTCCATCCATAGTTCATTGGGCACTCTGTCTGTCAGATCTAGTCCCTTAAATCTATTTTGCACTTCCACTGTATAATCATAAGAGATTTGATTTAGGTCATACCTGAATGGTCTAGTGGTTTTCTCCACTTTCTTCCATTTCAGTCTGAATTTGGCAATAGGAGTTTATGATCTGAGCCACTGTCAGCTCCCGGTCTTGTTTTTTCTGATTTTATAGAGCTTCTCCATCTTTGGCTGCAAAGAATATAATCAATCTGATTTTGGTGGTGACCATCTGGTGATGTCCATGTGTAGAGTCTTCTCTTGTGTTGTTAGAAGAGGGTGTTTGCCATGACCAGTGCATTCTCCTGGCAGAACTTTATTCTGCAGAATTGTGGTGGCTTTGATGGACAGTGCAGAAGCATGGCCGAGAGGAGCTACCCTACGTCCAAGGTCAGCAGCAGTGGCTGTACTTTGCTGGAGAAGCCATGAAGAGAAACACCAAGTACAAGGCAAGAGAAACCCAAGTAAGATGGTAGACACTGAGAGAGGGCATCAGAGGGCAGACAGATGGAAACCACAATCTCAGACAACTAGCCAATCTGATCACATGGACCACAGCCTTGTCTAAGTCAATGAACTAAGCCATGCTATGTGGGGCCACCCAAGATGGACGGGTCATGGTGGAGAGGTCTGACAGAATGTGGTCCACTGGAGAAGGAAATGGCAAACCACTTCAGTATCCTTTCCTTGAGAAGCCCATGAACAGCATGAAAAAGCAAAAAAGTAGAACTCTGAAAGAGGAACTCCCCAGGTCATCAGGTGTCCAATATGCTACTGGTGATCTTAACTCCAGAAAGAATGAAGGGATGCAGTCAAAGCAAAGACAACACCCAGTTGCGGATGGGACTGGTGACGGAAACAGGGTTCGATGCTGTAAAGAGCAATATTGCATAGGAACCTGGAATGTTAGGTCCATGAATCAGGGGAAATTGGAAGTGGTCAAACAGGAGATGGCAAGAGTGAACGTTGATATTCTAGGAATCAGTGAATTAAGATGGACTGGAATGGGTGAATTTAAGTCAGATGACCATTATATCTACTACTACAGGCAGGAATCCCTTAGAAGAAATGGAGTAGACATCATGGTCAACAAGAGAGTCCGAAATGCAGTACTTGGATGAAATCTCATAAATGACAGAATGATCTCTGTTCGTTTCCAAGGCAAACCATTCAATATCACGGTAATCCAAGTCTATGCCATGACCAGTAATGCTGAAGAAGCTGAAGTTGAACAGTTCTACAAGACCTTCTAGAACTGTTACCCCAAAAAGATGTCCTTTTCATTATAGTGGATTGGAATGCAAAAGTAGAAAGTCAAGAAACACCTGGAGTAACAGGCAAATTTAGCCGTGGAGTACAGAATGAAGCAGGGCAAAGGCTAATAGAGTTCTACCTCTATAATTAGGCTTATACTATTTAATGCCCCTTAGAATTAAAATTAACCTAAATTAAGTTATTCTTACACCTCACACCACCAAAGATATGAAACTACCCCCTTTATGTTCTCAGAACATTTATAACAGGTTAGATACAAAAAAATCACTATTTTTTAGTATATTCACAGAGGTCTGTATCCATCATCATAATAAATTTTATAATATTTTCTTCATTCCCAAAAGAAAATTCATACCCATTAGCAGTCATTCCGTGGAGAAGTCATTGCCATGGAGAAGGCAATGGCACCCCACTCCAGTACTCTTGCTTGGAAAATCCCATGGATGGAGGAGCCTGGAGGGCTGCAGTCCATGGGGTCGCTGAGGGTAGGACACGACTGAGCAACTTCACTTTCACTTTTCACTTTCATGCATTGGAGAAGGAAATGGCAACCCACTCCAGTGCTCTTGCCTGGAGAATCCCAGGGACAGGGGAACCTGGTGGGCTGCTGTCTATGGGGTCGCACAGAGTCAGACACGACTGAAGCGACTTAGCAGCAGCAGCAGCAGTCATTCCTAATTCTCCCTCACCCCTTTCATTTCAAGGCAACCTCAAACATACTTTCTGTCTCTACAGATTTGCCTGTTCACCACATGGCATGTAAGTGGACTCATACACTATGTGGTCTTTTATCACTGACCTCTATCACTTAGCATAATGCTTTAAAGATTTATTCATATTGTAGTATGCATATTCATATATTTATTGCTACATTATACTACCTCATGTGGGTATAGCACATCTATTTTTATTTTTTTATTATTTTTTTAATATTTACTTTTACTTTATTTTGCTTTACAATACTGTATTTATTTTGCCATACATTGACATGAATCAGCCATGTGTTTACATGAGTTCCCAATCCTGAACCCCCCTCCCACCTCCCATCTATTTTTAGTTGATAGACATTTGACTTGTTTCCATTTGAGGTTATTATGTATAATCATGATGTGAAAGAGTTGTATAGTTATATGGCTTCTTTCCCCTTGGGTGTATATCTGAATGGAATTACTAAATCCTATGATAACTCTAAGTGTAAAATTTTTAGTAACAGTCAAAATATTTTCTAGAGTGTCTGCCCCATTTTGCATTCCTAATAGCAATACGGTTCTAAGCTCTTCACACCCTCAAGAACATTGCTTTCAATCTGTCTTTTTGATTATAGCATTCTTAGGGCATATGAAGTTATAACTTCTTGTGGTTTTTACTTGCCATTCTTAATGGCTAATTATGAGAATATTACTATGAGGTTATTAGTCATATTTTATTCTTTCTTAATAATTTTATTTACTTTCCTGTGGAGAAATGTTTAATTTTCCTTTGTATATTTTAATAGACCTATTTTTATTTGTCTTATTGAGCTTCAAGAGTTCTCTACATAAACTTAGTATACAAATATACTTTGTATATACATGATTTGCAAATATTTTCTCCAATTTGTGTTGCATTTCCACTTTCTTCATGATGTCTGCTAAAACACAAATGTTTTAATTTTGATGAAGAATGATGTAGCTAATTATTTTTGCTCATGTTTTCTGTTGAATTGCTGCACCCTATGGTAGTTCTTTGTTAAGTTTTGAGGAACCTCCACACTGTTTTCTGTAATGGCTGAGGTGAGGTGAAGTCGCTCAGTCGTGTCCGACTCTTTGCGACCCCGTGGACTGTAACCTACTAGGCTTCTCCGTCCATGGGATTCTCCAGGCAAGAATACTGAAGTGGATTGCCATTTCCTTCTCCAGGGGATCTTCCCGACCCAGGGATCGAACCCAGGTCTCCCGCATTGGAGGCACAGGCTTTAACCTCTGAGCCACCATACCAACAATGCACAGAATTTTCCTTTACTCCACATCATGGACAACACTTAATGTATCTTACCTTTCTGAATAGTCATTTTAACAGGTGTGAAGTAACACCTCATCATGGATTTGATTTGCATTCCTCTGATGATTAATGATGCTGAGAACATTTTTACATATCTGTTGACCATTTGTATATTGTCATTAGAAAAATGTCTCTTCAGGTACTCTGCCAATTTTTAATTTGAGTGTTTGGGCCTTTTTGATTTTGTGTACGTTTTTTGTTTGTTTGGGTTTATTTTGCTATTGAGTTATATGTATGATCTTACTGGGCTCAAGTTATCCCAGGGAAGGCTGTGTTCCTCTCTGGAAGCTCAAGAGAAAAGTCTGTTTAATTGCTACTCCTCACTTTGGCAAGTCTCCTGTATTCTTTGGCTCAGAGTACATTTTCAATATCAGCAACACGAGGTGAAATCTTGTATCTTATCATTCTAACATTTTTTTCTCACTCTCTCTTAAGTCCGCTTGTGATTACATTGGACTCACTTAGTTAATAATCTCCTTATTTTACTGTCAGTAAATTAAGGAATACCCTCAGTTCTATCTCCAAGATTAATTATTTATTTCTCTTGTAAGGTAATATATCAACAGATTCCAGGGATTAGGACATGGGACATCTTTTGGAGGCCATTATTCTGCCTACTTCAGATACTCTAGAATTTTTGTTGTGTTTCTAGATTGAACTTGCTTTTCCAACTTGTTGAAAAATGAGGGCTATTTGCCCTGGAGTCTATGTTTTACCTGTAGATTTGATAGTACTGCAATTAAACTATGGTTGGCATAAAGTTCCTCAGGCAGGTAATATAAATATCAGTAAAATTTTTACAAGAGTTTGTCAATATTTTTTCAAATGTCCAGAGTTCCTAATGTATTGTAACTTCTAGAGTTTAAGGTTGCTTTAGTGAACATCGTCAAATTAATCATTATTTGAAATATTTTTCTTTCCTACATTAAATTAGAATTAGTTGGCTATGACTCTACATTTTGCTATTTTTCAGTCTTGCACAAATTAGGGCATTCACAGATTTTTCTCCATGCTTTGATTAAGCCACTTTATTGAATGCAACTTTTGTGGGGAGGGAAAAAAAAAGCATAAGTTTCTTAATTAAATTCCACCATCTCAACAGGTANGGCTATGACTCTACATTTTGCTATTTTTCAGTCTTGCACAAATTAGGGCATTCACAGATTTTTCTCCATGCTTTGATTAAGCCACTTTATTGAATGCAACTTTTGTGGGGAGGGAAAAAAAAAGCATAAGTTTCTTAATTAAATTCCACCATCTCAACAGATATAATTCATAGTGAGTCTGGGCTTGTGTTATGTAATCACTATCATCATATCCTCATCATGATCCTTGTCATCATCATTATTATTACTTCTAACCAGTATAAATGATAACTTTTTAATTTAGAAATATGTGGCATGAAGTATGCTGTGTTTATTCCAGAAATTATTTCATTTAACCCTTCTAAAAGTTATAGGAGGTTAATACTATTTCATATTAGTTTAATCCATAAAAAATCAAAGCTCAGAGATGTTTAATGATTTGCTCCTGGTAGGGCATAATTTGAAAATATATGCTTTTCATCCAATGATAAATCAGATAATTAGATATCAAGTGTTACTGGGAAAACTGCCAGCATATGACTATAGAGTAAGTGAAAGCATTGTAGTGAGTACCATGAATTTGAAATATAAAGTCAATATATTTTAATATTCTATAAATCTTGTTATTTCATGACTCAACATTCTTTGTATCAATGCCACTCATCATTTTATAGAAAGAATAACTACAAATTAGGATAAAGGCATCACTGCTCAGGTTGACATTCAAGTCAGATGTTTTGAATCTTATGCAAGAGCTCAATCATGAGAGCCACACTTCTCTGAGAAGAAAACAAGTTAAATTCCAAAGAGCTGTCTTGCCCAGAAAAGAGAGAAGCATAGACATCTGAGTAAAACACTTTAGTATCAGCTCTGGAATACAGAAGGCAAAGGGTATGGCATAAAGGGAGCTTCTATTCCACAGTGACAAGAAATTTTTTTCTAAACAGCAGGTAGTTTAGCCAAAAGGGAATATTCAGCAGGGATAAAACCAGAGTGAAAATTCCGCCTATGTTTCTGAGAATAATCTATGATCTACTGAACCAGGCCAAGGTCTATAGAGAGTTTTTGGAGTTTGAAGATGAATGGCACACATGAGTTAAAGAGATGAACACAAAATATTTAAATCTCTGATTTTCTATAACGTTCTATGAACATGTGAGGTGATTATGGCAGAGGATAAATGTGGTATCATTCAATTCCTGGATCAGGAAGATCCCCTGGAGGAGGGCACAGCAACCCACTAAACAATGCTTGCCTAGAGAGTTCTGTGAACAGAGGAGCCTGGTGGACTACAGTCCATAGTGTTGCAAAGAGTTGAACACAATTTAAGTGACTTATCACACATGCATAAATGTGGTATCATGTTTTTAGGCTAAGAAAAATATTGATACAATGCCAAGTCTATTCTCTTGTAGTTTGCATGTGATATTGATAAAAATCCAAATGCTCCTACGCATACTGTGGGATGCACAAGGTTTCTGTGAATTATGTCACCAGATTAATTGCTATCAGTTTGCCTCTTAATTCCTGTGTTAAGAAGCAAATTGATAGCAAGTCCAAAGTAAGTAGAAGTTAAAAGCAAATGGCATGACTTGATTGAGAAGTATAGGATCAGCAGAGCCAGCTGAAGGCCAGGCAAAGAAACTTGTCCAGATTTACAGGATGAAAAGCTAGAAATTAACTAAGCAGAGACAGCACAGCTGATACTATACCTTTTCAGTAGCTAATCCATGAATATAGGAAAGCTGTTGAATAAAGACAAGTCCACACTTTAGTTAGAAATCAACACAAATATCAACAGAAACCACTATTTTTCTTGCTCAGGTTGCAATATAAGCTTCTCTTGTGTCCTTACACTAATGAGGGAAAAAAGTTATTGATACAGCATAAGTGAGACTGATTCAAAATTAGGAAAGGAGTATGTCAAGGCTGTATATTATCATCCTGCTTACTAAACTTATATGTAGAGAACGTCATGCGAAATACCAAGCTGGATTAAGCACAGACTGGAATCAAGATTACCAGGAGAAATATCAATAACCTCAGATACGCAGATTACACCACCCTAGTGACTTCACTTTCACTTTTCACTTTCATGCATTGGAGAAGGAAATGGCAACCCACTCCAGTGTTCTTGCCTAGAGAATCCCAGGGATGGGGGAGCCTAATGGGCTGCCATCTGTGGGGTCACACAGAGTCGGACACGACTGAAGCGACTTAGCAGCAGCAGCAGCAATGTGAGAAAGAAAGAGGAACTAAAGAACTTCTTGATGAAGGTGAAAGAGGAGAGTGAAGAAGCTGGCTTAAACCTCAACATTCAAAAAACTAAGATCATGGCATCTGGTTCCATTATTTCATGGCAAAATAGACATAGAAAAAATGGAAGCAGTGATATACTTAATTTTCCTGAGCTCCAAAATCACTGCAGATAGAGACTGAAGCCATGGAATTAAAACATGTTTGTTCCTTGGAAAAAAAGCTATGATGAACCTCTGCTGCTGCTGCTGCTAAGTTGCTTCAGTTGTGTCCGACTCTGTGCGACCCCACAGATGGCAGCCTACCAGGCTCCCCTGTCCCTGGGATTCTCCAGGCAAGAACACCGGAGTGGGTTGCCATTTCCTTCTCCAATGCATGAAAGTGAAAAGTGAAAGTGAAGTCGCTCAGTCGTGTCCGACCCTCAGCGACCCCATGGACTGCAGCCCACCAGGCTCCTCTGTCCATGGGATTTTCCAGGCAAGAGTACTGGAGTGGGGTGCCATTGCCTTCTCCATAATGAACCTCACAGCATATTAAAAAGCAGAAACATTATTTTGCTGACAAAGGTCCATATAGTCAAAGCTACTATTTTACCAGTAGTCATGTTGGGGTGTGAAAGCTGGACCATAAAGAATGTTGAGAGCCAAAGAATTTATACTTTCAATCTGTGATGCTGTAGAATACTCTTTAGAGTCCCTTGCACAGCAAGGAGATCAAACCAATCAATCCCAAAGGAAATCAACTGAATATTCATTGGAAGGACTGATGCTGAAGCTGAAGTTCCAATTGTTTGACCACCTGATGCGAAGAACAAATTCATTGGAAAAGATTCTGATTCTGGGACCCACTGAAGGCAGGAGGAGGAGGTGACAGAGAAGAGCTGATTGGATGGCATCACCAACTCAATGGACAGGCTGCTGCTGCTGCTAAGTCACTTCAGTCGTGTCCGACTCTGTGCGACCCCATAGATGGCAGCCCACCAGGCTCTGCCGTCCCTGGGATTCTCCAGGCAAGAACACTGGAGTGGGTTGCCATTTCCTTCTCCAATGCATGAAAGAGAAAAGTGAAAGCGAAGTCGCTCAGTCGTGTCCGACTCTTAGCGACCCCATGGACTGCAGCCCACCAGGCTCCTCCGTCCATGGATTTTCCAGGCAAGAGTACTGGAGTGGGGTGCCATTGCCTTCTCCGCAATGGACAGGAGTTTGAGCAAATTCTGGGCGATAGTGAAGGACACGAGACTGGTGTGCTGTGGTCTGTGGGGTGACAAAGAGTCGAACATGACTGAACAACTGAGGTACTCAACAACCTCAACACAAGTGAGGAGCACAACAACAACAAGGTGAGTCTAGGATGTGTGCATATAGGGGAAGGGGATGGCTATGGTGGAGGTGATTGAATGGAGAAAGCTTGAAGGCTTGATCATTTATCTAAAAGAAACTGGGTTTACCTTTAAAAGATCATGTTAAACTAGAGAAGACTGAGATAATTTAAATGGATAAGTTTACTTACTACATTTTTGTGTTGTTTATATTTACTCTTACAAGGTTTATCAAATCTTGGGCCATTATAGATAAGCTCAGTTACAGAAAACAGAAAAGATTTTTTTTTTTTTAATGTCTGTATCACTGCAAAATCTAACTCTCTGCTGCATGAGACACAATCCTTGTAATACATTGTGCATCAGTAGAATCTTCTTTGGATTCCTTTCTTTTCAGTTTTATTACAGCCCTAAGTTTTACTGCACTTTTGTTTATACTCTCCCATATTTCTCCATCACCAGAGAAGAATGACAATGACAATAAAAGTATTTCAAAAGGAAGAAAAAGCTGAACATGTATCCAAGCAACAAAACATTGAGTTAAAATAATGAAAGAAGCTGTCTTATCTTTGTTTTTAGCAATATATCATAAAGATAAGACAAAAAAAAAAAAAAAAGAGAATAAAGAAGGAAAAAAAAAGAGAGAGAGAAAGGCAGAAAAAAAGAACTAAGACAACTGGGCAATGTCTTTCCAACTTGCAAAAACCTAAAGAAATATACGGTGTGGTTTCTTTTTTAATGCTGTGCTTCACCTTTTCCCTTGCTGAGAAATGCTATTGACCACTATTTAACAGAAATTTAAATATATAACCTTGATGGTAAATAGTTATAAATTGAGTACTTTGCTGTTAAACAGAAATTTATTTTCATTTTATTGTTAAGAATTTTTTTTTTCTTTCCTATACTAAAGACTAGACTTTCAAAAACTGGCCATCCATGAAGCAATTAGAATATGTAAGATGCCAATAGCAACATCATTCATCCAGTTTTCTAAGGTTCAAATTTACTTCATCCAGTGGCTACATTAGGTTCATATGGATGAGACTAAAAATGTCAACAAGCATTGGCACCTGAAGACTCATTATAAAACAATGGCTAAACAAAGTGACTCCATTGGTGTAATGCCTAAACTCTGCCTTTTAAATAAGTGTAATGTGTGCTTCAGTTTTCATAGCTCTTGAATTAAATATTTACACTACTTATTCAGACATACTGAATAAATAGCAGAATGCTAATTCATTAGTTTACCTTGAGAAATACCCATGTTACCCATGTTACCACTGGTTACCCAGTTCTCTCTCAGTACTAACTATAAAGGACTTCCCTTTATAATGGGCTTCCTTGGTGGCTCTCTTGGAGAAGGAAACAGCAGCCCACTCCAGTATTCTTGCCTGGAGAGTTCCATGGACAGAGGAGCCTGGCAGGCTACAGTCCATGGGGTCACAAAGAGTAGGACATGACTGAGCAACAAACACACTTTGGTGGCTCAGGGGTAAAGAATTCACATGCAATGCAGGAGACCTGGGTTTGATCCTTGGGTAAGGAAGAATCTCCGGAGAAGGAAATGCCAATTCATTCCAGTATTCTTGCCTGGGAAATTCCATGGACAGAGAAGCCTGGTGGGCTACAGTCCATGGAGTCACAAAATAGACACAACTTAGCAATTAAAGAACAGCTATAAAGGAAGCCAATATTATTATCAAGAAAGTTATTGATGAGTTTAGAGTCAGAGAAAGGGAAATTCATTACATAAATTCGATGATTAAAGACCCTACATAACTGATCAATGGGTCAGTTTAGAAACACAGTTGTGACCAGCCATCAGAAAAATAAATTTATATATCTCTCCAAATTTAAACTGCTACTTTACAGGACAAATGACTAAATACAAAAGTGATTTTTAAATTTAAAGAATGATTCAGTACATGTCACCTTTAATTAATGACTTTTCTTTAGCAAATTTAAGAACTGTATAGGAGACTTTACTACTTTATGGACTAATTACATTGAATAGATTCATAAAGCTACTGTTGTTTCTATTCACTTGCTAAGTCATGTCAGACTCTGTGAGCCCATGGTCTGCACCAGGCTTCTTTGTCCTTCATTATCTCCCAGAGTGTGCTCAAACTCATGTCCATTGAGTTAGTGATGCCATCCAACAATCTCATCCTCTGCTGCCCTCTTCTTCTCCTCTCGTCAATCTCTCCCAGCATCAGGGTCTTTTCCAGTGAGTTGGTTCTTCACATCAGGTGGTCAAAGTATTAGAGTTTCAGCTTCAACATCAGCCCTTCCAATGAATATTCAGGGTTGATTTCCTTTAGGATTGACTGGTTTTATCTCCTTGCTGTCTAAGAGACTCTCAAGAGTCTTCTCCAGTACCACAGTTCAAAAGCTTCAATTCTTTGGTACTCAGCTTTTTTTATGGTCCAACTATCACATCCGTACATGACTACTTGAAAAACCACAGCTTGGACTATATTGATTTTGTCAGCAAAGTGATGTTTCTGGTTTTAATATGCTGTCTAGGTTAGTAATCACTAATTACTAGTTAATAACCACATATAACTTCCGATTCCTTGTGTTCCTCTAATAGAATGAAGAAAAGTACATTATTGAATTCATAAAAAAAAAAAAGAAATCTGACTAAAACACAACTTGTGTGGCTCAGATGATAAAGAATCTACTTGCAATGCCAGAGTGGAAGTTGCTCAGTCGTGTCCGACTCTTTGCGACCCCATGGACTATACAGTCCATGGAATTCTCCAGGCTGGAATACTGGAGTGGGTAGCCTTTCCCTTCTCCATGGGAATCTTCCCAACTCAGGGATCGAACCAAGGTCTCCCGCATTGCGGGCAGATTCTTTACCAGCTGAGCTACCAGGGAAACCCAGAGACCTGGGTTCAATTCCTGAATTGGGAAGGTGCCCTGGAGATATAAAAAAAAAAAAGAAATCTGACTAAAACACAACTTGTGTGGCTCAGATGATAAAGAATCTACTTGCAATGCCAGAGTGGAAGTTGCTCAGTCGTGTCCGACTCTTTGCGACCCCATGGACTATACAGTCCATGGAATTCTCCAGGCTGGAATACTGGAGTGGGTAGCCTTTCCGTTCTCCATGGGATCTTCCCAACTCAGGGATCGAACCAAGGTTTCCCGCATTGCAGGCAGATTCTTTACCAGCTGAGCCACCAGGGAAGTCCAGAGACCTGGGTTCAATTCCTGAATTGGGAAGGTGCCCTGGAGAAGGGAACAACTACCTTCTCCAGTTTTCTTGCCTGGAGAATTCCATGGACAGAGGAGCCTGACAGGCTACAGTGCATGGGGTTGCAAAGAGTAGGATATGATTGAGCAACTTTCATTTTCAGTTTTTTATAACTTTGTCTGCTGTGTATATTCAGATTCATTGTATTAGCAAAGTTCTATTCACAATTAGCAGCAAACTCTCTTCTAGAACTGAACAAGTGAAATATTAACATATAGGTTTCTTGTTTATTAATCAACTACTCAATCGAAAAGCTGTTGTGCATAAGGCACTATACTAAGCAATAGTAAAATAATAACAAGGGATAAGACCAAACATTTATTGAGGAGCCTGACAGGCTACAGTGCATGGGGTTGCAAAGAGTAGGATATGATTGAGCAACTTTCATTTTCAGTTTTTTATAGCTTTGTCTGCTGTGTATATTCAGATTCATTGTATTAGCAAAGTTCTATTCACAATTAGTGGCAAACTCTTTTCTAGAACTGAACAAGTGAAATATTAACATATATGTTTCTTGTTTATTAATCAACTACTCAATTGAAAAGCTGTTGTGCATAAGGCACTATACTAAGCAATAGTAAAATAATAACAAGGGATAAGACCAAACATTTATTGAGTATTTCACTGTAACAGCACTGTTTGAAATTCTTTATGTGTGATAGCTCATCCAATCCTTGCAGAAATCTAGAAAATGTGAAACACATCCTTTCTCCTGGGCTCTTTGTAACTCAAGCATCATTGACTTTAAAGGAATAGCCCTGATACCTCCTTACAGGTCATTCCACCCCACATCTTTATCTGTACTGAATGCTCAGTAGAGATTATCCTACAGGTAACATTCTCAGAGTCCTTGTTATACTATTCTTGAAACATCTCTTCTTGACAGTTCTACAATAGTTTTCCTATAAATGTCTTTATGGTGGAACATCTTTCCCTGTGCATCCTTACAATCTACCATTAGGGCCAGCCCTCAGCAGTTTCCCAGGGAAGCAGCATTTCTTAAAGTCTAGTTTGCATATCAATACTGTGTCTGTGCAGTCCTCCAGACTATTTTTTTAAACTTATTTCTAAATAGGTTTCCTGCTGTATTATTTTCATTTTCTAATGTAAACATATTTATGTCACACTGAGTCCTTTTAGGATTATCATTTTATAATTTACTGAAGATATTTGTTACTTGTTTTGAAGGTGCTATCATATCTAAATTAAATTCTTCTGGATTATAAAGGAGGAATTTGGTTAGAGTAGACTAGTCCTAAGATGGTTTTATTTTTTGACAAAATCTAGAACAAAACATAGGGTTTCTAATTTAGAGGATAATATATGTGTATATGTGTTTTTATGAATATGCTTCATATATACATAAATACATGGACCTTCCTTTTTTCATCCTGGGGCTTCACAGGTAGCTCAGACAGTAAAGAATCTGCCTACAATGCAGGAGACCCAGGCTCCATCCCTGAGTCAGGAAAACCCCCTGGAGAAGGGAATGACAACCCATTTCAGTATTATTGCGTGGAGAATCTTATGGACATGACTAAGCAACTAACACATACATTTTAATGATATGGTTGACATATGTTCTTGAAAAGTTATGTGGATTCTGATCTGGTATCATTTTAACATTTTATAAACTATTAATATTATTCATTCCCTTCCTTATTGTTTAATTGGTTTCAGAAACTTATTGGTGAGAGTAATCAAATCAAACCCTGGCCCTATAGCTGTTTGAATTAAGATAATACTTAACAAATTACTGGGAAAATTGATGCCGAATCATAGAGGTATAATTAACATGTCAAAGAATCCTATTGCTCCATAATTTATAGAATTAAAAAAGAAGAACTTTTTTCTTCTTCTATGCTTTCTTTTTCCCTTATAACAAAGTTTTACCAATATTTTCAAATACTTATTATCACAGATATGTTTAAATTATTCACTGATGTAGTTCTCCTTTCCAAATATAAGTATGGTAAATGGGAAAGAGAAAAAAGCATTAAACCATTTATAAAATATGTGTTCATATCTATAAAATTCATTTGGTTTTCTCCTTTTTATATAGTATATAACATTGCAAGTAAAATATAATTTTACAGGTCAGTTACAAAATAAAATGATTTTTCTAATTTATAGTTTTATAGATTTGTTACAATCTAAAATCTTTATTACATCTTGAAACTAAACTTATGGATTTTCAAGAGTTGTATAGATAATGCTTCCAACAGAACAATAAAACTTTCAGACTTGAATATGTTAGCTACACACTCTAGAAGAAGACATGCAAATTCCTTAAACAGGCAAGTCTATTCTGATTTCAAAAAGCTTCATGCCATGCATATGCTCCTTTACCTTCACCCTGTTCCATTACCAAAATTATGGATGTATTTCTACTGACATCATATGTCCCTTACATATACTTGTTCTTTAGTGCATTCCCTATCTAAAGTGTCACTAAGTTCCTAGCTACTCTCATACCTGTGCCCCTCAGCAATTTCAGAATCCACACAGGTTACTATCTTTATCAGGTCCCATCCAAATATATGGAAACTTTCTTCTCTCTCCAGGGGCCTACAGATAATGACCTGTGAGGCAAATTTTGTTGGCTGCCCAGTTTGCATGTAAACAGTCACTACCATCCTTTTAAATATGGTCAGTGGCAGTTTTGGCTCTAAAAATATCATGATAGAGCCCATGTCCCCTTGCCCCGCAAATCTTCTACAGAAAGGTATGCTGATCTGGCTCCTAATACAGGTAGACATGCTCCATATTCAATGTAGATTATATTTAAAATTGTAAAACCCAATTGCAAACTCAAAATGCATTTAAATATGCTTGAAATATTAAAAGCGCTATGCATATTCATATTATCATAGATCATATTTCAATTAAAGAATAAAAGAAAATTAAATGTTTCTGAAGAAGATGATGCCTTAAGTGAAGAGAAAAGAATGAGGTATATTTAATAATAATATATATAAGTGAATGCTATTTTATAACACTTTGTCTTGTATCTATATGTAAGAAATGAAAATCTTCTTAAAAGTTGTTAGCATTAGCATGTTCTTATTCAGCAGTGACCCAAAATCATTTGATAAAAACAACACCTAACACATAAGAATGTTTAGAGGATACCATTTGTTATCACTTAGGTAAAAACATCAGAATTCCAGGAGTTTTTTAGTCTCAAACTAATGTATTTCAATAATATTTAAGTTAAATAATATTATTATATTCCAGATGAGGAAATTGAGACATCATTAAGTAATAATGAGTCAACTTGAGAATGGTGGAGTCAGGAAGAGAACCTAGGTATGTCCAGGGTTTAAACACTAGCTGTACAACACTGTCACTAATTGGACAAATCAGCTTGGTATAGTAGAAAATTTCTATAGTGAGGCTTAGAAGATATGAATTTTTGTTACAGTTCTGAATCCTAGACCAGGGATAATTAATGAGTCATTTACTTGCAGTTCCCTCAGTTACCATGTAGGAACAATTACACCTGTGTTCACTACTTCACAGATATGTGAAAATATAGGGGGAACTTCAAAGTCATATGCTCCATGTATATAGAGTAGATGAACTGAAAGGGAGAAGGATTTTGGCAGGAAAAGAAGCAGTATTTAAGAAAAAAGGGTAGCATGAAAGGTTAGTAGAATCCCACTGAGGAAAATGTAAGTAGAAATTGAAAGAGTTGTGTTCATATAACAGTCAATTTATTTAACATCTGGACAAGTTCAAGCACAAGGCTTGAACTCTTTCTTGAGTTCAATATGAAAGAGAGTTATTTCAAAGAAATGCGTTTAGTAGGATGAAAGGTTTTTCCCTCCATTTCAACAGAGCTGCTTTAGAGCAGTGAAGAAGTGGCAGAGTAACATTTCAGAGGGGAGTAAACAGCAGACAAATCCCTGAAAGTAGCATTAGCAGTTGCAATACTGAGGTGTTAGGAGGACTTTGTTAAAACACAGGAGCAGGAAAGAAACATTGTAGCTGGCACACAAAGGTCAAATGGAAAGCTGCAGTGTAGGTGTTCTCTCCATTAAAAAGAGGAAAAGGCCAGAAAGCACAAGGATCAAAATGAAGAATTGTATTTGAATTAGATCTCCAACCGAGTCAACAATCAGAAACCGCTTTAAGCTTTCATGAAGAAAAAGGAGAAACACGTGATAAATATACCAGAGTATTTCCTGGAATTCAAGGGAAAACATCAAGCACAAACATAACCTGGTAAAACAAATACATATTAAGTTATGCTAAGAAGAAAGGAGGATATAAAAATTAAAATTTTAGTAAACCAAAAAAACCCCAAAATGAAATTAGCAAAACAGAAGAAAACTATCACAAGATTCTCCTACAGCAATTAATATAATTATAAAAAGCATTTGTAGTTGCAAACTAAACATTTAAATATTGAAAATAGAAACAAACAAAAATAGGAAGATTACAAACTGCAGATAAGCAAACATTGAGGACACTGAAGGAAAAAAATACAATCAACTCATAATTTATGATGAAACTACTGAATTGTCAAGAATAGTGCAACCAGATACACAAAAAGTAATGGAGCCAAGAGCATGAAAATGAAACAAAGGACAAAAGGGGCCAGCAAAAATAACAGAAAAAAAATCACAACCCTCAAAAGGAATACACTTGAGCTAAATTTCACAGAGAAAGACAAATGTTATTTATCACTTATGTGTGGAATCTAAAAAATAATACATATTAATTTATTTCCAAAACAGAAATAGACTTAGAAAATTTGTAGTCACCAAATGGAAAGGTAGGGGAAAATGATAAATTAGGAGCTTTGGATTGGCATATATATATATATATACTATCACATATAAAATAAATAATCAACTAGAACTTAATGTAAACCATAGGGAACTCTACTCAATACTCTTAACAACCTATATGGGAAAAGAATATAAAAGAGACTATATATATAGATATAACCGAATCAATTTGCTGTACATCTGAAATTAACACATTGTAAATCAACTCTACTCCAATATAAAATAAAAATTAATAACAACTAAATTCCAGAAAATTTTCATGATAAATGGTATAAACCAACACAATCTTGTAAAGCAAGTATCCTCCAATTAAAAATAAATGTTAATCACTCAGTTGTGTCAGACTCTTTGCGACCCCAGGGACTGTAGTCCCCCAGGCTCCTCTGTCCATGGAATTTTCCAGGCCAGAATACTGCAGTAGGTAGCATTTCCTTCTCTAGGGATCAACTCTGGGTCTCCTGCATTGCAGGCAGATTCTTAACCATCTGAGCCACCAGGGAAACTTCGGAATTATGTGCTCATTAACGAGATGAATTTTGAAGTGTATGCGACAACTTATGAAATAGTCTTTTGCAAAAAAAAAAAAAAGTTAATCTGAATCTAATCTAGCTTGTAGACCTATCTTCCAGTAAGAGAGAGCACAGGAAATAATGGAGCACAATGAAAGATACCACAAGGAAATAATTACAGACAAATAAAAAATATCCTACAAGAAAATATGCCTGATTGTCTTGTGAAAATTTCATGGAAAAATTTAGTGAAGATATTGCTTTAAAATAAGAGACTAAAGAAAAAACATCCTACAAAGTTTTTGAGTCTGTTTCTGAGATGTGTTAGGTCAAGACAAGAGGTGAGCGATGATATTTGGAGGCAATGGGTAGAGAAAGACTAGGATGATCATGATAGTATGTTTTTCTTTGAAAATTGGTTTTTCACTTTTTTTTTTTACACAAATTTCACAGTGCATTGTCTCATGATCTTTGCTCTTCTTTTATTCCACTTCTTCTGGAAAATGCTCCATACTTATACTTGAGTCCTTGAATAAGAATGTTTCTCAACATTTTATTTACATATTTTATCACTCATCTAAACATCATTAAATTCTAATATCATTTCTGTTGGTGACTAGCTAGTCAAATTGTACCCAGTAATTTAATATGTACCTCAGTTCTATTACCTATAGTGCAGGAATAAAAATATCAGGCTAATCTATCTCATGAGTCTATTCTAATAAAGGCACATATGAAAGATTATGACATCTGTGAATTAAAGTACTTAATATAATTTACTCAGTGGTCCTATAGATGCATGGACATATAAATTTCCCTCACTGAGGTAGATACTGTTTCACAAAGGTGCCAACAAGCAAACTACTACCACAGAGGGCCAATATGCAAAGTTAATATTGTTGAACTTGCAACCCATGATATTTTTTTGAGTTTCATTGTAATTTGTTGTTCTGGTTTGAGTCAATATGTACACAATCAAGAAAAATAAGTAATACTGAGCATCATTTTCCCATAAGTAAATTAAACAATAAAACAGAAATATTTTTTGGCAACACACTATTAAGACAATGTTATTGGCAATGGCAAAATAACTTTAGAAAAATAACTACAATTGAAATTTATATCTGCAGTAAAAATAAAAAAACTGAATGCTTTTTTAAAAACCTTTGCTCCTTTACAGTAAATTGAGTTACCAAAAAATTAAAAAGGTATATGGAGCCAATTTTCCTGTATATGTGCAAAAAAGATGGCTATATATCTATGAGGCTATATATTTGCAAGCTGGTGCATTCTAGAATAACAGACCACAGAGCATCCTATAAAACAGAGGCATATACATTTCAGGCTCATCATCTAGAATTTAAAACAGCCCTAATTCTAATGGTATGCTTGTGTTCAAAACAAACCAACAAAAGAAGTATAATAATACTTAAAGAACATAGTAAATTTTTTCAAAGCTACAGGAAAAAAATATCAAACTCATGTTTGTCCATGAAAAATGCATGCTTGAACATCTGAGAGGGATCTGGACTTGAAACATTGAATTGCAGAACAAGTACTTCTGAATATGGATTTTATTCTGACAACTCTAATCGTACATCACAAATCTAGGGATAGGAGACGATTAGACATTGTCTTTTTTTCACCCTATAGTGATTGCCATGTAATTCGTGAAATAGATTCTCTAAATTTTGTGTAAAATTGTGGTTCCCAGTACCCAGCAAATCTAACTAGTAATTTTCAGTGGAGGTCCTGGCTTATTTGGAGTCAAAATAATATCTGAGGAATCCAGTATTTTAAGGATGCTCTTAGGATTTTTTTTTGTTTGTTTCCCATCTCGATATTTTTGGCATCCCTTCTTTCCTTGGCTGCCACCATAATCCAGTCTCCATTCCCAATGGTTTTAGGTTATAGAGGCAATTATTATTGGAAAGCTCCAGGAACAAGTAAGAGTTAGAACATTGGTATAGCCATTTTGACACTGAGCAGAAAAGAACAGAATGGCATTGACTCAAGATGTTTCTGGTGGCTAGGGCAGAAGCAGAAAGTGATTATGGAATCTTGATGGTATTTATTTTCTAACTTTAGATTTGCTATTTTGGCAAGCCACATACAAGACTGAAATATAAGTCATTAGTAAAATACGTATATACTAATCCAGATATAAAATAGTGTTTTCCTAAGCATTTTAGTTGAAATAGACTGAATTGAGCTCTTCATCCTGCCTTCTAATGAAAATTTCTGTACATTATTCCAATATTGCATTTTAATGGCTACTTTCACTCTGAGTTTCTAGCTCTCACTAATATTTGACCTCCCTCATTTTTTTCTTTCTTTTATTCTGTAGCAACTATTTGTGGAAAATAATCAATATTCATTGGGTTTTTTTCCCCAAAAAACAACACATGCAAAGCATTTGACTGAACACTTTAAGATAAAGAACTTGATTACCATGCAGCACAAGAAACAATAAAAAAAAGTGAATATTAAGTAGTATTGTATTTAAAAATCCATCAGCTACCAATTATGGCTTTCACCAGTCACCTCTCAGCAGGATCTTGATTTATTTGGGCTGCTAGAATTCCCCTCTCCAGTTAAATGCCCTTTAATTTTCCTATCTAGATGAGTTTATTTTTCCACTCTGCACTTTTTTGGATCTTCATTAATATATGTGTAAGATAAAGTGGCAACAACACTAGCTGTAAATGTTTAATATCACAGAAGAACAGGGAAAAAAAAATAGAATAACAGTAAATCTTTGACTAAAACTCCCCAAACACGTGGAAAGTATTAGTGACTTTAATTACCTTTTTTCACCCAGTTTGCTATAACAAGAACTGTTTTGCACAAGGGAATGATGTTGGTCCGGAAAAATATGGCAGGTTTTTCATAGTCTCTCAGATTCCAGATACTCATTACTAAATTAGATATTCCCAAGATTTTAGAAAGGATATCACCTCCTTGTGTCCACATAAAAATCTAGAAACAGAGGACCTGATCCCTTTCTAATCCATCACACTGAAAATATACAAAAGTATATAAAATGCTTTGAGGCATTTAGAAGCCAAAACTCGTGGTTTGCAAGGGACTCTGGGAGGTAAGAAAGTATATCCTTTGGGTCTTAAAATTATGTTAGCTTTATACTAAGGTCAAATTCTGAAGAGCAGTAGAGCCTTTAATTCCAGTTCCCTTAAACCACAAGGTGAGAAAAGTTTTAACAACCTCAGAGACCACTTGAAATGCACTAATGAATGATAATTTATTCCCAACACTCAGAAAGAGCAGTCAGCTCTGAGACAAAGTGTTATGACTTCTGTAGCTTTTGCAAACTCATATGAAAGGTGTTGTTAATTTGTAGATTAGAAATATTTCAACTATATTTGATAGAAGCAAGTTGGGCTAGCGGTCCAGGCAAGGGAATGCCACCTACCCTGGTGGCTCAGAGGTTAAAGCGTCTGCCTCCAATGCAGGAGACCCGGGTTCGATCCCTGGGTTGGGAAGATCCCCTGGAGAAGGAAATGGCAATCCACTCCAGTATTCTTGCCTGGAGAATCCCATGGACAGTGAAGCCTAGTAGGTTACAGTCCACGGGGTCGCAAAGAGTCGGACACGACTGAGCGACTTCACCTCAGCACACATATGAAATATGTACAATTAATTATCAACATATTCACTGTAATTCAAGACTCACTAGTGAACAAGGAATGAAGTTATTGTGTTTGTGAAAAAAAATATACAGTTACATAAAAAATATCAGCATGCATCTTATACACTATAGTTTTGTGAAATTTTACTTTATTTACATACAGGTGCATATTGGTTTGCTGTGTCTTTTTAAAATTTATTTTTAATTAGAGGATAATTGTATTATAACATCGTGCTGATTTTTGTCATACAACAACTTGAATCAGCCATAAGTATATACATAACCCCTCCTTCCCCCACCATCCCATCCCTCAAGTCATCACTGAGCATTGGGCTGAGTTCCCTATGTTATACAGCAACTTTCTGCTAGTTATATCTTTTACACATGTTAATGTTTATATTTCAATGCTATTCTCTCAATTCTCCCTCTACTTCCTCACTTGCTCCCACAAGTCCTTCTCTGTGTCTGCATCTCTATTCCTTCCCTGCAAATAGGTTCATCTGTATCATTTTTCTAGATTTCATATATGTGCAATATTTGTCTTTCTCTTTCTGAATTACTTCACTCTGTACAACAGGTTCTTGGTTCATCTACCTCAGTTCAACTGACTCAAATTTATCTCTTTTTATGGCTGAGTAATATTCCATTTTGTATATGTACCACATCTTCTTTATCTACTCATCTATTGATAGACATCTGGGTTCCATCAATGTCCTATTGTAAATAGTACTGAAATGAACATTGGGATACATGTGTCTTTTTGAGTTATGATTTTCTCAGAGTATATTCCTAGAAGTGTAATTGCTGGGTCATGCAGTAGTTTTATTTCTAGTTTGTAAGGAATCTCCATATTGCTCTCCATAGTGGCTGTATCAATTTATATTCCAGCCAGCAGTACAGGAGGGTTCCCTTTTCTCCACACCCTCTGCAGCATTTATTGTTTGTAGATATTTTGATGATGGCCACTCTGACCAGTGTGAAGTGATACCTCATTGTATGTTTCAATAGCATTTCTCCAATAATGAACTATGTTGAGAATCTTTTCACGTGTTTGTTGGCCATCTGTGTGTTTTTTTCTGGAGAAATGTCTGTTTTCCATTCATTTTTTGAATGGATTGTTTGTTTTTCTGATACTGAGCTATTTGACCTGGTTGTATATTTTGGAGATTAATCCTTTGTCAGTTCTTCATTTGCAATTATTTACTCCTATTCTGAGGGATGCCTTTCCAGTTTATTTATAGTTTTACTTTGCTGTGCAAAAGCTTTTAAGTTTAATTAGATCCTATTTCTTTAGTTAATGTTTCCATTTCCATACTCTAGGAGGTGAGTCAAAGATCTTGCTGCAATTTATGTCCAACAGTGTTCTGCCTATGTTTTCCACTATGACTTTTATAGTTTCTGGCTTTACATTTAGGTCTTTATCTATTTTAAGTTTATTTTAGTAGATGGTATTAGGAAGTGTTCTAATTTCATTCTTTTACATGTAGCTGTCCAATTTTCCCAGCATCACTCGTTGATGCTTTTCCCTAACTCAATCATATTTCAGCTTAAAAAGTTTCCTTAGCAGGAAGTCAACTTAATTAAAGTCAACTCAATTAAAAACAACTATTCCTGTGGATCTACAGTAAAATAAACTAATTGACATGATTTCACAAAGCTTAAATCTTTTTTCATTGAAGTATAGTTGATTTATAATATTATATTTGTTTCAGGTGGACAACATGGTGATTTAACATTTTAACACAAAATAGTCCATCTAAAGTTATCACATAATACTGGCTATAATTCCTTGTGCTGTATAATATATCCTTGTTGCTTATAAATTTTACACATATTAGTTTCTGTATCTTAGTTTGTTTTCTGTATCTGGGAGCCTATTTACATTTTGTTATATACATTCATTTTATTTTCTTAGGTTCCACGTCAGTGATATCATACACTATGTATCTTTCTCTAACTTATTTCACTAACCATGATATTCTCTAGGTCTGTCACAGTAATGCAAATTGCTTAATTTTATTCTTTTTTATGGATGAGTTAAATTGCATTGTGTGTGTGCATACATTTATATATATATTCTTTTTTGTGGATGAATAAAATTACATCATGTGTGTATATGTTTATATGTATGTGTACATATATTTATATATGTAAATATATGTACACATATATATCTCAACTCTTTTTTAATCCATTCATCTGCTGATGAACACTTAGGTTGCTGCCATATATTGGCTATTATAGATAATGCTGCTATGAACATCAGGGTATCTCCAGTATTCTTGCCTGGAGAATCCCATGGACAGAGAAGCCTAGTAGGTTACAGTCCATGGGGTCACAAAGAGTCGAAGCAAGTTGGGCTAGAGGTCCAGGCAAGGGAATGCCACCTATTAGCACACATATGAAAAATGTACAAATAATTATCAACATATTCACTGTAATTCAAGACTCACTAGTGAACAAGGAATCAAGTTATTGTGTTTGTGAAAAAAAATATACAGTTACATAAGAAATATCAGCATGCATCTCATATACTATAGTTTTGTGAAATTTTACTTTATTTACATACAGGTGCATATTGGTTTGCTGTGTCTTTTTAAAATTTATTTTTAATTAGAGGATAATTGTATTATAACACTGTGCTGGTTTCTGTCATACAACAACTTGAATCAGCCATAAGTATACACATATCCCCTCCTTCCCCCACCATCCCATCCCTCAGGTCATCACTGAGCATTGGGCTGAGTTCCCTATGTTATACAGCAACTTCCCGCTAGTTATATCTTTTACACATGTTAATGTTTATATTTCAATGCTATTCTCTCAATTGTCCCTATACTTCCTCATTTGTTCCCACAAGTCCTTCTCTGTGTTTGCATCTCTATTCCTGCCCTGCAAATAGGTTCATCTGTATCATTTTTCTAGATTTCATATATGTGCAATATTTGTCTTTCTCTTTCTGAATTACTTCACTCTGTACAACAGGTTCTTGGTTCATCTACCTCAGTTCAACTGACTCAAATTTATCTCTTTTTATGGCTGAGTAATATTCCATTTTGTATATGTACNCCCTGCAAATAGGTTCATCTGTATCATTTTTCTAGATTTCATATATGTGCAATATTTGTCTTTCTCTTTCTGAATTACTTCACTCTGTACAACAGGTTCTTGGTTCATCTACCTCAGTTCAACTGACTCAAATTTATCTCTTTTTATGGCTGAGTAATATTCCATTTTGTATATGTACCACATCTTCTTTATCTACTCATCTATTGATAGACATCTGGGTTCCATCAATGTCCTATTGTAAATAGTACTGAAATGAACATTGGGATACATGTGTCTTTTTGAGTTATGATTTTCTCAGAGTATATTCCTAGAAGTGTAATTGCTGGGTCATGCAGTAGTTTTATTTCTAGTTTGTAAGGAATCTCCATATTGCTCTCCATAGTGGCTGTATCAATTTATATTCCAGCCAGCAGTACAGGAGGGTTCCCTTTTCTCCACACCCTCTGCAGCATTTATTGTTTGTAGATATTTTGATGATGGCCACTCTGACCAGTGTGAAGTGATACCTCATTGTATGTTTCAATAGCATTTCTCCAATAATGAACTATGTTGAGAATCTTTTCACGTGTTTGTTGGCCATCTGTGTGTTTTTTTCTGGAGAAATGTCTGTTTTCCATTCATTTTTTGAATGGATTGTTTGTTTTTCTGATACTGAGCTATTTGACCTGGTTGTATATTTTGGAGATTAATCCTTTGTCAGTTCTTCATTTGCAATTATTTACTCCTATTCTGAGGGATGCCTTTCCAGTTTATTTATAGTTTTACTTTGCTGTGCAAAAGCTTTTAAGTTTAATTAGATCCTATTTCTTTAGTTAATGTTTCCATTTCCATACTCTAGGAGGTGAGTCAAAGATCTTGCTGCAATTTATGTCCAACAGTGTTCTGCCTATGTTTTCCACTATGACTTTTATAGTTTCTGGCTTTACATTTAGGTCTTTATCTATTTTAAGTTTATTTTAGTAGATGGTATTAGGAAGTGTTCTAATTTCATTCTTTTACATGTAGCTGTCCAATTTTCCCAGCATCACTCGTTGATGCTTTTCCCTAACTCAATCATATTNGCAATTTATGTCCAACAGTGTTCTGCCTATGTTTTCCTCTATGACTTTTATAGTTTCTGGCTTTACATTTAGGTCTTTATCTATTTTAAGTTTATTTTAGTAGATGGTATTAGGAAGTGTTCTAATTTCATTCTTTTACATGTAGCTGTCCAATTTTCCCAGCATCACTCGTTGATGCTTTTCCCTAACTCAATCATATTTCAGCTTAAAAAGTTTCCTTAGCAGGAAGTCAACTTAATTAAAGTCAACTCAATTAAAAACAACTATTCCTGTGGATCTACAGTAAAATAAACTAATTGACATGATTTCACAAAGCTGAAATCTTTTTTCATTGAAGTATAGTTGATTTATAATATTATATTTGTTTCAGGTGGACAACATGGTGATTTAACATTTTAACACAAAATAGTCCATCTAAAGTTATCACATAATACTGGCTATAATTCCTTGTGCTGTATAATATATCCTTGTTGCTTATAAATTTTACACATATTAGTTTCTGTATCTTAGTTTGTTTTCTGTATCTGGGAGCCTATTTACATTTTGTTATATACATTCATTTTATTTTCTTAGGTTCCACGTCAGTGATATCATACACTATGTATCTTTCTCTAACTTATTTCACTAACCATGATATTCTCTAGGTCTGTCACAGTAATGCAAATTGCTTAATTTTATTCTTTTTTATGGATGAGTTAAATTGCATTGTGTGTGTGCATACATTTATATATATATTCTTTTTGGTGGATGAATAAAATTACATCATGTGTGTATATGTTTATATGTATGTGTACATATATTTATATATGTAAATATATGTACACATATATATCTCAACTCTTTTTTAATCCATTCATCTGCTGATGAACACTTAGGTTGCTGCCATATATTGGCTATTATAGATAATGCTGCTATGAACATCAGGGTATATGTATATTTCCAAACTAAGGGTTTTATTTTTCAGTTCAGTTCAGTCGCTCAGTCGTGTCCGACTCTTTGCGACCCCATGAATCGCAGCACGCCAGGCCTCCCTGTTCATCACCATCTCTCGGAGTTCACTCAGACTCACATCCATCAAGTCAGTGATGCCAT
>SJYT01085027.1:101996-161884 GCA_006410635.1 Cephalophus harveyi | reverse complement strand
GCCCCCGCCCCGGCCTCACACCTGGACTGGCCTCGCCGCCTTTCTTGGGACTCACGGGCACAGACGCCTGCTCTCCCGGCTCCTTCTCTTTCCCCTTCCTTCGGATCGGGCTCAGAGAAGGCGGGTTTGTGAGAGAAGGCAGGGCTGCCTAAAACAGAACACAAGGCACTGTGAAGGAAGTGTAACCAGCACGAAACTGAGAGCTAGGCCGTGTGCTTCACCATCTGCCGCAGAGTCAACCCATGGAATTCATCTTGCTTGAATCTGCATCTGTGGGGCTCAGACTCTGTACACACACTGTCCACTCTAATCCACACGACAATCGCCCGTGGTGGGAGGTGGCCCAGCACCTCCTAACAGGAGCACCGTGAACGCCAGAGGCCAGAGAGGCCTCAGCAGGCCACAGGGGCTGCAGGAGGCGTCGGGCGTCCAGGGCCGCCACCTCCAAGAGTGAGCAGGGGGAGGCCCTCCGGGGGCCAGGGCATGAAGCTGGGTAGGGAGC
This sequence comes from Cephalophus harveyi, assembly GCA_006410635.1. Classification (NCBI taxonomy): domain Eukaryota; kingdom Metazoa; phylum Chordata; class Mammalia; order Artiodactyla; family Bovidae; genus Cephalophus; species Cephalophus harveyi. The sequence goes on along the minus strand of SJYT01085027.1, from coordinate 161,382 downwards.
AACGCTCTCACTCCATTTTCAAATGAGACAGGCTCAGCGATGATGAAGGGACTTAATCAATGTCTCAGGCAACAAGCAGATGAGCTCTCAGCAACAAACCCGGACTCTCCACGAAGTCCACACTCTGCACGCCCACGAGAGGACGCGGAGCCCCAGCCCGCCCTGCGGAAGGCAGAGGCATGGGCACCCTGGCTCGCTGCTTGCCCACGTCACGATCTAAGAAGTCACCTTACACCTTGGAGCCTCGTCTGCACAGCGGACACGGGGGCTTAAGGGCTGCCAGCAGAATGGACTGCAAGGCAGCAGGGAGGGGCTAGAGAGAGACCGGAAAGAGGCAGCTGCACCCGGAAAACCCGCGTGTCTGGGAGCGCCCGCGCCGTCTGGGCTGCAGGGACGAGCTGCCCGCGGGATGGGTACCTTCACTGCGGGTCCCGGGGCCACCTCGTCCAGGACGTGCGCGCAGATGTTGATGACCTTCAGCAGGTGGGAGAAGAGCTGCTCCAGCATGGGCACCAGGGTCCGGTCACCCAGGGCCGGCCACGCCTCCTCCTGTTTGCTGGCTGCCGTGCTGGCCTCGTCTTCAGAGGCCCACGAGCTCCTCAGAGACCTGGGGGCACTGGCTGCGATACGGGCACACACGTCACCCCCCAGCGCCAGGGTGGGGGCAAGACCAAGCCACTCAAACCCGTCCACACGGGGCGTCTGCTGGACACCCCCTGGAGCCAGCTGATGCCTTTGGTTGCACAGGAACCTGACATCTCCCTGGGTGCCCACTTGCCGTGAACCCACCCTCATACACCCCAGGACGACAGTCCCCTTCCTGATCTAGACAACTCAAGTTCAACTGGCAATCGAGACCTGCGGATTCTGTCTCCCTCACTCTCTTTAATTGGTTTCTTCAACACAAGCCACAACCATCACCCTGTTCAGACTCTCTCCATCTTGCCTTAACTGCGAGTTTCCCTAACTTCTCCAATCTGTATTCGCATAAGCCAAGCGGTCTTTCTAAAATACTGACCCGATTGTTAGTCCCTTTCGTGAAGCTCTCCAGTGACCTCCCAGAGCAAACCGACTGAATCCTCACTAATGGAGACGGACTGCTCACCAGCCACAACATTCTCCATTCTCGTCTTCACTCTCACGTGACACCCAGAACTGCCAGCTCTCCAGCGTCACACATGTGTGCTCCATGTCCCGTGTGGTACACTGGGTGCTCTGCCCGTTCCTGCCAGCCGACAAGCCTTGTCCCCGCCCTAATCCCCAGCGGGGAGCACGGTGGCCCCGCCGTGCGGACACGGGTCCTTATGGACCTACAGGCCGCGAGAGCATGCAGCCCTCTCACTGCTTCCTTACCGCCCTGGTGTCCAAGACAATACCTGCATGCAGTGCCCGCTCAAATGAAACCAGAGGCGAGTTTACCCACAGCTAACTGTTTCAACTCAGGGCCAGTACCTGCCAGCAAGTTCCCCGCTAAAATGAGAGCATCCTGGTGGGCGGAGAGATCCAGCGGGAACCAGGCTGACGAGAGCAGCGTCAGGATCATCGTGACCATCCCCACGGTGCAACTCTTCCTGGACTCATCTGAAGCGCTCAGCGGGGGCACTCTGGAGGCAGGGTCAAATTACAGAGCAATGCTGAGCTAAGTCTTGCCTTCTCTTATGAACCAAACAGAAGGTTATGGCTATTCATTTCATGGCGGCTCATAAAGCGATTTTATTATTGTTAACTAGCATCTTTCTTGTAACCACAGGTCCACAAAAATCACCTGAGAAATGAAATCAGGGAGCAGATCTGATTGAAACTATAAAGAATCTGTCTGCATTGCAGGAGACCCCGGTTTGATTCCTGGGTTGGGAAGATCCACTGGAGAAGGGATAGGATACCCACTCCAGTATTCTTGGGATTCCCTGGTGGCTCAGATGGTAAAGAATCTGCCTGCAATGTGGGAGACCTGGGTTTGATCTCTGGGTTGAGAAGATCCCCTGGAGAAGGGAAAGGTTACCCATTCCAATATTCTGGCCTAGAGAAAGAAGTCCACGGACTGTATAGTCCATGGGGTCACAAAGAGTTGGACACAACTGAGCGACTTTCACTTCACTTCACTTCACTGGGGCCATCTACTGGAGGAAAATCTTCACTTTTAAATGAGAACTGCTAATCTGCCAGCAAATTTGGAAAACTCAGCAGTGGCCACAGGACTGGAAAAGGTCAGTTTTCATTCCAATCCCAAAGAAACGCAATGCAAAAGAATGCTCCAACTACCGCATTGGCATCACGGACTCGATGGACGTGAGTCTGAGTGAACTCTGGGAGATGGTGATGGACAGGGAGGCCTGGCGTGCTGCGGTTCATGGGGTCGCAAAGAGTCGGACACGACTGAGCGACTGAACTGAACTGAATGTAAGTACAGTAGTTCCTAAACGACTCTTGTAACTGATCACGACTTTGCGTGATAGACCACATCTGATTCCAAACAGACCAAGTTTCTAAATTTTTAATACACAGTGAATAATTCTGGAGAGTATCAAGCCAGTGAGAACAGTCTTTTGCCAACGTATACAAATTCCCTTCAATGAGACGGCAAGTCACACCCTCAGATCCTCCACATGTTGGTGAGTGAGCATTTCACATCCAGAAGAGTCCCACGTAACTCCCTGCTTCCACGTCTCCTGTCCCTAGTCTCCAACACCACTCACCGGGAGAAGCAAATATTCCGGTGGGTATTTCCCCAAATGATAACACTGATGAGAGGCTTCACAAGGAAAAAACAAAAGGATCCGTATAACCATGTTTGTATCACAGGACTGTAGACAGTCATGTGCCAAGGGAATACATACCCGCAGTGCCAACCTAAACTCCAGATGCAAACTGGGAAGGCAGTTGACAGCAGACACAGAGCTTCGCAGCATCCAAACTAAACAAGAAAGGAACGATAAGATCACACTCAATACCAAAAGCGCTTATTACACTGACCCTCCTTTTATGCTTTATAAAACGTACGAACAAAGAAAACAAAATCGAGCTCTGTACCCAAGCACAGGACATCTACCCTCGCATGGAACAAGTTCACGCCTGAGAATTCAGATACAGCTGGAAAACCGAGATACAGGTTTAAGGAGGGTCGATTACATCCAGGGAGGAGAGGCCAGCAGGGAGGCACCTCCTCTTGTTTGACTTTAGTCTTCCTGTGCCCTCCTCCGGCCCCCACCTGGAATTCCCTTCCCCTCTTCTCAGCTTCTCTCTGACTCCCCGGCACCGGCCATTCCTGAGCTCAAGCTAATTAATGTGCATCTTCCTGACCAGACTGAAAGAACCACAGGGCAAGGATTCTTCCTGATTTTACATCTCAAGCCTAGAACAGTGTCTGACATATGTAGGCCACAATAAAGACAAATAAAATTTATAACATTTTGAACAAATCAAAGAAAGCCCAAAAACTACAGAGAGCCCAAACATGTATTTGGGTTTGAAAGGCACTTATAAAGTATCAAGAGTCTAGTCACAATTGTCTGAGTTTTTACAACAGGAAAGCATTCCTTCCGTCACAGAAAATAGATGACAAGGTTTAAGCTGCTAAATCAGTGAACTGGCACCACTTTTCATGTTAACATTCTTTTTTCTGATTATGGAAATTACACATGTTCATTTTAGAAAATGTGTGATATCTTAAAAAGAATAACCATTCATAGTTTTAAAATTAATGTTAGTAATTTTCTGCCAATTATTTTCCTGAGTAAGAAATGTGTTTACGTGAACATCACTTTTAATAACCACGATACACAAGCACAGTTTTGTACTGTGCCTTTTTTCACTCAATATTATCATCTAGAGGCTCACTCTACAGATTGTTACAAATACTCCAAAGCATCATGTTAATAGGTACATAAATAAACACATCACCATCTATACAGTCATTCTCAGAATTTATTCAGTACAGGATTCTTGGACATTAGAATTCTTTGTACTTTCAGCATCATAAATAATGATACAGATAATTACACGACACAAAAATCTTTGTCAGTATTTCCAAGCTTTTTTTCCTCTTCATATATATTATAAAGTCCTTGAGTCAGTTATTTTAGAGATATTTTAAACTGTTGATATACTACCAATTTGGATTATGGTAGCTTTTCATTATTATTTCTTCCTAGATGGGCTTAATTTTTTTTTTTTTTACAATAAACATGTATTACTTTAATAACCTGAAAATAGTTGTTTCCATTTTCGCTGGAATAAACCAGGGTTTTACTAACAGAAGCCCACATATAAGAGCCCCAATACAAGTGTCTTATCATGACGGACAGGCCACACAAAGCTCCTGACGGGTCCCGTGTCAGCCCACCAAGAGACTTACCGTGAGTGCCCTCGTGGTCGACATGGTCAGTTCATGAGAGACCGCTGCAACGACTCTCGAGAGGTTGTTTTCCAGAGTGACATCTGTGATGCTTGGTAACAGGTTATAGCCTCTATAAATTCTAACGAGAAAGATACAGAGAGACTTAAAATCTCCCATTAGAGTTTATGACATTCTCAGAATTCAAATGGCATTTAAAATTTTAAGATTAAAGGCCACAAGAAGTTAAAGCAGTCTTGACTCTTTAAATTACAGGAAAACTGGAAACAAATGTGGTCATTATTCTATAAAGACGGATGAAATAACCCCTCCCTCCTCCAATGTCCAACCACAGCAGAGGATCAACGCACTCCTCAACATAGCCTTGGCTGCAACCTGCATGCCGGTCCAAAGCTGCCCGTTTTTCGAGCGTTAAATTACATCCGATGGGAATCTACTCCTGATTCCAAACAAAACAAAGTCCTTTCCTACTACAAGACTGTCACTTCTTCCGTATTTATTCCATTCACTGCAAACATGAATTTCAATCCCTCCTAGTAGTTACATGCAAATTCTAATTCCCCAACTACACAGAGGAAGACCAAGCAGGGTGAGTGTCGATTCACTTCCGTTCCCCTCTGGTCTTGTCCACAGACGCACCCAACGATACAAACTAAGGAGAACACACTTTACCTCCTCACATAAATCCTGCAAGTAGAGCGCACAACCGGGATTTGTGCTCATCATGCAAGAACCGAGCTAAACAAAGCTGGATGTCTAGAGGACAGTCTGAGTTTGGACTGGAAATTTTTCACAGCTGCAGTTACTAATCAATTTTAATAAAATATTATACCTATCTCTGTTGGCATCTAATGACATTTAGAAGATGCAACCTTGTTGACTAAGTTACTTATCATAAGCTTGTCTAATTCCTGATAATGAAATATTCTTATATTGCTTCTGCTTATCTTAAAGGAACAATTATCCTGAATCTTGTCAAAGAGAGAAAATGCCAGTTTTGAGATTAAAAAAAGGAAATTGTCTAGGAAAAAAATTATTTCCATGTTTTTAAACAATCTTTGCATTAGAAGAGATATTTATTAAGAAACAATAGCTTCAAAATTTGACAAGCTGAGTTTCAAATTCAGAACAAACTGTCACATGGACATTTTGGCTTCAAAAGTCATTTAGCCCAAGTATTTTTAAAAAATGCCATTCAGGAGAAAGAATTATCACATAAAAGCTAATTTTTAAAATAACACTTAAAACACAGAGCATTCTTTAAAAGCATAACAGTCTTATTATCGGTTATGCAACCTTCCTGGCAAACTGAAATTTTAAAGAAAATTAGAACTTCATTAAAGCATTTCTGCTGATTACTTTTAGTCTATCCCGTTCATCTGACAATCAGAGAATGGGCTGTGTTTAGTCATTTGAAATTGTATTTAAAGACCTTCACAAAAAAATGTGAATAATAATAATTACTAATCACTTAACTAGTGGATAACCCTAATGACACTCTTTAACAGCCTGCTAAAAACAAACATGCCTGCTAAAAATAAACATGCCTGCTAAAAATTAGTGCTATGACATAACCATAACCATACTCTTAGATAACACAAAGAAACTGAAAATTTTAAGGACAAGATACAGCATTAGAGTCCTACAGAAAAATGCAGTTGTCAGTATATGGCTCGTAACAAATCACGAGACTTGTGATGTCACTGCTGCGTGGCTGCAGCAGAGCCTAAATAAAGAGGCTGGTGGTAAACCCTGAGAGAGAGAAGCATCCTATCGAAGGCAGCCCACCTGCTCCAACACCCTCACTAAAGCATTTTCTCTAGAAAATGCAAGCTTTTGATGAGCGCCCACGCGCCTCGTTTAGCGTACCTGGTTGCGGCGCTGACGGAGAAGTGGGACGGAGGCTGCGGCTCGTGCATGAGAAGCGTCAGGTACACGCTGCTCTGGTCTCGCGCCACGGCCACCACTGGGTCCGCCTGTCCTTGGTCGCACTTGTAAAACAGCTTTGGGACGAGCCTAACATAAAAGTCAGGTTTATTTCCCTTAGAAAGTATGTGAAACCCCTTCTGACTGCCCCGCGCCCTGTGTCACCATCAAGCCCAACAGTGCCTGCCCACGGACACGTCCCCTGAGCGGCGGCGCTGGTCGGGCACGCCCCATGGCCCCGCTCTGGACTTTCTTCTCGCCGTCACACAGTTACGTACGGCTCCCTGCACACGATTAAATCCTCTGAGTTCAGAAGCCCTCCGAGCGCTCCTCTAATGGCCTCGATCGGCATCGGCAGGTGCAGGAGCCGCCGGGGCGGGCCCCTCCTCACTCCTGCGACTGTCCTGAGCAGGACCGCCCCACACCCCCAGGGACGGCGTCCCAGCTGAGGCCCCTCCCGCACCTCAGGCCAACTCTGCGGTGGAGGCAGGAACACAGGGGCTCTGCACGAGCCCTCACGCACCTACAGGCGGGCCTGCAACTTCCAGAAACAATCAACTGTTTTAAAACCGTGGTGTGTGAACCCCACTAACTTTAGTTAAAGTCTCTTTCTTCCAGGAAGACCTGGTCATAAATACCATTTTTTCCTAAGGTTTAATAAATTACTGTCATTCACAGAAAATGGTAAAGATTCAAGATCTTTGGTCAAGCAAGTCATATAAAGCCAGTTAAGTCCTGAAAAGGCACAGCTCACAAGTAACCAAAGACAGGCACATGACCACACTGAAAACCCCTGGAGAAGGGCAAGGCTGCCCACCCTGGTGTTCTGGCCTGAAGAACTCCACGGGCTGTGCAGTCCATGGGCTCGCAAAGAGTCAGGCACCACGGAGCGACCTGCACACTGAAAAACAAAGGGCAATCCACCAGAACACAACTGGTTTTCTTTGAGCCGTTTGACTTCAAAGGTTTTTATATTTTTCCTGAGCTTTGTTTAGTAAACATGTTGCTATTTTTAAAACAAGATAAAAGTTATGTTAAAAAGAAATACCAATGACGGCCTAAGCAACTGACACATATTTAACGTTTTTTGAAATGCTTGCTTTGGTGAACACAATCCGACGCTGGTGGTGGGAGGACAGGCTGACCCGCTTCTGGACAGTAACTTCACTGCCTGCTCAGTCGTGGCCGACTCTTTGTGGCCCTGTGGCCCACAGCCCGCCAGGCTCCTCCATCCACGCGATTCTCCAGTTAGGTATCAGAACCATAAAAACCCACTTGCCAGTATCTACCCCCGAGAAATGAAAACCTACATCCACTCAAAGTCATGGAGGCAAGAGTTTAAGCAGCATGATTGTAACAGTCAAAAAGTGAAGATAATCATATCACTTGGTGAATGTATACATAAAACACAGTATTATCTACATAACAGAATGCTGTTAAACAACGAAAAGAACAAATGACGGGCACCCACCCACAGCATGGATGAGCCTCGGAAACCGAGTGAAAGAAAGTCAGGTGCAAAGTCCATCTGCTGACTGTGTGCCCGCGTTTATATAAAGCGTGCAGAAAAGGCACACGCTCTTCTAGGGACAGGAAGCAGATGAGTGGCTGCCTGTGGCTGGGTGGGAGCTGGGAGTTACTGCAAATGGGCATAACAGATCCTTTTGAAATGATGGAAATATTGTAAAGTTGGATCGTGGTGAAGGTTGCACAACTCTAAGTTTACCAAAAATCATTAATTGTACACTTAAAATGGGTAAATTTTAAGAGATAAAAAAATTTTACTTCAATAAAGCTAAAAAAAAAAAAAAAGTTGCTTCGCTTAGTAACTCAACTTCCATGAATTAATTCTTAGAAACAAGTTATATGTAAACATTTATGCATTATACTAGTCAGTAGGTAAACATTTATGTATAATACAAGTCACTGAACCATTATTCATTATTTAAATCAATAAAACTTAGTATCCAACCAAATAATCCTTACAAAAAACCCAATCACAAGCACACAGTGAAGGAATGGCCACTACCTCTAAGCTTCTTGCAGAGAGCCTTTCCAGCCTTTCTGCATCTCACACTGTATGAGACGCATCTGCTTCAGGACAGGAGCATGGGCACGACGGAACGGAGGGAGGCGCCCCCGACAAGGGCGGGGGCTACAGAGGCTTTGTTAGGAGAGTATTTCTCACAGGAAAACGCTAATGATTATCATGTGGAAATTAACAGATAACAAAATTGCATGTACACTGTGTCCTAATTTTGAAAAAGAAACTTGTACAAAGGACATAAAGCAAAAAAATGTTAACTGGTTATCTCCCGTGGGAGAACTAGTGACTAGCGATCTTTATTTTCTTCTTAGTGTTATTCTCTATATTTCAAAAATCTGGCCATCAAAGTCCATTACTTTTACAATATGAGGCTAGTACTTTATTGCTGTCTTAATTTTCAAATCAGGCTCTTGAGAAAGTGAAAAATATGCTTTTTGATAGCTTAAGAGTCACCGAAGGTGAGCTCTAAGGATTGGGGTTGTGCCCCACGGCCCCCAGATCTGTGCCTCTCTTCCCGCTGCCGTATCGCTTAGCACTTTAACTAAGAAAATGGAACGAAAGAGGAAATACTGGACAAATACCTCATCAGCGACGCTGCAGCAACGTGCCGCACCCTGGGGTCTTCATCTCCAAGCAGATGGATGACAACATTACTGAGTACCCGCTCTTGCAGTTTTAAAAGCTTTGGAAAGAAACATGATAAAAACAGATATGATCTCTGTATTTAAATGAATTTTAGATCTTGGAAAGCCAGTAAAGAAGAACTCAACGTCACTAGCCCTAAAGTCACACATACGATCACAAGCTTCATGATACAACGCGTTCCTAGAAATCCCACGCTAACGGGAAAGTGTACTCCTGAAAGTTAAATCACGGCCTCCCAGAAATGAAGATCTTACCCCTGTATAGTGATGGGCCCCTCTGTGCAGGCTTTCTGCTTTGGCCTCCAGAAAGCTCACCAACCTAACACAAAAGAACATATTTCACGGTGAATAATTCAGCTACTGAACAAAGCCGCGCGGATGGCCTGTATGGCACACAGAGGAGGACGGCCGGGCCAGGGCCACAGGCGGGAGCCCGGGGAGGCTGAGGCAGCCCCACGCTGCACAGCGGGAAGACGCCTGCTTCCAGCAAGGAGAACACACGCTCCTCCCGACTCCAGACTCAGAAAGTGCTCCGTACTTTTCTTCTAAGCGAATATACACACCTGGTGTTTTGAAAGACCCCAGGTGCCCTAGAGAACTAGCTCCAACGCCTCAGGTGGCCGGAGGGCAGACCGTGGGGAGGGGCTGAGGCTGTGGCGCCCTCGGAGACCAGTGGGTGCCCCCGCCACCACTCGGGGTCCCGTCCGTGAGACGCAGCAGGAAGCAGCCCTGACTTCACAGACATGCTCTAAGGCTGAAGACAATGACCCACAGAGGGCACCTAGCCCAGCCTGGCACACAACCAGCCTTCTACAAACGGGGGCTTAAAAAAAACCCCACAAACTCAGACAAAAAAGAAAATTTCCCATCTAAAAGAAAGCATAGAAAGAAAACATGGGGAATCATACTTTCTCAGAAAATGATAAACTGCAAGGCATCAGAAGTTATTCTTTAATTGTAACAATACCAATCTGCCATCTGACTGAGGCTCGGTACAGCGTGGCGTGCACCCGTTTCAACAGGCCCAAGTAACACAAGCATCATTGTTCTAGAACCCTGAGCTCTTTCACTCTCGCTGTGCAGAACACTTGAATGACTAAGACTACCAGAAACTCCACTCTCTGCCTGGACGTAAAAACTCCAAGACGAGGGCGGAGTCTCAGAGCAGAGGGGCAGACAGAGAGGGACACGGGTCACCACCTGCAGCTGGGCACCGGGCCGCCCAGCACCGTTCAAGCCTGACCCAGCGGGCCCGCCTCACCCACCTGAAGTCGATCTCTGCCACGGTCTCCAGAAGCTCCGTCCGCACCAGCCAGTAGGGGCTGCTCCGCAGGGCCAGCAGGTCGGTGATGAGCTGCAGCCCCCAAGCACTGTAGCTGCTGCTGCAGAGGCTCATGACACAGAGCTGGAAGGCAGGCGGCGGGTGGGCCTCTGCAGACCCCAAGTGCACCCCGCCCCGTGCTTGCTGCAGCCCCGACAGCGGCCTCGCTCAGGAACACTGGCCACACACACGCGCCTCAGCCCCCTCGAGGGGGAGCACCAGCGTGCCACCGCACGGGCTTGGCCCTCTCCCCCGCCACCACGCACGCGCCACCCCTGCTGGACCCCCGGCTGCCCCCGGCCCAGCGCCACGACCTGGGGCCCGCACCCTGCCCGACGGGGCCTGGCTCTCTCCCCCGCCACCGCGCATGCGCCGCCCCTGCTGGACCCCTGGCCGCCCCAGGCCCAGCGCCACGACCCGGGGCCCGCACCCTGCCCGATAGGGGCCCGGCTCTCTCCCCTGACACCGGGCACGTGCCGCCCCTGCTTGACCCCCGACTGCCCCAGGCCCAGCACCACGACCCGGGGCCCGTGCCCTGCCCGATGGGACCCGGCACTGGGCTGCCCCAGCGCGCACACAGCGGCTCTGCACACAGCCCGCTGAGTGCTGCTGACCAGCTCCTTTCTGCCCCAGCAGACACAGACTGACTGACATCTGGCGAACATCTGGGACCAAGGAGCAAGTCTGGCCGAGCCGTGACGCTTTAAGGGGGACGTGAATCTGACAATGGCAGGGTTTGGGGTTTGATTTTTACTGCTTAACGTGGACTGCTGTTGGGCCAGTTGTGAGTTATGAACCAGCTGATAGAACATTTCAACATGCTACCTCATAAAGGCCTGGGGCCGTCCCACCACCACCACCACAGCGATTAAATAACCCCAGTGCCTCACTTTGTGCATTTGAGGGGCCTGCAAGAGCTGCTGCGTTTTAAACCAACAAGTTTTACGCTTAATATGAGCAAGGTAGAGACACCCTTTAGGAAAAGTGTATTTCAAACAAATATTCTGAGATTTAAACCAAAGTCGATTAAACCTTGACTCTGCTGGCACTGTTTTCCTTCTACAGCTGAGAGGCAGGTACATAGATGTTTATTACTGTTGTGAATAGAAATATTTAATATTAAGCTTAACTTATCATTGTTAACACTGGCAAAATTTCCACTAATCAAAGAAATGATGTCACAACCCTCATGCTCACCCTCACGGCGGCACAAGCCAACTTGCAAGTAACCGAGGATTCGTCCTTCAAAGTTTTCTGCAGCAGGGGAATGCAGTCCGCCAGAGAAAATGTATTTCCTGCCCGGAAGAGCAAGCACAGACGCCTACGTGTGAACCTGAACACAAGAACGCCATCCAGGAGCGATGATGCTGAAAGCTGAAAGCTGGTGGTTACCTGTCCGGGCCCTGACGGCGGCCATCCAGCCCGCCACGTGGAAGCGGCACCGGCCGAGGACGGAGCAGACGAGGGTCCCACACAGGATGGCTGTGGCTCCCCGGACCTGCGGGTCCCCGTGGTCGATGTAGTTCAAGACGTCTGACACGTACTGCTCCTCTGCAGAGAGAGATGGCCCGGCCACTGTACAGGTCCCTACCGTCAACTTTCTAACTCAGGGCAAAGGCTGAATTCTCAGAAAAGAGAAAGAAGGGCAAGGGAGCGATGCTAATCTAGAAAAGACTTGACTGTAACAACCATCGGTGGTAAAAAACATCCCGGATTTAAAGACCCTAAATTGATCACATCCCTGACACCGCTTCAACACAATAGAGTTTCTGGGTTCTAATTCCAGGTTGTCAGCCAGTAATCAAAATTCCAAGATTTTGCTTCAAAAAAATGACTAGAGAGCCTCAAAGTTGTCTGTACTCATTATCTAATATAAATTCAAAAGCATGAGTTTGTCCCCTCACCCAGGGAAAAGGAGGAGAGAGCGAGTAGGCGGGAGGGTAACTTCAGCAGAGCAGTCTTCCACCAGTCACCCCCACCGGAGGAGACGCCCAGGACGTGCGCCGCGGAAGACTGGCCAGGGCCGCCCAGCTCATCTCAGCCCCCGCCGGCTCTGAGCGTGAACGGCTCGCTCCCCACTGGCTCTGAGTGTGAATGTCTGGTATAGCTGGTGTGACCCGAAGCAATTTTGATTACACACAATTTGTGCTTTTGCTAAAATCCAATACATATGTTAATCAGCTCTTACATTCCCAGACTTCTATTGCTTTCCTCTGTGTGTTTCAACTAAACACCGCATCTGTAAGAAGTCCAAGAAGCCAAAAACATGACAACTGATGAGCTTTATGGAGAGCTATAACACCTCTCAAACGCTGCAAAGCTACTCAGAAAGCTTGGTGCTCCAAAACTAAAATAGAGTTGGAAACAGTCTTCAAACCAGTGACAAACATGAGGACTGAGACACAAAGTGTGAACGTACCAGGGAATTCCACGGTGTCGAGAGGCGTTCTGTAGAGTTTGCTGAAGAAAGACTCAGGGTGAAGGGCCACGGCGGCGCCAACGCAGCCGAGGGCCAGCGCCTTCACGCTGACTCGCACGTCCCTGTCCGGAACCAAAGCTGCAAACAAGTCCACGTGGCCGCCATCAGCGTCACAGCGGCAAATCTTTAGCTTCCAAACAAACAGAGCCAGACCCACGAAACCAGCCTCCCCCAGCCTCCCTGCCCCTTCCCTGTCAGTCAGTGAAAACCAGAGCTCGTCTCCAGCTTCTGCTCTGGCTGCTGCCACAGGCTCAAAGCTGGTGGCCGAGGTGGCCTCGGAAACCTAAAGTCACTCCCTTCGGCTCTGCACCTGCCCTTCGATCCTCACCGTTCCTTTCCCCTGTGAGTAGAAACGAAGCGGACAAAAGGCGGACACAGTGGACAAGCGGGGCGGAATCCCCGTCAGTGGATCGGCCGACATCGCCTCTGACCCGGCAGGGCTGTGAGGAGAAACCAACACTTACTGTCTTACAATCACGGAACCTACATGCTGATTCCTTAGTTCACCCAACAAAGAATTCCAGAGCAGCAACTGTGCCAGGAGCTTGGCATTCAGAGACGCGCTCGACCTCGCAGGCCACGGCGGGGCAGGATCAGACCCCGGGGGAGTCCTGACAGGGGGCCCCGGGGGCCGGGGCCGAACGAGCCCAGCGGGCAGGGAGCAGGCCGCAGAGGTGGGGGAAGCGCCCAGGGACGCCCAAAGCCGTGAGGGGAGGGCCGTTCCCCAGGGAGCGGCCGGGGTCCAGACGGTGACGCGGCATCCACGGAGGGACTAGGTGTGAAGCACCACTTCTCGTCCTCGAGGAATTTAAAATTAACTAGGAGTACAGGACACTTACGGGGAAAGGCAAGCGACACAGAGATGATACTGACATAGCTCAATGGACAGCTGGGCAACAACTGAAAAAATCAAACAGCCCGAGTTAAAAATGGGCAAAGAACCTCAAGAGATGGTTCCCCAAAGAAGATACGTGAATGGCTAATTAACTCACGCAAAGATACTCCACGTCTCTAATCATTAGGGGAGATGCAGGTCAGAAACCACAATGATACACCACCACACACCCACTCAGAAACCACAGTGATACACCACCACACACCCAGTGTGATGGCCTCTCTCAGAAAAGGCAACGACAGAAAGAAGTGTCGGCGAAGACGCAGAGAGACGGTGCCGGTGCACCGCGGGAGGGAATGTAAGGTGGAGCGGCAGGGACTTCCCGGGGTTAAGACTCCGCGCTTCCAATGCAGAGGCCGCAGGTTCAATCCCTGGTCAAGGGACTGAGACCCCACACGCCACACAGCGCAGAAAGTAAATAGAGCCGAGGCGGCGCAGCTGCTGCGGCAGGTGGTGCAGGCCTCCTCGAAACGGGACAGGCAGAAGCGCCACGTAGCCCAGCAACCCCACTGCTGGGGCAGGACCCCCAAGAGAGGAAATCAGGGTCCTGAAGAGGTATTTGTACACTCATTGATAGCAGCAGTATTTACAACAGACAGAAGGTGGGAGTCACCCAACTGTCCATCAACAGAGGAAGAGAAAAGCGAAACGTAGTAACACATGCAACAAAACATCGTTCAGTCTCAAAGGGGAGGGAACTCCGACACCTGCTGTAACACGGATGACCCTGAGGACACAAAAGGACAAATACTGTGTGATTCCACTTACGGGAGGTCCCCAGAGTAGTCAGATCCAAAGAGACAAAAAGGAGAATGACGGGTGAGAGAGGCCAGAAGGAGGGAGGGATGGGAGTCAGTGTCGCGTGGAGACAGGGGTTCAGTCTGGGAAGACCAAACGGTCCAGTGAACGTACGGTCAGGATGGCTGCACAGCATGTGGGCACGAGATGCCACTCAACTGTGCCTTCAGAGGGGCTGCGATGGTGAACTGCATGAGTATCCACCCCGATAAGTGAACAGATAGTTCAGTGAAACAAGACCAAGAAACGATGCCAGGCCACACACGACCATCAGATGGACGGTCCAAGAAACCACATGCGGTCCACTCGGTACCAACAGGTGTGTCCAGGAAGGACTACCAAGAAGGCAGAACTTCGGGCCGTTCTCAGGGATGCACTCAAACCTCGAGAGGCAGACAGCAGAGCGGACTCGAGGTTGATATGCGAAGGGGAAAGAGCTGAGCACAGGTGCAGCCACGGGAAAGCCAGGAGCGTGGCAGACAGCACGCTTCAACACTCAGCCCGTGGGACGCGGCGTGGTCTCAGGCCCCGGCGTCTCACCTTGTTCTCTGGATCCCCTGGTTCGGCAGCTTCCTCTCTTGAGACAAATTTATCCACACTGCTGTCAGAGGCCTGCCTGCTGTGGCCCATGCTTTTCAACAAATGTGCTTGTTGAAGGGCTTCAAAATCAAAGAAGGAGACTAAGTCAACCAACAAGTTTCCAAGTAAAACACAAATACACATATGGACACAAAGTCAATTCGAAAGTTCGGGACTTATCATCAAGAAGGGATGATAACTTCTCAGCTGATTTTCTCATTTGCTATTTACAACTCAGGAAACAGACACCAGCAGACCTCTTGGAAGCTAAGACGTGAGAGGTCAGGGTTGAAAACAAGGTGGCTTGGTAGGACAGTAAGGCCCCTCCGTGTGAGCTTTCAAGCCACAAACTTTCCAAGGTGTGAACACGTGTTCACGTTCCAATCACGCAGGGCAGTCCACGTGTGCGGGGTGCGTTGCCACACGCGTGCACCCTCTACACAGTGGTTGCTATTGTTCAGGCACTCAGTCGTGTCCGATTCTCTGCAACCCCATGGACTGCAGCACGCCAGGCTTCCCTGTCCTTCACCATCTCCCGGAGCTGGCTCAAACTCATGTCCATTGAGTCTTTATTTTAAGTCCAGGAAAAAGTATGAGAAGTATTATAAACCTATTACAGTACAGTCCTTACATGGCCAATCATGTTAGTTGGATACCTGGGCTCACTTTGCTGGACTTAGGAACAAAATCTCAGAATGGAGCTCAGTTGCGTGTCGGGGACTTACGTCCAGTGCCTGAAGTCAACGTACCGATGGAAGAGTTTCTGAAAGCCTCTGCGTCTTCGTCAGGAAGAGCGACGGTAGTGTCCTCGTCCTCGTCCTGCGTCTGCCCCACCGGCATCCCTGGATACTGGCTGTCGGCGCCATCTAACACCTGGACGCGCAAGAGGGGCTGTGAGGGTTCTGAAGTGCCACCCCCAAGGGGCACGCCCTCCGAGGTGGAAAGGCAAAGGCTAAGCCCCGTAAGCAACGTGGACCACCCAATCGTACACACCCACAGGAAGGTCATTTCCTCAAAGGCACACGGGTGCAGGCGTGAACAGTACCGAGAGCTTACTGATCGCACGTTACCATGTTATGGAAAGCTTTTGTGATTCCAAAAATGCCAAAGAAATCCCAATCTGGACATTTCTTTTTTGATTACAAAAAGACCAAGCAAAAACCTCTGTGTTCACAAGCAAATTTTACAGCAAGTGAAAAATGAGGAAAAGTCTTCTAAACCAAAGTCTAACAATAGGTTACCCCCTGAACTGCTAGGACTGACCCAACTAAGTGTGGGGCACAGTATTTCATATATCTAGCCACACACACGGGTGGTGATTTCATACTGCCAAATTTCTCACATCCACTTGAAATCCCCTGTAATTTACCTGAAAAACTGTTGGCAGATTATTACTGAAATAAATTCTGTATCATTAAAAGTATTATTCCTTTCAATTAAAATTAAAAAAACAAAACTGAGCTATTAATACATGAGCAAAAACAATCAAGAAAGAAACAAATTTCCTCCACTCTCCAGATAAGTTAAAAAAAACAAACATCCCACACAGGCTAAAATGAGAAGTTCTACCGTAATAAAAAACAACATTTTCTGAAAATCCCAATACACCCCCGGCTGGCATGAAAGCATCTCCATGTATTACGTCCCTTATCCCCACAAGCCTCACAGCGTTAAGCACCATCACCAGCTTCATTCTGTGGGTAAGGAAACAGGGGCAGCAAGGGCCACAGCTGTGGAGGCTGCCCAGGTCCTGAGCAGCTGAGCCAGAGCTCTCACCGGGCTGGGCTCCCCGCAGGCCACGCCTCGAACCACCACACTGGATGGTCTCGTGAGGAAATCTTGGCCCCTACAGCTGGCTCCTTTTCCTCTGTGGCACTTACTACCACCCGACTGTGTGTTTATTTACCTGCCGAGGACTGGCTTACGATCTGCCCTACCCAGACGTGCGCACACTCTAGTACGGAGGAAGGGAAACTTGGCCCATCACCAGTTTTTGTAAATAAAGTTTTATTGGAACACAGCCACGCTCATTCCTTCACATACTGTCTGTGGCTGCTCTGGCCCTTCAACAGCAGAGATGAGTGTGCAACACCAGCCCGACAGCTCACAGAGCCAAGGAGGTTTACTCTCCGCCCTCAAGGGAAAGAGTCTGAGGGCTCGCACTCGGAAACGCCAGCTCCGTGCGAGCAGCTCTGTGCACTGTACTTACTCCCTGCTTCATCCCCCGTGTGTAGAGCAATTCCTGGAAGCTAACAGGTGCTCAGCGCACGTGTTTAGCAAACAACTCGGACTGAATAGAAGACGTGGAAGCACCTCATAAAGCAGAGAGAACTCTGCAGGGGTAAGGAACGCCCAGGGGAGACGTTTAGCTCCCTGCAGGCCAGGGCCCGGCCCCACTGCACACGGCTGCTGCAGTAGCTCCAGACGGCACGCACACACGACTTCCCGTGGTTGTTCTGCCCAGTGGCTAGAGAACCCGTCCAGAAAGCATTACCTATAAAAAGGGAAGATGGGCTTCCCTGGTGGCTCAGGCGTAAAGACTCCACCTGCCACTGCCAGAGACATGGGTTCCATCCCTGATCGGGGAAGATCCCACGTGCTGAGGAATGTGAATCCCGAGAGCCGCAGCTACCGAGCGTGTGCTCTGGAGCCCCAGAGCCTGAGCTCCACAACGAGAGGGCAGTCCCTGCTCGCCACGACTAGAGAAAAGCCTGTGCAGCATCGGAGGCCCAGCACAGCCAGTAGATAAATGAAAATTAAAAAGAAAAAAAAAAGGCAAGAGGCAAGCTGGTACAAGAAACTGACGACAGAAACTTCCTCCGCTCACTTAACGTGCTACAGGGCGCAGCACTTTCTTAGCCTCCCCTTCTCCCTGCCTAGTGGTCAGTGCTCGTCACCCTTTCCTGACTTCAAATCATTTCCCACATCCCAGTTATGGGAATCATTTCCCACAATCCAATTACCCTATCTTCTGCTAGGTCTTCTGGGTCTTCAGCTAAAAACCCCAGTGGTGAGCCCACTCCTCCGACCGAGCCAGTGGAAGCCCACTGGGCCGTCAGACACCACGCCCACGGGACAAGCAGACAGCTGCCAGTGCTTTGTGATGTGTTTCTCAAGGCTTCTGCGTTCGCTCCAGTTCAAGAAAAAAATCTTAATAAATAGAACACATTCAGTAGTAGCGCAACAATTGCCAGTAGAAATTGTTTAAATAAAATTGGGCTGTAAAGCTCAGTTTATGCCTGTACCAAACTTCAGACCACTCTGGAGGGCTTCGTGTCCACTAACTCAGAGACGAGAGGTGCTTAGAGACACGTTCTGTAAGATGCACTATGTAGTCAAGGTTCTTGAAAAGCCAGACAGTGTTAAAACAATGCACAGTATTATTGTTATTAGTCACATTACATTACGACTGCAGATCTGTTAATAGGTTCATTAAGGATCTTCACAATAATGACTTACCCTGTGTCCAAAAAGGTACTAAACATTTCAAATGGACTTCCTCACACTCATCAGCTAGCCTAACTTTTGACTCCATGTCCAGCACAAAGGACACCCGCTGCCTCCTCCGGGGAAGGTCTCCGATAGGGCTGAGCTGCGACAGGATCTGAGCTGGAGCCCGCTACACGCTATTCACGGGCCAGATGGGTGGAACAAACAGGCAGGAGGATCCTGGTCTGGGGCCCCAGGGAAGGCCCCTCTGCAGAAACCAGGTCGCCCCCTCTGACCACTTACAATTTCAGAACTGTCGGAAGGGGTCACGGCTGAATCGGGCCCCTCGGTGGTGGTCTGGGAGCTGTCGCTGATGGGCGAGGAGGCCTGGGTCCCGTCGTTCAGGTCCATGGCGGGGTCGGAAGGGACGGCGCTCATCTGGCTGGAGCTGTGGCTCAGGATGTCCTCCTCGTCCCCGTCGGTGGCGGCGCTCGTCAAGTCACAGGCGGCCAGATCCACCGAGTCCGTCTGAAGCGTGTGCTGCGAGCGGGGCTGCTCGGTGATGATGTCGTGACCCCCAGAGTCGGCCGCTGAGCTGGCGGAGCCGGGGGTGGAGACCCCGGAAGAGGCAGCCAGCTCACCTCCGACCTCACCCTTGACTGAGGCTGCAGACAGAGGAACGTTCACTCTTCAAAGGGTCAGCAAGAGCAGGCAACGGGGAACCAAGTATTTGCAGAATACCCCCAAATTCACTGTCAGCACCTGCTTTAACTGCAAAACTTCCTTAAATACAGTGAAAATATGAACTAGTCAAATTCAAAAGCAAGACAAACAGTGCATCCTTCAAACATTTTGACTGGACTACTTATCTTTTCCTCTATCTCTATGTTGATAAAATAAGGACCACAAGTAGATATTTTTAAATGCTATGAATATTCCTGGGTGGCATTTCACCGCCAACTCTCAAGTTTGACAAGTGACATTTGTCAAACCACCTCCAGCTCTCAAGCTGCTGCTCCGTCCTGAGTACTCTGGCGGCTCCCTGGCAGCCAGGCTGGGGTACAGGCGGGTGCTCACAAGAGCTTGGAGCTCGGAGCAGGCGGCGCTCTGGAAGGTGGGCCGTCCATCTTCCCAGATCCCGTTCAAGACTCCTCAGCCAGTCCCACTCCCCTGCAGCATCAAGGTTCACATCTCCCTAGTCTTTAGCTCCCATTCAAAAAACCCCACCCTACATAAGCACCCACACCCAGCTGTGAGCTATGCCACTCCTGGAGGCCAGGGCGTCAGTGAGCACTTGGGCACATGGATAACTGTAATTTTTTTTAATCTTTTAAGTTTATTTTTGTAATTAAAAAAATCTATCCATTCCAGTATTCTTGGGCTTCCCTGGTGGCTCAGATGGTAAAGAATCAGCCTGCAATGTGGAAGACCTGGGTTTAATGCCTGGGTTGGGAAAATTTCCCTGGAGGAGGGCATGGCAACCCACTCCAGTATTCTTGTCTAGAGAATCCCCATGGACAGGCTCCTCTGTCCATGGGGTTTTATTTTGTAGAATAAACCAGTAAATAAATAATCACCACTGAAACGTATTCAGACTTTCTTTCCCTGTATTTCAGCCTTATTTTCAGTTATCTAAAAATGTTCATTTGGCTAGGGTTATATAGACCAAACCACTCGCAAATGGTTTTCATCTTTTCCATTTGTTCCTGTGGTCGGTCACACTGACTGCGTTGTGGACAGTGAAAAACCCCTGCACCCCCGGGAGAATCCCACTTGACTGCATCTAGGTTCATCAGCAACACTGGCTGGTAACTTTGTTGTTACTGTAGCTTTGTCTGGTTTCAGTTTCAGGGGGATGGTGGCTTCACAGAATGAGTTTGGAAGTGTTCCTTCCTCTGCAATTTTTGGGAATACTTTCAGAAGGATGGGTGTCAACGCTTCCCTAAATGTTTGGGAGAATTCCACTATGAAGCCATCTGATCATGGACTTTGCTGGTTGAAAGCTACTATTGACTCAGCGTCAATACTGATAACTGGTCTATTCTTACTTTCCGTTTCTTCCTGGTTGAGATCCTCAGACAATTTTTAATCCCATTTTCCTCCTCACAACCCATGCAATTCATGAGATATTTTACCCACCATTCCCTTCTTAAAAAGACTTACACCCAGGGAGTATGAACCTAATTTTAAAACAGCTTGAAAATAGCATATATTCGATATAGGAAAATATCCTATATAGGAAAATAGCAAATATTTGATCCAAGAAAACACACAGAGAGTGTTTCAGAGTGAACACTATGCAAGAAGCCTCAAGCTGGCTTCATGGCTGCCTCCGAGGAGCATGACCCACTGAGGTGCAGGGGGTCAGCGGAGAGGAGCGAGGGGCAGACACTACCTGAGAAGGCGGGGCTGCTGCCCTCCGACCTGGACTCCGAGTCGTCTTCCAAAGGTGCCGCTTCTCCGAAGAGCACTTTCCCTAGGGAAGGACACAGCAGAGTCCAGAGCGTGCTGAGGGAAGAGCTTGGAAGAGCTGACAGACGTGCACTCCAAGAGGACGCGCACGGCACACTCAGCCCTGCGCTCAGCCTGCCATCACAGGCGTATGCCCTTACTCCCCTCGAGCACTAATACAAACGCACAGACATCCTGCTCAGTGTCATTAACATCGATGAACCTGTGTGAAAAACAGCTAAAGCAATGATTCTCAACCTGTACCACAAAGCATTCTAATAATCAATATTAGTTGACTTAAGACTATTGTAAATGTTAAATAATTTATTTACTATTTAATCTTAAAAATGTCAAGTTATAGCTAGAACCCATTCTACTAGCCACCAAGATATTCACGTCATATCTCCCAACAAAAAGTCACTTTTATTATCTTTTAACCTGCTGGATTTCTATTGCTGATAACCAGTACTCAAGTACTGTATGATCTGGAAGGATGGAATAGTATTTCATCTTTAGCAAAATTCTAAAAATACATTTTACAGTTGACGGTTTCCAAATTATAATATGGAAAAAAGAAAACAACAGTCTTAACATGATTTAAGTGGGATCATTAAATCCTTATGGTTACTTTACATATAAATGTCATTAAATGACAGTATCAAAATAATTACTGGCAATTTCCAATTTCTAACTTCACTCCTCTTCAAAGATTAAGTCACAGGTGCAATACTTCCATAAATCTACACTGATGTGACTTTAAAGCCCTCCTCCCATCCAGGAAAAAGCAAAGGAAACTCAAGATCCAGATGAAACTAACACAGCATCTTGGCTTATCTGCTAAATAACACAGCCCTTTATTACAGAACAAGTGATTTACCTTGAGAAAGCAAGTAACACTCCAACCTGTGAATTCAGAGTTAACGAAAGCGGCCTCTGTCCTTGGAAAGAGTAGTCTGCAAGTCGGTTCCAAGGAGCTCTCCCCACAAAGGGGCAAGGCTAGGCCATGCCCCCCACCCTCACCCAGATCTGACACCCAACAGCTCTGTCTCTCTCTCTCATATACTGGCAGATTTCACCTGAAAAGAAGGATCTTGCAGCTACGACAGGAAAGCATGACAACTGTGGCTCTAAAGGACAACAGGAAAACACTCAGAAATAAAAAAGAGGCTGAGCACAAATCCCACATTCCAGCCCTCAAAAAACATCTCAGCCGCCATCTGCCATCGCCTCATGGTCAGAATGAGACCAAGCAACAAGGCAGCACCAGGGAAATCCGGTCACACGCCTGAGCCCCCTCCCAGGCCAAGGGGAGAAACACGCCTGAAGCCCCCTCCCAGGCCAAGGAGGGAAACACGCCTGAAGCCCCCTCCCAGGCCAAGGGGAGAAACACGCCTGAAGCCCCCTCCCAGGCCAAGGGGAGAAACACGCCTGAAGCCCCCTCCCAGGCCAAGGAGAGAAACACGCCTGAAGCCCCCTCCCAGGCCAAGGGGAGAAACACGCCTGAAGCCCCCTCCCAGGCCAAGGAGAGAAACACGCCTGAAGCCCCCTCCCAGGCCAAGGAGAGAAACACGAGCTTTTGACAGGAGCCTTTCAGCTTTCAAGAAATCTCAGGATTTTCCCCAAAATCTCAAACTTGAAAGGATCTCACACCATGATGATCCATGCATGCATGCGTGCAAAGCTGCTTCAATCGTGTCTGACTCCATGTGACCCCATGGACCGTAGCACACCAGGCTCCTCTGTCCATGGGGATTCTCCAGGCAAGAATACTGGAGTGGAGTGCCATTTCCTTCTCCATATGATGACCCAAATAATGTTAATTCCAAGTATTCTAGGAAGCGTTTACCTAATTCAGCCAGGACTAAAATATTATTCCTAATAGACTTCCCTGGTGGCTTAGAGGTCTCCAATGCGGGAGACCCAGGTTCAATCCCTGGGTCGGGAAGATCCCCTGGAGAAGGAAATGGCAACCCACTCCAGTATTCTTGCCTGGTGAATCCCATGGACGGAGAAGCCTAGTAGGTTACAGTCCACTAAAAAAAAGAAGTCTTTTAGGATTTCAAAATAGAAAACAGCAATAGTTCCCTATGGAAATCGAGAGCAGAGGAAGAAAATAATTGGTGCTGTAAGTACTGATGTGTACCAAAACTTTCAGACCGTATCAGAATAACTGTGATTAAATAAAAATATATCAGAAAACGTGGGTATGTACAAAGGTAAATATGGCTGAAAAATGACAACCAGGCCCAAATTAACGAAATAACTAACCAAACATTATGCCTGACTAATACCAAACAAGTTTCTTTGGGATGATGAGATGCCTTTACATACAGAAAACCCACAGGAGCAGGAGTCGGCAACTAAATAAAGCCGTGCTGGAAGGCAGCTGCGCCTGCTAGCTTTGCATCGTCCGTGCCTACCTTCCTGCCACAGGACAGAGCTGAAGCCCTGCAAAAAAAGGACTCTAAGGGCACCACCTGGCCCTTCACAGAAAACGTTTGCTGATCCCTCACCTGAAGCGTGAGAAATTTATGACAGGGAATCCCCTGGAGGTCCAGTGCTGAGCACTCAGTACTCTCACTGCTGGGCCTGGGATCAACCCCTGGTCCCATAAGTCACGTGGTGTGCCCCCCCTCAAAAAAAAAAAAAGAGAGAGAAATTTACAATAAACCAATTCTGATCCACAAGTAACTTTCTGAAGCCACCCAACAGGACTATTTGGGCCTGGTTATCAGATTTCAGCTGCATTTATACACACAATCACCTTGCTGAGAAGAGGCACAGGCATAGCCAACTGCATCAGAGAAATACTGAAAAAGCAGCAAGATTCAAAACAATAATCATTTCTGAAATAATCACCTTTTTGTTTTCTTGAAAGGACAGGGCTGCATGAAGAACCCCCTCCAGCTGTAAGTCACAGAAAATGACAGGTGAAAGTACAGTACCAAGCGGCTGAAATCTAGAAACAATTAGAAAATCTTCAAGCTTGATTCAACTTTAGAAAATACATGAACGTTATTTCCACAGGTGGTGCTTAACCACCATCCTGTAACATAAAAACTGTATAACTTTAATTTCAATAACTTGAAAATTACATTAGCACTCAAAAATACAGTTCTAAAGATATGACCTAAATTGTCGAAAGAGCTCAAAGTGCATTTAAAAACCAAACTAAAAAGATTAGAAAACCCAGATTATTTGGTCAATCAATAATCAAATCGACATTTTCATTAGACACAGTCATTAGAAATCAGATCACCGGACAGCAATCGTTTGTCAGGCATGCACCCACAGGGGAAGGAGAGCTCAGGACAAAGCCCAGTGGACTGGCACAGCGAGAGATTCTCCGTGGGGCTCAGGCAGACACTGTGACCACACGAGGCCGCGGGCAGGCGTCGCAGCCTCTCTGGGCAGTACTGGCGGCGAAGGCCACCTCGCCCGCACGGCACCGAGCAGACCCCACGCGCAGGGCCTGGTGCGGCCGGTCCACAGAGGCCCAGAAGCCTCCGCTGCGCCAGACCCGGTCCAGAGGCTGCCACTCAGGGACCCCTGACTTCCAGCTCCCCGGGGGCCAGTCCGAGTCAAGCAGGGGGGTCTACAGCAGCGTGTGGCAGGGTCAGGGCCGTGTAGTGCCCAACAGCACAGGGAAAAAGAGCAAAGGGGGGGAGGAGGGGCCGGGGGAGGAGGGATAGAGGGCTGCCTAGAACCAGGTGGGACCGCAGAGCAGGGCCCAGAGGGCAGCAAAGGCCTCGAGGGCCCCAGGAGGACCCCCGGATCCGTCGCAGGCAAACAGCGCCAGCGCTCTTGCAGAGCAGGGCCCAGAGGGCGGCAAAGGCCTCGAGGGCCCCAGGAAGACCCCCGGATCCGTCGCGGGCAAACAGCGCCAGTGCTCTCGCAGAGCAGGGCCCAGAGGCCGGCAAAGGCCTCGAGGGCCCCAGGAGGACCCCAGGATCCGTCGCGGGCAAACAGCGCCAGCGCTCTCGCTCTCTGACAGATGAACTGCCACGTGGAGGTGGCCGAGGCCGGGTCAAGAGGCCGGGCGTCCACGCTGGCCTCACCTCACCCGCCCGCACCCCCCAGTTCCCGGGTGCAGGAGTAAGGACACCTGTGTCGCGAGCAACTGAGCCGCCAGTGGCTCACCAGCACTGGCGCGAGTTTCAGGAGAGGGTCAGAGTCACGGCAGAGTGGACTCCAGAGTGGCCGTCTGAACGCCCTACCTATCAGCTCCACGATGCTCCCGCTCCGACTGCGGCCCCCGGGCTCATCCTTGGCGGCCGCGAGCTGCTGGACGCCGCCCGCCGTGGTCAGCGCGCGCAGGAGCTCGGGCGGCGGGGTTCGGAGCAGCTGCTGCAGCAGCTCCAGGGCCCCGGTCACGACGTTGTGGTCCTGGTGTTGGGTGTAGTGCAAGGTCAACTCATACACCTAGAAACAGGAGCACCGTGTCACTGCCAGCCGTGGCCCTGACAATGTGGGCCAGCCTCCAGCTCTTTGCTCTTGTCCTCTGTTGTGAAAATGTGTGCCTTCTCCCCCTAAACACTTCTCTTTCTCTTCTACCAGTGTAATGATTCGCTTCCATGGTTTTCTAAAGTCCCGGGACTTTTTTCACAGTTATATTAATTCCTTAAAAATAAGCAGAGCATTTCCACAAGAGGAGAAGCATGGTAATGGAGAGCTCCATCTCCCTGCACTGGGGACCAGGAAAGGAGAATCAAGTCCCAAACACACCGTGCGCACAGCTCCTCAGACACACAAACCAAGCAAGCAGCCCTGGCCACAGAAACTGAGAAAGGGTTTCCAAAGCTTTCAAAGGCACCACCCCACACTCTACGCTGCGCCACAGTGCATGAGCAGAACGGGCTTGGCCCTCTCTTCTTCGTTACAGGTGCCAGATAATACACAGAGCGCCCAGGCAAATGCAAATTTCAGATAAATAATTCCGAAGTGTAACTGTGAGCTGTGCGATTTCCAGCCTACTTATACAACAAGGTTACTGGTGATTTACCTGAAATTCAAGTAACTGGTGTCCTCTATTTTTATTTGCTTAGTTGGGCAGCCCAACCTGTGATATCATAGAAGTAATACATATTTTTTTATAACAACAGTATAGCAGTGTATAAGGTAAGTCTCAAAGGTGGCTACTGTGAATCATGTGATGTCTCTGCTTCTTCTGATGGGCACCTCCCAAGTCAAGGTCACACGTCTGTGACCCACAGTCCAGGGCAAACCCGGCCCAGCAGCTGCCCTGCACACAGCTTTCCTGGACACAGCCGTGCATGCGCTGTCTGTGGTTGCTCTCCTGCTATGAGCTGGGGAGCTGGCCCATGACCCCCTGGCCTGAGTAATCAGCTCACAAGCTTAAGCTGTGATTCCTGACCTGTCTGCTCTGAGCAAAGACTCTCCTGACTTCTTAGTCCATGGACGGAGGAAATGCACACCCTGCACTCCCTGACCTCATCTGCCTCCTCCCAAATTCTGAAGCACAGTCAGTGCTCTCAAGTTATTAAGGGCTGCATTATACACTAAGATATAACTTCTTAAATCACTTGTGCTTTGCCTAGATGTTGAGTCTAAATACTGAATTAAAAAACCAATATGTACCTCAAAATGTGCACATTAACCTCATTAATGAAGAACTGATGCTTTTGAACTGTGGTGTTGGAGAAGACTCTTGAGAGTCCCTTGGACACTGGAGAGATCAAACCAGTCCATCCTCAAGGAAATCAGTCCTGAATATTCATTGGTAGGACTGATGCTGAAGCTGAAGCTCCAATACTTTGGCCACCTGATGCAAAGAGCTGACTCATTAGAAAAGACCCTGATGCTGAGAAAGACTGAAGGCAGGAGGAGAAGGGGACAACAGAGGACAAGATGGTTGGACGGCATCACCGATTCAATGGACACGAGTGAGAAAACTCCAGGAGACAGTGAAGGACAGGGAAGCCTGGCGTGCTGCAGTCCATGGGGTCGCAAAGAGTCGGACACAACTGAGCGGCTGAACATCATTCACTGCAAAGCCTATTAATGTGACCGGACCCAAGAAGAAAGAACGGTTTCACTATCGCTAGTCCTGTATCACTTGAAAGAGAATGCCCCAAGGATAACAGTTAAGTGGGTTCTCTTTTATTACAGTCTCATACTTGCTTAAAATCAGCCAACAGTTTGCTCCAACACTGGGTGACAGTTTTCTCTGCTGTGCCCTCCTGGTTTTTCCGCCTCACACACACACACATGCATCTCCCCTTGTTCCAGCTCTCAGTCATGACAATGGTCGCGGGGAGCTCCGTGGACCTCCCATCTCTATGAAGAATGTCAGTGGCCCACTGCACACGGTCATCTCAGAACTGCTTCCACCACATTCGTGGTTAGCTGTGTTTCCCAGGTTTCAGGGCTTTGGGATTTTTGCATCTGTTTCTCATTTTGCTAGAATGCATCTTCAAATAACTTTTTTTAAAAGCATACACAAAAAGAAAAAAGTGTACATTAAAAGCAAAATGAATTCTTGCATATCTAGAAATATCT
Source organism: Cephalophus harveyi (assembly GCA_006410635.1). NCBI lineage: Eukaryota > Metazoa > Chordata > Mammalia > Artiodactyla > Bovidae > Cephalophus > Cephalophus harveyi. The sequence goes on along the minus strand of SJYT01085027.1, from coordinate 133,940 downwards.
GTGTTTTACCTAGACTTGCTTAACAGTTTAGCCAGGCCCAGGATTACTTTAAATTCTATTTAAATATATCTAGCCAAACTACATTAGTTGAGTTGAAATTCTTAATCAAAATAATTTAATTCAAAATGGCCATTCGTCAAAGGAATACAGATTAGGTATGTTTGAGAGAGACTCTCGCCTAGCTTGCTAATGTGACAAGGTGTCATAGTGTTTAATCACCTTGAAGAAATGTAACTATTAAGGAAGTCGGTAATTAATGAAGCACCACCTCCCACAGCCCTTCCCTCAGCCTCCCAGGACTGCTGTTCTCCTAGTTCAGCAGTTTTCCGCACGCCTCTCACCGCTTCTTCCCCCAGCACCCCAGCTGACCTGAGAGAGCCTGGACACCTTTGCTCGCCCAGCTCACCCCTGCCCACACTCTCTCTGTCTCTCGCTCCGTGGCCCGGGCGAAGGCTACAGTCCGAAAAGCACTCTTCTCCCAACTTTCTGTCCCTGGTCAAAGCCTACTCACCCCAAAGCATGAGCTATTAGTGGCCTGTCCATGGCCCCCTGTCCCATGCACTCTACAGAACCCCACACCTCCCACCGCACTATTTAGTGAATGCCTGCTTGCTTCCCCCACGAGGTCGATGGTCTCCAAACGTTTGACTAAGAAGCCTCTTAAAAAAAAAAAAAAAAAATCAGAAGAAAATTCTGAGTATGCAGCCCCAATAATATTTTAAAATCCTGTCTAGGTAGTACTGAACTCAGATACTATGCATGTTATAAAACGGGCACTGACTCTGATAACACTCTTACTCCAGTCACTGGTTTACAGGAAATGCAGACAGCAAAGAGGACTGTTAATTTACACAGTGGAGAGTCAAGTAATAAAAATAAGATTGCCAGGAGTTCCACAGGACTGATGATCTGATTCTTCAAAACATGAACTCTAAGAGAAACAAGGCACGGAAGGGGCCTGAGAGATCAAAGGAACGGACGCCCTTAACAGCCTGCCTCATTCGGGTGGTGGTTCCAGAGAGCACAGCAAAGTGACAGGGCGCGCGGGCATCTGATGCTAAGAGAACACTCTTTCCTTCCGGGGTAACAATGGCACTGGCCTTAAAGTTAGGAACAGAGAGTCCTCATCCACAGGGGTCCATGTGAGACACCTGCAGATGAAACAACACAAGGGCTGGGATCTGTTTCAAAGGGGCTTATGTAACCGTCTTGAAACCTTGTAAGAAACACCTTCATCTTACTCTGCTGTCACACCACACAAAGGTCGAGGACCTGGAGTCATGACCTAGGGTCTGAGCCAGCAGGTCCAGCTCCAGAGTCCACACTCGTAACCCTCTGTTCTCCATTCTGTTGCTTCTCTTCCAGAGGAGCCGAGTTTCGGAACGCTGGTCCTGTCTACACAGGCACCGGAGTGAAGCTCGGGGGCTGCCTACCTGGACGAGCTGCTCCGTCGAGGGAGAGACCTCCATCTCTTTCCGCGTCACCCCAAAGCTGCCTTTCAGACTTGTGTCCTTGACCTGCTGCTGCAGCAGGGGCACCAAGTATCTCAGCGCGAGCAGGACGCCGAGGACCAGGAGGGTGGGGTGCTCCTCCCCCACGGGGGCCAGCAAGCCTAGAAAGGCAGCAGCGAGACTGTGGCACAGCGGACCCGCTGCTGGGAGCCGCGGCACCCTCTGCCAACAGGAAGAGGCCCGAGCGGCGCCCTGAGGCTGGGGGCGCAGACGGCACAAGCATCACTACGGAAGGGCACAGGGCCAGGAGCAGAGGCCCGGGGTGCCGCTGGGGAGCACCTGGCCCCCGGCTCAGCGGGGCCCCGCACAGCAAGGGAAGCCAGCAGCTCTCTCGCATCCGCTGCCCAGGTGCGGCCCGCGCCACCTGCCGGGATGGGGTCCCGCCGCCACCCCAGGGCGGGAGGCCCGGGCAGCAGGCCGACAGCCGTCCAGACAGCCCTGCGGCTTGGGCTCCCTGCACCCAGGGCCTGCACAGAGGCCAGTCCCAGGAAGGCCCCCGCCCCGCCCCGCCCCGCTGGGCACATCCTCACTGCTGCCCCGGGGAGGAGGGCGGGGAGAGGCTTCCCCAGGGCGGCACGCCTGCATACTTCCCTGTCGGCCAGGCTGAAGGACCCCGTCAGGAAGCTGAAGAGGGGCTGCTTGATGGTAAAGAATTTCAAAGGCCTATCTCGGGAAGATGCCAGGGGCCCCCACACCCCGGGGCGAGGTGCTGGCGGGCCGGGTCTCACCTAGGAGCACGCTGAGCAGCCAGCTGTAAAAGTACTGCGCCCTCCTGGAGCGCTGGCAGATGCTGACCACCGAGCCTGCCGCCGTCCGCCGCACGGTCGGGGAGCTGGACTTCAGGTTCGCGATGAAAGCCTTCAACAGAACCTGTGGAAGCCAAACCCAAGTGGGCCGAAGAAGAGGCTCCTGGGAAACTCAGCACGTATTTCAGAGAAGCATAACCTGCTCCAAATTCTCACAGAGTATAAAGCATTAGCCACTTGAGACTTTCCCAGAGCTGAATGGAAGCCCCTCGATGTGGGATGCCTCTGAGGAGTCTGCTAGATGTGTGTGCAGACTCTTCACTTCTTTATGAACCGCAAGGAGGGCCCTGCTTAGCATCTACAACCCTACATGAGAGTGAAAGCCTTCATTCCTGCAAAACACGCCCCGCAAGCTCTGCGGCCAGGGCCAGGGAGTTTCCACTGCTTCAGCTGCTCAGTCGTGTCCCACTCTCTGCGACCCTGTTGACTGCAGCCCGCAAGGCTCCTCTGTCCATGGGATTCTCCAGACAAGAATACTGGAGTGGGTTACCATTTCCCTCTCCAGGGGATCTTCCCGACCCAGGGATCGAACTCACGTCGCCTGCGTTGCAGGCAGATTCTTCACCACTGAGCCATGTGGGAAGCCCAGGGTGAGTGAGTAGTGGTGTGTAAAATAAACGTAATTAAAAAAAAAAAATCAACAAATAATGAAGTCCAGGAGGAGAATGCCTAAATGACAGCTTGTCAACTTGCTGCAAAAGCCACTAAGAGACACTCTCAGGCCTGGAAACGTGCAATACGGCTGAACCGAGACCACACACTCACAGTTATCTTCCTAAGAAATCAGAGAAGACTGTTACCGTGCCTCCAAAGGACACAGGGCCATACTTCTAACGATGGCCATTTAAGTCTTCACAAAAATATCCAAAGAATGAAGGGGGCGACTGCGCAGCTGCGTGAGCTTGGGGACTGTGCTACCTAAGAGCGTCTGTCCCCATCACTCTGAGCAGTGACCTGGCCCTGTTACTGCTGGGTGCATGAAGAGCACGGCTGAGCAGTCAGAGGGACGCAGACGCCACCGGGGGAGGTCTGCCTGTCGGCAAACCAGCACAAGTCAGCAGAGCAGCATCCGACTTAAAAGCGAGCTTCCCCCGAACAGTGTGGCTAGCACCAACTGGTTCTCAGGGCTCACTGACACTCGGTGAATTCCCAGATTAGAGCTCTGGAACCAGAGAAGGGAGGACCAGACCCCCAGCCACACAACACCCCCAGGAGACCACGGCCGACCGTTTCTCCTCAGAGACAACACCTGGAGAGAAACCGCTCAACCTACTTCTGACACACTCTGAGCTCCAAACAGAGAGCATCTTAAAGAACTCCTTTCAACAAGATCACACACACACATCATCATGGAAACAGTAAGTCAAGACTCATCCTGACCAGTCCACGCTTCTAAGCAGAATGAAGACTAAATGTCACTGTGACGCGTCAGCCCACGCTGAACCTCGAGTCTGGAACAATAATAAAGCTGAATCTGCAAGCTCCAGGGGGCGTTCTTGGGTCCAAATCCCTCAGTCCTGGGAAAGCCTCGTAAAGGCACCTGGTGGGAGGTCCCCGCACCGTCCTTAAAGGTCGTCTCATGAGGAGGAGGCACACTAGACAGTAGGGTAAGACAGCTCCGGTCTTCCAGACACAAACAGGACGTGTATTTAAGAGCACTTCAAAAGGAAAGAGACACAAAAGCCATTCTACTGTGGAGCCAAGAGCACTTCAGGGAACGGAGACGGAAATCAACCAAACGCGACAGCAGAGTGCACTCAGCAGATGGCGCCACCGAAAAGCGCGGACGCTCCGGTCCGGCGGGACAGGGAGCTGCCACGATCGCCCACACCACCCATGATGAGCTGTGAGCGGGCACAGCGCTTGGCACAGCTCTCTGCGGTGTCTGCCGAAGTGGAAGCATCCACACTCACACCTGACAACTGCAGTTCCAGGTGTCACAACCCGTGCTCCAGGAGACCCGCACGAGCACGGCGCGGCAGCATTCGGGACACCAGCACTCAGACGACCCCCGGTCCAGGGCCAAGATGCAGTAAGAGGGCCGGCTGTGGCACAGTCACCCAAGGGAATGCCCGCAGCTCCAGAAACCACAAGATCGAGTGACACACACGGCGACAGGCAAGACTCTCACAAGTTTAGTGCTGCGCAGAAGAGACCGGACTAAGAGCACACGCCGCAAGGCCCTCCACGGCTGCGGCTTACACGCTGTGGCTTACTTACCTGCCGTAAGGTCCTCCACGGCTGCGGATTACACACCGTGACTTACATACTTACCTGCCGTAAGGTCCTCCACGGCTATGGCTTACACGCTGTGGCTTACACACCGTAAGGTCCTCCACGGCTGTTACTTACCTGCCGTAAGGTCCTCCACGGCCATGGCTTACACGCTGTGACTTACATACCATAACGTCCTCACAGCCACAGCCTACACACTGTGACTTACACACTGTGACTTACATGCCGTAAGGTCCTCCATGGCCACGGCTTACACGCCTGACTTACACACTGTGACTTACATGCCATAAGGTCCTCCACGGCTACAACTTAAAGACAGACCCTCCGGCATTAGACGCCAGGTCAGTGTGGCCAGCCCTGGAGAGGAAGGAGGGAACGCAGACAGGGAGGGCTGGCAGAGGCCGTTGGTGCCGCTATCGTTGCGCGTGCAGACCCGGGCGGCGGCGCAAGCATGGGCTCGCTCTGTGGCCCCAGCTGAGGAGGCACGTGTTGCCCACGTGCTGTGTCTGCATTCCACGTCGGCCAAAGAAAAGCCCGAGAGTCTTCACACCTAACCCAGCAGGGCCCCGTCAGCAGCTTCTGATCAAACATGCTGGGCCAAACCCGTGGACCTCTACTGCCCAGACACCCCACAGGAACCTGGGCACAAGGTGTCACAGGCATGAACTGACAAGGGTGAAAAGAGCAGGATGGGGGCAACGGCAGACGAGAGGCATTCGCAAATGCGGAAGCTGGACAGCAAACAAGAGGAAACTGAGTGAGGAGCGGCCCCCAGGAAGGCGCTCCCGCACGAGCCTGTTTAGGATCTGGGGAGAAGGACCGAAAGCCACCGCCCAAAGCAAGCCCAGCCACAGAGCTCTACGGAGAGCTCGGGTGCAGAGGCCCAGAGAGGCGTGAGCGTGGTCTGGACCTGGGGACAGACAGCCGTGCGCCGGGCTGCTCCCAGGCGGACCGCTGCAGACCCCTCCCGCCCAGATGGCTCGGGAGGTGGGTGTTGCTCCCTGCCTCCCGCAGGGGCGGGACCCTGGAGAGGCCGCCAGAGGGGAGGACGGACGCCAGCACAGAGGGAAGAGAGGAGCTGAGGAGAGGTCTGCCTTCTGACCAGTGAGACTGCCCACACGGCCCCTCGCTAGCAGTAAGCCGAGAGAGACAGGGACCCGGCGGCTGGCAAGCAGGCCTCTGATGGGGGCCAAGGCACTGTAGGACAGACCCAAGGAGCCCACCAGGCTGCAGCGGCGGCTGGAGGACCCACAAAGGCCAGGGTAGGAGCCAGGGCCGGTTAAGCAGCCATCGCGCGCACAAGCGCAGAGACACGCTTGCAAGCTTCTGCTGAGAGCCAGCAGAAGGCGTGACAAGGTGGAGAGCGCCAGAGAGTAATAAGCACATGAAAAAGAGGCAACTGCTGACTCCAGAAACACCGAAACGCTATACAAAGAAACATAAGCACAGCACAGAACAGGACTAGCTGTGACCACTACTCAGGCATAGTAACGTGCACACCGAACATTTACTTCACTGTGGTGGAAAGATGGAAGAAGGGTTAGAGCTAAACTCATCTTCTCCACTGTAAAATACACAAATAAAAAACCCAAACCTGCAATGTAAGCATGTCATTTAGAAACGCAGAGGAAGTACCGAGAGAACTCTGGCACAGGACTGGCCCACTAAGAGGGAAAGGCCGCCCTCAGAGCATGTGCCCAGACACGATGGACAGGACCCGAGAGAGGGGCTGAAGACTGCCTCTGCGGCGCAAACAAACAGGAGACTGAAGGGCGCCCCGGCCGCGGGCACGCACACCCAGAGGACGCTGTCGGGGTGCCGGCTCCGCCTGCCATTCAGGGACCACTGCTCAGCCTCAATCAGGCTAGGCAGTCAAGCCTGGACACCAAAACCAATCTGCTCTGGCAAAACGCTTTTGAATTTGCTTCTATAAACTGCCTCGCTGCTCAACTTTTCACCCCACAGTAAGAAGGCAGAAGGGGAAAGAGGCCCTTTGTGTGCCTTTAAGAATTCAAAGAATTATAATCCAAACTATGAAGCACTCTCGAATGCCTGTCTGTGCAAAAGCACGACTCCCACTAAGACTCATTCACACGCTTGTGACTTGAGGCAACACTCATACCTTAATCTCATTGTCGTTCGCAAAGTTGCCAAAAGAAGCCATAATTTTAGGGATCGCTGCAGCCAGCGTCTCCTGGACGGACTCCTCGGGTCTCTTGCTTGTGCGTGTCAGGCAGGGCAACAGGTTCACCAGGTACGGCCTGCGGTGGGAGAGGAGCACCCGTTACTCTCCCAGGGCCACCTCAATGAGGAACACGAGCGACCAGCTCAGGGCCTGTTAGGCAAAAGCCGGTGTCTATATGCGAGAGTCCTTCCTGGAGGATAAACAAACCTCAGCGGGAAGACTCAGTGCAAACGAATCAATAGCTTGTTTAAAAATTCTCTGCAGTAAATTATCATAGCTATTAAAACAGTCAGATTTTAAATTAGAAAGTAACAGAAAAAAAGCACTAAGAAATGAGAATGGAGCTTTCTTGAACAGGGAGGAGTGCATGGTTTTTCTCGAAGCATCCACACTGAGTAAGGCCTTGGTGAGAAGCCCCGGCCCTGAGAGAGCAGCAGGCAGTGTGGGGCTGGAGAGCAGCAGTCCCCGGACAGGGGCGCCGAAGCCGCGGGCACGCTGGGCGCAGGCGGGGCACCCCCTAGAGGCAGAGACAGGCAGCAAGCAGGCGCACCCCTGGGAGGGGGCACCCCTGGGAATGCACAGGGAGGGAGACGGGCCCTCTGAGAAAGAGATGACCCAAGGGGAGAGCATGCCAGACATCAGAAGAACACACGCTCGACTTTTCTGAGAAGCCAAGGGGGTCAGTGAGTCAACAGTGTCTGAGGGGACGGGGGCTCTGGAGCCAGGTTTCCCTGGGCCTTGTACGGAGTCTGGACTTACCTGAACAACTATGGGAAACGAGCGGCAAGTTCAAGTAAGGGAATGGCATGACCCAACCATAGTTTTTAAGGTCACTTTGGCTTCTTTGTGGAAAACCTGGGATGTGTTGCTTCAGACATAATAAGTTTTCAAACGAAGGATGGTAAAGGAACAAGGGTATATAGAGATTCCCCGAGTGACTGTATGTCCACAGTCGTGTAAGATTTGTATCACACTCTGACCCCGTGGAACAGATCATTGTTTGCTGTCAAAGGACAGGGTTTCTGCCACTCCACCAGTTCCGCAGGGACAGAGCCAAGGCATCCATGGACGTCAGCACATCTTGCCGGTCACAGAGACGAGAAAGGGGTTAAAACTGTGGTCCTTCCTTTGTAAGATTTGTATCACACTCTGACCCCGTGGAACAGATCATTGTTTGCTGTCAAAGGACAGGGTTTCTGCCACTCCACCAGTTCCGCAGGGACAGAGCCAAGGCATCCATGGACGTCAGCACGTCTTGCCGGTCACAGAGACGAGAAAGGGGTTAAAACTGTGGTCCTTCCTTTGGTTTTCAATCCATTAAGAAAGAGAGACACAGATGTAAAGAACAGACTTTTGGACTATATGGGAGAAGGCGAGGGTGGGGTGGTGTGAGAGAATCGTGTATAGCTGAGACACGCACATTACCACGTGTGGAAACAGATGACCGGGGCAAGCTCGACGCATGAAGCAGGGCGCTCAAAGCCGGTGCTCGGGGACAACCCACGGGATGGGGGGGGTGGATGGGCTGGAGGGGGGTTCAGGATGGGGGACACGTGCACCCGTGGGTGATTCATGTCGACATATGGCAAAAACCAACGCAACATTGTAAGGGAATTATCCTCCAATTAAAATAAAGTAATGAATTAAAGAGAAAGATACAACTGTTTCAATCAGTCAAAACTTTCTTCACACTGCGCATTTCTAACCCATGGCTTTCTGTAATCGCCACGTGTCTCCTGCCCCGGGCAGACCCCGGCAGCGGGCTGGGCCCCGGCAGGGCGACAGGGACGCCCCGCTGCGCTGGGACACTGGCTCCTGCCTCCCTCGGGGAGGAGGGGCAGAAAATGAACCGGTGTGCGAGCGCTTCTGAGCCTCGGCTGCTGTGCGGACAGGAAGCCCACGCGGGCTGCAGCGGGACGGGAGGCGGCGGGCGGCGGCAGGCAGCGGGGGCGGGGAAGGCCTCCAGAGGAGCGGCTTCGAGCCGAGCCGGCCCCAGCCGCAGTCACGGCGGTGACCCACCCAGAGCGCCCACTTCACCTGCACTTCTGAGGCCGGACCAGGTGGGCCAGCTCGGCAAACCTCCAGAGGGCAGCGCGCAGGCTCCGCGGGGCGCCGTTCTGAGAAGAGGAGCGAGAGTCAGGTGGAGGGGCCGGGACGCGCGCACGCGGGAGCGCCCCGCGCGGCTCGCCCGTCTCCAGGGAAAGGGCGCTCAGTGCGCCTGCTTCTGACGTTTCAAGGCTTAATGGGATGAAGTTATAAAGATTTTTTTTCTTAAAACTACCATTTTAAGTCCCACCGCATCTAATAAATAATGAGGAGCAACTTTCTGAGAAAAAAAAGTAAAACAACAGAGTCTACTTTACCAACCAGCATTGGTTTCCTTCTAACATTTTTACTTATCAAATAAAAGAAAATTTCATACACTGCTCAATACAGTGGATCAACAGACTTTTTTCAATAAAGAAAAACAAAAACCCACCTTTTTAATTTCCTTATAGAGTTCTAGCTGCAACCTCGGAAGATTAGAATCCATCAACGCCTACAACAAAACACAAGAGATCTGTTCACAGAAGATGCATTCTACCAGCAGTTCTAAGAGTGACAGTGAAGGGCAGGGAAGCCTGGCGTGCTGCGTGCGGTCCACGGGGCCGCAAAGAGTCGGACACGACTGAGCACAGCAGCAACAAAGCAGTTCTAAAGAAATCTAAAGGGCAACGAAAATTTCAATTTTGACGCAAAGGAGAATATAATAGCAACTAAATTGAAAACTTGTTCATTAAGAAAGAAGTATATGGATGCAGGAAGCTACCAACTAGATACAGGTCATTCACTATAATATTTAAAAGGGAAGGAAAAGAATATTCATTACAATCGAATACTCCATAATATCAAAATTAAATGGTAGATAGTTCAAATTCACTCTAAAGCTCTCATGTTCAATTAAAGTACATCTTTTAATCATTAAAGCACATTCTTTAATCATCATTTTTAATGATGATCCAACATGAGCAATGGCCTGGAGTCTGCAAAGCCAGCGGGGCAGGAGGAGGATACCCAAGGTCAGAGCCCTGATTCTGGCATGGGAACACTCCTCTCCACGCAGAAGCCGCATCCTTCCCAAAGGTCTAGTCCTCCCGTGATGCACGGGTGCTCCCCACCTCAGGGCCCCAGCAACACACAAATCTGCTGGAACCACAGGCTCCTCAGAGCCCTGCCCCTGTTGCTCGATTACAAGTCAAACCAAAAAAACGGCCACACGGGCAACTTCAACCCAGCAATAACGGCTGATGGCAACCACCAGCAGGGACACAGAGTCCACGCTGGAGACGGCTCCCAAGATAGAAAGGCCTCTGTGCCCCGCTCTCAGCCGTGAGAGCCCGCTCCTCCGAAACGCCACTGCCAATGGCCTGGCCACAAGAAGCGAGGAAAGACGTAACGAAGCCTGAAGAGGCTAGGGAAGATACACCCAAACCTCCACAGAAAAGCCCTCTGCCTTTCCTGTGATATAAGCATGCGACATCTGTAAACCAACTGGTCTTTGCAAAACTCACAGAGGCTCAGCGAGCTTGAAAATCAAAACAGGGTCATATTCTGGGAGGTTCTGAATAATGCCTCGGATATTTTAAAATTCTAATTCTACTGTTTCAGTTTGGACTACAATCCCTTAAACAAGCACATCAAAATGGACAAGTCTATAGTAAAACACTGCTTGGCCAGTAAAAGTAGAAGGCATATCCAAGTTTTGTTTCACTTTATAAATGCTCTATAAACTAATGTCAAATGTATTTTATTACAAGAGAAAAGTACATTCCAAAGCCGTGAAACAAAGCAGCGAACAGGCGCTCACTTACTGGTGATGCTAATGTGCCCCCTGACCCTCCCTGCTCCCGTCCCCCACCCCCACACCAGGGACACACAGCCGCCAGGACCAGCCCGTGACAGCCTGGCCCCTGCTCCTCACTTGCACCCCAGCACCTCCTACTGGTTCAGGGGCCCCTTCTCTTCTCTGGACACCGAGCCTCCCTCCCGGATTCTGGGCACACAGTCTCTCTCCTGTCCCAGGCAGGCTACAAGGCACCACCGGGCTACTTGAACTACCCAGTTACAAATCTTCGAGAGCTCTTCCCTTTTTTCATTCTCTACCAAATAAAGTGCAAACTGGTTGAACTGATCCTCAACATCTCCCATGCTCTGGCAGAGTCCCCCTCCTCTGTGAGTCTGCAAGGGTTAAGAAGGCCCTACGGGGCGTCCCTAGAGCACTCCTTGCTTCTACTGCAGTGGGGCACAGGTTCGATCCCTGGTTGGGGAAACCAAGATCGCGCATGCCACACAGTGAGCCACAAAAAGAGAAGGTCCTAAATCTTCTCATTCACCTAATTGCCACCACCTCCAGGGAGCCTCCTCTGCCTCCCCAGACAGAAATCACCTCCGCCTCCAGGCTGCAGTGATGAGCTGGCAACATCTCCCAGAGCTCAGAGCTCACACCATGCATTCAGCCATTTCCATACAAACATGCTCCCCATCTGAGACTGCGCATTATCTGAAGGCAGGAGCACAGCGTCAGAAGAACCCCCAGGATGGCTAGGGGCACCAACGAGGAGAAGGGCAGAGTGAGGAAAACGAGGGCAGTTTCCCAAGGCAGCGAGAATCATGGAAGAAGAACTCCATCTCCAATGGCAGCAGAAAACAGGAAAAGGGGAAAGGGGATTAAAGCTACGGGGATCCTGGGCACAGACTCTGCACTGGGAAAGCCTGAGCAAAGAGGACAGGCGTCCCCCGCGCTTCCCACCTCACCTCCCACCCAGGTGGCTCTGGCTTTCTGGCTTCACCAACCTCTTCTGGGAACTCCTATCTCCTATCTCAGACCAACTCCAGCCAGAAGGCCAGCCAAGTGACCAGAGAAGGCACGTCCTTCCCTGCTTGACCCAGGACTTGGGGGACGAAGACATCAACAGCGGACCCCACTGCCCGTCCCCTTGCCGTCTCGGGGCCTCGCAGTTTCTCAGCAGAGCGACACTCGGTCCAAGGGTCCCCAGTGGTCACCGTCAGCGCCCATCCTGACCTACACCCTGCACAGGCATGAGAGGAAACCTGTGCCCTCTGAGTGGGCAGGTACAGGTAGTACCCTGGAAGACACTGGAGTGCCTCCAAACTACACACTGTTAGATTAAAAAGTGCAGCCGCCCTACAGGACTCCGCTGCTCAGAACAAAAGAACGCCAAGCCACGGTCTCTCCTCTTAGCCACAGGGACCGCGTCTCAGAGAACGCTGCCCAGAGGGTTCTTACTTTTATGACTTTGTTGAGGCATTCGTCAGCCACCATCCTGACATCTGACTCCGCGTCGTCACTGCACAGCAAAAAAAGTTCCATAGCGATGCCCAGAAGTTTCTGAAATTCTGGAGAATTTCTAAGTGAAAAAAGAAGAAAGACTGTCACAGCCAAGAAGACAGGACCATGAAACGCAGTTAAGTTTCTGGTATCTTGTGTGGGGTTCTGGAACAGAAAAAGGATGTCAGACACACCGATAAAATTCATTTTAATAATATATTTCATTTAACCCAATGTATCAAAAATATTACTTCAACATGTAACCAACATGAAGAAATTAGTGTGCTAAAGAACAATCTTTTTTACAGCACATCTGAATTCAGACACAAAATTTTCATCAGAAATATTTTATTTGGGGGCTTCCGTGGTGGTCCAGTGGTTAAAAGTCACCTGCCAATGCAGGGGACATGAGTTCACTCCCTGGTCCGGGAAGATTGGGAGGCTCCCACATGCCGCGGGGACAGCTAAGCCCATGCGCCACGACACTGACCGAGCGCGGCACCGAGGAAGCCCGAGAAGGAAGGGAGACCCAGCACGGCCAAAACTAAGTAATTAAATGCATCTTTAAAAGAGAGAGAGAGAAGGAGACAGAAATACTTGTATAGAGATTCCATAAAATTCACAGCTGAAAAAGCAGGCTTACTTGTAACTAGGAGATAATCTGGAGCTCTGACGCACAGCTTAGTGACTGCAGTCAGCAGGACTGCATTTTAAACTTCAAAGTTGCTAAGAGACTAGCTCTTTACTGCTCTCAACACACAAAAAGGAATGACAACGACACGACAAAGGTGCCGGCTGACACTACTGCCGTCGTGCGTTATACAAGCGAGTCAAACCAGACTCACGGTGTCGTGCGCCCGTCCTATCTCAATTCTTAAAAAAGAACAAAAGTAGGTTTATATACAACTTCTAACCATGCTTTTAAGACCCTCTCCAACAACTACATCAGGGGACAGGGGAGCCTGGTGTGCTGCAGTCCATGGGGTCACAAAGAGTCAGACGTGACTTAGCGACTGAACAAGTGACAAGGACGGGGCTTGCCTCCTGCCTACAGCAGCCAATAATGATGAAATGCATGGAACTGTGGTTTTCAAGGCATCAGGTATTAGGCATCTCTGGATAAATGGAAAGCTACTGCAATGAGCCTCAGGATTTCCCCAGATGACTGCCTGGAGGGGGTTTCCCAGTGACGACATGAAGAGGGGAAACCCGGGAGAGCCCACGGTTGCTGAGACGGGGAGACAGAGCTGATGCCTCAGGAGGCAGGGTGGCTGGGTCCGTGGGGGGAAGACCAGAGAGGAGCAAGCTGCACAGAGACCCCGAGACCCGCGCAGCCCTCAGGTCTCAGCTGAGTCTTGCTGCAGAGTGGCCTGGAGCTGCGGGTAGAGTCAGCTGAAGGGGCTGGAGGGAGCAGGTGCTGAAACTCCAAGTGTGGGAAGAGCTCCTGCCCTTCCAGCCAGAGGGCAGCCTCATCCTTCTGGCGCCTTGGGTCGGCTGCTCAGAAGGGTTTGCCTTCACAACAGGGCTAAGCTCAGCCCTAAGTGAGACGCTATTCTGATCCTGCCTGCAGGCAGAACCCAGGACGGTCCTAGTCCTTCAGAGCAACATAGCTGCATTCCGGGGCAAGCTTCAAGAACGTCAGATTTCAAAAGTGTATGGCACCCAGCAAGATAGAAGTTATAAGGTGGATCCTAGCTGGGATCTGATCAGAAATGGTCAGGAATGCCAAGAAGCAGGGGAACAGTGAGGAAAATGACGGAAGCTGACCCAAACAATATCTGATCCAGAGGCAGAAACAGGGAGAAGGGCAAATAAAGAGCATACGGGCCAAACAGGGAAGTCGCAGCACAGTGGCAGATTCACACCTAGCTTTAGGGACTTTCCTGGTGGTCTGGTGACTAAGAATTTCCCTTCTAATGCAGGGGACATGGGTCCAATCCCTGGTCAGGAAGCTAGGATCCCATGTGTTGCAGGACAGCTAAGCCCAAGTGCCACAATGAAAAGCCTGTGCCCTGCAGCTGAGACCCGCTGAAGCCAAAAAAATAAAAAATAAACCTAGTTATATCAATAATGACATGAAATGTAAAAGGTTTTTCAGATCAAATGAGAAGACCCAACATTTGCTGCCTACAAAAATACATTTTAAATAGAAAGATTCGCATAGGTTAACAGTAAGACAATGGAAAGAGGTTCACCATGTTGGCCCTGAAGAGATGGAAGCTGATATTACCATCAAGTGAAACTGAAAGTCGCTCAGTCGTGTCTTTGCGACCCCAGAGCCTGGCAGGGCCCTCGAGCTCGGAGCTGGGAGGAGTGCCCCCACGGTGGCCTTGGGCTCCGGAGGCGAACTAGGAAGTGTGGAGATGCGCTCATTCTGTGGGATATGATGAACCTGTCGTTGTTGTTCAGGCGCTCAGCTGTGTCCGACTCTTTGCGACCCCGTGGACTGCGGCACGCCAGGCTCCCCTGTCCTCCACTCTCTCCCAGAGTTTGTTCAAACTCATGTCCACTGAGTCGGTGATGCCATCTAACCGTCTCAGAAGCAAAAGTCCTTTGTAATTTTTTAATTTAATTTTTATCATATTATATCACCTAGTCACAGATCTATAAATCATCATTAATAAAGTTAACTAATATTCCGTTCCATAAGCGTACCAAGTTTTCCAATCCCCCGTAGGTAAGCCATGAAGATTATCTTTCACTGTTTCACGGGCTGGCCAGCACTGCACCAGCGTCACTGGACACTCTCCTAAGGAGAAGCTTCCGAAGCGAAATGCCTAAATCGAACTGGCCAAACTGCCTCTCCTTTCTTAAATATTTATGTATTTGGCTGTGCCGGGTCTTAGTTGCAGCACACGGGATCTAGTTCCCTGACCAGGAATCGAACCTGGGCCCCCTGCATCGGCAGCACAGAGTCTCAGCCCCTGGACCACCAGTGAAATCCCCCAAGTTGCCTTTTTAAAAAGTTGTATCATCTCTGACAAAATCCTGAGTATTTTTTAATGTCTGTAAATTTAACAGGTAAAAAGGAAATGTTCTGATTTTTGTTTTAGCCTCATTCCAGTGATTACTAGTAAATCTGAGTATTTTTCCACAGGAAGCATGAAATAAGTGTTAGCTATTATAGTTACTGGCTCAGTTACATTTCTTCTTTTCCAAACTGCCCATTCATAGTTTTGCCAGTTTTCCTATTAGAAAGTCAGCCTTTTTCTTAATGATTTACAATCTCTTTCTACAGAAGCTATTAAGCCTTTGATAAATATGCCATCAATACTTTCCCCAAGTTGCATTTAAGTTTCAGTTTAAAGTAGATTTTGACATGCTGACCTATATTCTAGATAAAGCACTTTTTTCCCTTTATATTGTAAGCATTCCATAGACTAAGATTAAATGTTCTTTTTGTAGTAATGATTTCACTCTCGTACATTTAGGTAATTAATCTGGCATTTATATTTGCCTGCAATATGAAGAACATTCCCTTAAACAGTCAACTGGTTCGATAATCCAGCATTTCCACACTAATACAAGATGTCACCTTTATCGTAAATTCATATCTGCACACACACACAAACACACACTGTCCCACTTCCTGTTCTGTACCTTCTCTAATGTCTAACAGCTATTTTAATGTCATGAACACCGGGTCTCACCGATTACTGATGGTTTCAGATTTTCCTTGTTAAAATCGATGCATTTATTCTTGTAGATGAACAAGTTCAAAAATATCTCTACTAGAATTCTGATCAAGCTCATTTTAAATCTGTGAATTAACTTAGAGAAAGTTTAACTTTATGCTAAGGAACCGTCCCCACGTTGAAAGGGCAGTAGCCACCCGTCCCTTTCAGGGAAGTCCATGCAGTCCTTCCATAGTTCCTGCATATCTCTCGTCAATCCCTTGAAATATTATATGCTGCTGCTACTGCGAATTGGTTCTTGAAGCATTACATTTTCTAACAGATTTATGCTAATATATGGGAATGGGAAATCTATAGATTCCTGTACACTTATTTTTACCCAATCACCTTATCAAGTACATTTGTTTAGATGAGGGTGTCGAGTTCCTCCCAAAAGGAAACTAGTTAAAAATGAATCCTCACCCTCCACTGGACAGAAAGCATCAAGAGTGCTGGGGAAAGAAGGCAGTGAGGCTATCTTCGTTCCTGTATTTCTAACAAATTTTCTGGGTGATTCTGATGTTCGTACGTATCTAGGAAGCAGCAGGACAGACCACCAAATTGAGAGCTGAAATAGGCTGAGTCACAGCACACCTCAAGGACTCGAGCAGCCGCCTGGAATAAGCCCCGAGAGACAACACCAGTACATGACAGAAGCTAAGGAATGCACAAAGACCAGGGACAGCAGAGGAGAGACCACAGGAAACGCCAGCCCCCAGACTTCCTGAATCACTGTATGTAAACGGAAGAGCCACGTCAGCGCTACAATCCAAACTTTCTGAAAAGTATGGAGAGCATCTTAAACAAACAAGTTCTCTGATCTGATGCGACCAAAAACAGCCTCTCTGGGTCCAAAAAATATCCCACTGATATGATCCTATGTAGAACAAGCAGCGCAAAGACCATTAGCATTACTTCATATAAACACAACAGACACACGAACGTAGGAACTATTAACAGCTATTACCATGATTTACGACTGCAAACTGAACCCACACAGCAGTCAACATATCTCAGGGTACTTCCCAGGTGGTGCTGCTGCTGCTGCTGCTAAGTCGCTTCAGTCGTGTCCGACTCTGTGCGACCCCATAGACGGCAGCCTACCAGGCTCCGCCGTCCCTGGGATTCTCCAGGCAAGAACACTGGAGTGGGTTGCCATTTCCTTCTCCAATGCATGAAAGTGAAAAGTGAAAGTGAAGTCACTCAGTTGTGTCCGACTCTTGGTGACCCCATGGACTGCAGCCCACCAGGCTCCTCCATCCATGGGATTTTCCAGGCGAGAGCACCGGAGTGGGGTGCCATTTCTAGTGGTAAAGACTCTGCCTGCCCAGTGCAGAAGACACAAGAGATGCAGGGTCAATTCCTGGGTGGGGAAGGTCCACTGGAGGAGGGAAGTGGCATCTACTCCAGTATTCCCGCCTGAAAAATTACACGGATAAGAGGAGTCTGGTGGCTGCAGTCCATGGGGTTGCAGAGAGTCAAACATGACGGAGCAATTGAACACACTCACTCACACACACACACCCACACACATGTGTGAATCTAAGCCAACATTCCATCAATTCCATTGGGAATTATCAAGAAGCAAACTAAGAATAAGGCATGGAGCACTCCGGATGGAAAAGGTCTATTTCCTGGGTCCATAGCTTTCAGCATGAGGTGCTGCTTCCTGAGACCCGGATGCTGGAAGCCAGGTGAGCGCAGCTGCGCTAGGGCAGCAGCGGGCCCCGGGGTCTGCCAGGCGCTCACACAAGAGTCACGGCGGTGCGCAGGGCAGCACGCGCCGCAGGACGGGCTTCTGCCTCACAGGGGCTCACAGGCACTTTCACGCAGCTCTCAACAGCGTCCTAAGGGTGCCGCTCCTCCCACAAGAGCCCTGAACACCGCGTTCACACATCCCAGACGAGGCCACAGGGACCCCGAGAAGGTAGCCTCGTCTGAAGCCACCTGGCTTATACGGGGTGGAGACAGAATCCAAGCCTCTGCCCCTACTTTCACTTAGCACTGTTGTCTACAATGGCATGCTAACTTAGAATTTTTATATTTTTATTTTCAGCACAGTCTCACTTGTCACTTCATTTCTTCCCACAGTATTTCTACAAATTAGATAAAACAGTCATCATACACTGTCTTTCAAAATGGCATTGAGTGCAACTAAAATGAAATATTCTACACGAAACCACTGTGAACACATAAAACACAAGTGGTGAGGTGCCACCACAAATAAATGAATCACCAAAGTTCTGTCAGCACAAAAAGCAAGGTGATTATACTTAGAGGTTTTTCTAAGAGACTACAAAGAGCCCTTCTCAACAGGAGACTAAGATGAATGGCTTACGCCAAGAGAAGCATTTCACATGTCCCATCGGAGTAACGGAGTTCCGAAGCCATAAGCACATCTGTGTCCTACTCACCCACTCAGAAACAGGCTTAAAATACCTACCACCCACAAATACGAGGAACAGTACTCAGAAAGAGACAGACAGACAGTCAACAGCATGGAGAATGAGGAGAATCAGCAAAGAAGCTACACAAGAAGGTGCTGCCTGCTTACCCCAGAGGAACAACCGGGCCAGGGAGGTGGGTCTCCGGTCAAGGCCCATGACCCCACCGTCCCCCAAAGCTGTGATGAGCAGGGAGTACCCCCACAGGGCGGACAGGGCAGAGCGCTGAAGAAAAACCACCACGAGACCCCGGTAATAGGGCAGGCTCCTGTTCCTACCACCGCAATAAGTAAAACACAAACGTCATGTTCGGTTATCCTAATGGTTACAATGACACGATGTAAGATTACAAGAAGGAAGTCTCACTCAGTACAGTGTCTGGAAATCCTCCGCATCCACAGCCAGAAGGGGGAGGGGTCCCGTAAAGGTTTCCAAACAACTGGGGCAACGAAGAGCATCCTAGCCCGTTCAGAATGCAGACACGGACGTGTTCTGTTTTCTCTAGGAAGGTCGGAGTGCAGTTACCTGAGAGACTGCGCGACTATGTTTTCACAGATTGTCAGACAGTGGTTCACACGGTCTTTCTTGGTGGCTGAGAGCTCTTTCTTTCTGAAAGGGGAAAAAAAAGAGGAAAGGCAGTTAGTGTTGTCCACTCCATCAGCTTCTACGTGGCACTCCCTTATTCATTTATTCACTCATTCATTAATTCACTCATTCAACAGAGCTTCCCGACTCCAAGGAGGAAAGCCGGGCACCCCGAGCCAGGGCAGGGTGCCCTGAGGTCAGAGAGGCGGGGGTGGGCCGAACCCCGGGCCCCCTACAGGACCGGGCTCCACAGAAAAGCCAGGGCGTCACTAACACGCCTGCCTTCTCTGCTGCAGCGGGAGAAGCGGCAGCGCCAGCAGGGCTCGCCCAGGATCGTGCGGACAGAGGCCGCATCGACTCGGTGCAACAGTGTAAGGCCTCCTCCATGCGGCGGCCCCCGCGCAGAACCACATGGCCTCACACGATAAGCATCAGAGAATGCACTAACACAGTGGCTAATGCCTCCCACATCCCCAAATGGCTACTAACAAGTACCCTGCCCAGAGCCTTTCTCAAAAGCCTCCTGGTAAGATTTTTCAGCCCAAATTTTAAAAAGGAGACAAACAAGACTGGTCAAGAAGATGAGATAAAAGGTGCTTACTTCTCACCCAAACTTATGACTTCAGACGTCTCTGAGGTATGCACCAGAGAAATTCAGAAGACAGGGATGATCCAAAGAGGAAGCGAAAAATAAATCAGGCTTGATGTTGCTGCTGCTGCTGCTAAGTCGCTTCAGTCGTGTCCGACTCTGTGTGACCCCACAGACAGCAGCCCATTGGGCTCCGCCGTCCCTGGGATTCTCCAGGCAAGAACACTGGAGTGGGTTGCCATTTCCTTCTCCAATGCATGAAAGTGAAAAGTGAAAGGGAAGTCGCTCAGTCGTGTCCGACTCTTCGCGACCCCATGGACTGCAGCCCACCAGGCTCCTCCGTCCATGGGAGTTTCCAGGCAAGAGTACTGGAGTGGGATGCCATTGCCTTCTCCGCAGGCTTGATGACCACATCCAAAAAAGGGTCCGAGGGTCTGGCAGCTACAGGACATGGTACTAACTGGAAACACTGAGACCAGAAGACTACTACGTTTCTGAGGGAATTCTACAAAGAGTACCAAAGAAATTAAAATACTAACTGATCAACACCTCCGTTTAATCCCTAATGCAACCTCAGGCTCCAAAAACCTACACGTGAAGGAACAGACTCTTCCAACTGTGCAAACCAAGAAAGACACATCCTCAAAAGGCACTTCAGACATGGCCAGGCAAGAACATGGACATGGAAGAGTCTCCAAAGCGGAAAGTCAGGGTCCAGGAGAAGGAAAGGCAGGCCCAGATGAGAGGCCGAGTCCATGGCGTGCGGAGAGGGGCTCCCGTGACCAGCCAGTGGCTCTCTCACCACATGGACAGGTGACCATGTCCCCCACTGGTCTCCTTCCTAAGAGAGACTCGCTGATGAGCTGTGTTGCGGGCTGCTGGTCACCCAGCAAAACACCATAATTCCCTTCTCAGACACAAGCTTCCTGCTGAGAAGTCCCACGGCCTGGCTTCCCTGCAGCCAGGCAGAGACGAGTGACTCTGTTCTCGCAGACGAAACGGGAACCAAGTAGCAGCTGGAGCTTCTGCCCCGTGGCTTGCCCAGGGCACCACCCCCTCCTTTTAGCTTCCCCCAACTGGAACAGACACTTCTAACACCCAGCTTTTGAACATACAGACAAAGACAACAAGAAGCCTGCAGGGTGACAGGATGGAGGGAGCCTAGGTCCCAAGTGACCACAGGAGGCAGAGGCCCCCCACCCCCGCCCTCCGGAGTCACTCGCTTCAACAGTGCGGGGATGGAAACAAGCCACATGTCCCAGTGGGCAAACAGCACAACAGAGCGACAGAACACGGCCTGGCAGCGAGAGAAGCAAGCGGCTGACACACGCGAGGATGAGACTCAATGCATCCGCTTCAAGGCACAGACGGATGATTCAATATATGCCACACAGTCTTTGCCTTTAAGGGAATGGAAACTGATGTGAAATTTACCAGGGCCTGGCAGGGGAGGAGAGCATACCAAAAAAGGTACTGATGAGTGAACTGGGTTCAAAATTGGGAAAGGAGTACATCAAAACTGTATACTGTCACCCTGCTTATTTAACTCCTATGCAGAGTACATCATGTGAAATACCAGGCTGGGTGAAGCACAAACTGGAATCAAGATTGCCAGGAAAAATATAAATAACCTCAGATATGCAGATGACACCACTCTTATGGCAGAAAGTGAAGAGGAACTAAAGAGCCTCGTGATGAAGGTGAAAGGGGAGAGTGAAAAGCGGGTTTAAAACTTAACATTCAGAAAACTAAGATCATGGCGTCACTTCACTTCATGGCAAATTGATGGGGAAAAGATGGAAACAGTGATAGACTTTATTTTCTGGGGCTGCCAAATCACTGCAGATGGTGACTGCAGCCACGAAATTAAAAGATGCTTGCTCCTTGCAAGAAAAGCTATGAACAACCTAGACAGCATATTAAAAAGCAGAGACATTCCTTTACCAACAAAGGAAGGCTAGTCAAGGCTATGGTTTTTCCAGTGGGCAGGTATGGATGTGAAAGCTGGACCATAAAGAAGGATGAACGCCAAAGAATTGATGTCTTTGAACTGTGGTGCTGGAGAAGACCCTTGAGAGTCCCTTGGACTGCAAGGAGATCCAACCAGTCCATCCTAAAGGAAATCAACTCTGAATATTCATCGGAAGGACTGATGCTCAAGCTGCCTTTTCATACTGTCCATGGGGTTCTCAAGGCAGGAATGCTGAAGTGATTTTCCATTCCCTCCTCCAGTGGGCCAAGTTTGTCAGAACTCTCCACCATGACCCGTCCGTCTCAGTTGGCCCCACATGGCATGGCTCACAGTTTCACTGAGTTAGACAAGGCTGTGGGCCATGTGATCAGACTGGTTAATTTTCTGTGATTGCGGTTTTCATTCTGTCTGCCCTCTGATGGTAAGGATAAGAGGCTTATGGAAGCTTCTTGATGGGAGAGACTCAGGAAAGACTGGGAAAGATTGAGGGCAGGAGGAGAAGGGGACGACAGAGGATGAGATGTTTGGATGACATCACCAACTCAATGGACATGGGTTTGAGTAAACTGCGAGTGGGTGATGGACAGGGAAGCCTGGTGTGCTGCAGTCCATGGGGTCACAAAGAGTGGGACACAACTGAGCAACTGAACTGAAATGACGCTGAAGCTCCAATACTTTGGCCACGTAATGTGAAGAGCCGACTCTTAAGAAAAGACCCTTATGCTGAGAAAGAGTGAAGGCAGCAGAAGAGGGTGACAGAGGATGAGATGGTTGGATGGCATCACTGATTCAATGGACATGAGTTTGAGCATACAAACTCTGGGAGATCGGGAAGGGCAGGGAAGCCTGAGGTACTGCAGTCCATGGGGTTGCAATGAGTCAGACATGACTGAGGGAGTGAACAGCAGCAACTGTGTATGTGTGCGCGCGCACGCGCGCGCGTATGCATATATTATACCTCAATTTGAAACAGAGAGTACTACGAGAGCTTAGACGCGCTCTTCTTTGAGCCACCACACTAAAGTCTCGATTACGGCAGCTCACCTAGTTGAAGACCTTAAGTCATCAAGAAACTTAAAGAACACGGACCTCTCCCAACATGTTAGGAGGCAAACTAACTCTCATCTCCATGGCTCCTTTCCCAAGTGAAAATCCGCCGAAAGCCTTGAATGGGCTGCATTCCCCAGGTCTCCCAGCTCTACAGCCAGCGGCCCCTCTGTGGGCAGCCTCTTACCCTGGGCTCTGAGACAACCCCCGGGGGCGGCAACCAGAAACAGCTGACAAACACTGAACCGAGCCCCCGGCGACCTAGGGCTGTCACAGCAGAAGAGTGGCCAACACAAATTCAAGCTGTAAAAGGGCCTGCGTCTCTCTCCTCATGTGTGGACCAGGCCACAAGAATACAGGTAACAAACAACGACACAGCTTTCTGAACCCGCCCCGCTGAAAGTGAAGTCAAGTGAAGTCGCTCAGTCGTGTCCGACTCTTTGCGACCCCATGGAAGGTAACCTGCCCCAGGTTCCTCCGTCCATGGGATTCTCTAGGCAAGAGTACTGGAGTGGGTTGCCATTTCCTTCTCCAAAGGGGCAAAATTAACGAGACGAGCGAAAACCGAAGGCCGAGCGCTGATCTCGCCCGCCGAACGAAAGCGCGCCCCTGTGCCGTCTGCTTCAGAGTAGCTCCTCCTCTGAGCTCCCTGTGGGGACAGAGGTAAAGGAGAGAGAGAGAGTGTGTGTGTGTGTACAGAGGTAAAGTGTGTGTGTGTGGACAGAGGTAAAGAAGTGTGTGTGTGTGGACAGAGGTAAAGAAGTGTGTGTGTGTGTGTCTGTCTGTCTCTCTTGTCTGACTCTTTGCAACCCCATGGACTATAGCTGCCAAGTTCCTTTGTCCATGGGGTTGTCCAGACAAGAACCCTGGGCCAGAGAGCCATCTCCTGTCGCCAGGGGCTCTTCCGGACCCGGGGACGAAACCTGCACCTCCCTCTCGTGCACTGCAGGCGGACTCTCCACCGCTGAGCCACCCGGGAAGCCTGCCCTGTTCCCCCACAGCTCCTGGCCCAGGCCCTGCCGTGAGCCGGCACCTGGACCACTCTCTCTGGCAGTAACCGTTCCCACGGTTACCTCTCCAGGGATGACAGACTCACTGAGAGCAAGGGCCACATTGCGACTCCCACGGGCACTCAGCACAGCACCTACACTGGACAGGTGTTTCACAGACAACAAAGGAGTGGACGACCCCAGGGACTCAGTCCACGGGACTCTCCAGGCCAGGATACCGGAGTGGGCAGCCTTTCCCTTCTCCAGGGGATCTTCCCTACCCAGGGATCGAACCCAGGTCTCCCGCACTGCAGGCGAATTCTTTACCAGCTCAGCCACAAGGGAAGCCCAAAGAGTAGGTTAAATATACAATAAAACTGACTCAAAAGTCTTGAATCAGTCTTACAAACAGGACTCGAAGATAAATGATAATTATGTTAAACTGGAGTTTCCAAAACCAAGAGATGGAAAGAAAAGTAGAAACAGCAAAGCTTAAAAAAAGAGAGACCGTGAGGAGCAGTCCCACAGGACTGAGCTCAAGCAGCTGGTGGAGTCTGAGCTGCAGCCCACAGGTGTGACCAAGGCGTCAGGGACGGCCCGCTGTGACCCTAACTGTCACAACTTTCCTGCCAGAAAGAGTGAGTACACGTCCCATCACGGTCAGCTACCAAGAAAGCCACGTTTCAGATCTCTTCTAACTCATCCAAAATCACTTCCAAGCAATCCACACCGATTTGAGGGGGAACATCTGCCCTGATTGAATTTTAGTCTTTTCTGCACTCAACAGGTAGCTCTAAAATCATAAAATTCTTCAGGTAGACAGATGGACGGTCTTCAGTGGTCACTGACCTTGTATTAAAATTCAAACAATAATGACTAGGTGGTGCTAGTGGTAAAGAATCCACCTGTTAACGCAGGAGAAGCAAGAGGTGTGGTTTGATCCCTGGGGAGAGAAGATTGCCTGGAGGAGGAAATGGAACCACTCCAGTATTCTCACCTAGATCACTCCAGGGACAGAGGAGCCTGGCGGGCTACAGTCCGTGGGGTCACGAAGAGTCAGACACAACTGAGCACGCGTGCACGCACGCACCTACCTTGGGTGAGGAGCAGAAAAACAAGCTATCTGATTGCTACCTAAATAATTATCCAACAAAATCTCCTTTTATCACACTGAAGAATACCCACATTTTAAAGTGGGTATTTTAAAGTCTGAGGACCAGACTTCATCCTCAGACACCCCAACATAGAGACGTTAGCCAAAAATATCAGAAAACTGAAAAAAAAAAAAAGAAAAAAATCCATCCCAGGGCACGCCCTGAAGGATGTCCGGGCAGCAACACAGCTGCAAAAGCAACAAACACCCCCCCGGGGCGCGAACGCCAGAGGCTCAACCAGGCCCAGGATAGCCCGCTCTCAGCCAACTTTCCCAGGCCAGTACTGGAACCTGCGGGGAACTCCGGCCCCTGGAAATGTCTCCCTGGTGCCCGCCTGAAACACCTCCTTCCCATCTTATTCTGTCCAATAAACAACTTGGTGGTTTAAGAAAACTACAGCGACTTCATTCCCCCATGAGATTTAATTAGATTTAATTGTTGAACTGATAGTTCAAACTGACTGCTTCTAAGGAAGGTGTAAGTATGGAAATCGAAGTGATTGAAATGGAACCGCCCTGATCTCGGCAGAAACTGGATGAACAAGGTGAGAACTGGAAAAACAGGGTAAGAACTGTCCTGACTTTTCAATCATTTTTTCATAAACTCCACCTTCAAAATCAAAACAAACCACTGTCATCCCCTCTAACTATTTAACAATGCAACCTGTGCATAAACACGGGTCTGTAAGGCGGTGGTTGTCGTCCAGCCACTAAGTTACATGACTCCTTACGACCCCATGGACTGCAGCACGCCAGACTTCTCTGTCCTTCACGATCTCCTGGAGCTTGCTCAAACTCGTGTCCATTGAGTTGGTGATGCCATCCAACCATCTCATCGTCAATCCTTCCCAGCATCAGGATCTTTTCCAGCGAGTCAACTCTTCACATCAGGTGGCCTAACTATTGGAGCTTCAGCTTCAGCATCAGTCCTTCCAATGAACATTCAGGGCTGATTTCCTTTAGGATTGACTGATCTCCTTGGAGTCCAAGGGACTCTCAAGAGTCTTCTCCAGCACCACAGTTCAAAACCATCAATTCTTCCACTCTCAGCCTTCTTTATGGTCCAGCTCTCACATCCACAAACCACTGGAGAAACCATAGCTTTGACTGCTGCTGTTAAGTCACTTCAGTCGTGTCCGACTCTGTGTGACCCCATAGACAGCAGCCCACCAGGCTCCCCTGTCCCTGGGATTCTCCAGGCAAGAACACTGGAGAGGGTTGCCATTTCCTTCTCCAATGCATGAAAGTGAAAAGAGAAAGTGAAGTCGCTCAGTCGTGTCTGACTCTTAGCGACCCCATGGACTGCAGCCCACCAGGCTTTTCTGTCCATGGGATTTTCCAGGCAAGAGTACTGCAGTGGGGTGCCACTGCCTGCTCCATAGCTTTGACTAGACAGACCTTTGTCGGCAAAGTAATGTCTCTGATTTTTAACACACTGTCTAGGTTTTTCATAGCTTTTCTTTCAAGGAGCAAGCATCTTTTAATTTTGTGGCTGCAGTCACCATATGCAGTGATTTTAGAGTCCAAGAAAATAAAGTCTGTCACTGTTTCAATTGTTTCCCCATCTATTTGCCAAGAAGTGATGGGACCAAATACCATGATCTTAGTTTTCTGAATGTTGAGTTTTAAACCAGCTTATTCACTCTCCTATTTCACCCTCATCACAAGGCTTTTTAGTTCCTCTTCATTTTCTGCCATTACGGTGTTGCGTGAAAGTCGCTCAGTCATGTCTGACTCTGCGACCCCATGGACTATACAGTCCATGGATTTCTCCAGGCCAGAATACTGGAGTGGGTAGCCTTTCCCTTTTCCAGGGGATCTTCCCAGCCCAGGGATGGAAGCCAGGTCTCCGGCACTGCAGGCGGATTCTTAACCAGCTGAGCCACCAGGGAAGCCCTTAGGGTGGTGTCATCTGCATATCTGAGGTGGTCGGTATTTCTCCCTGCAGTCTTGATTCCAGTTTGTGATTCATCCAGCCTGGCATTTCGCATGATGTACTCCGCATATAAGTTAAACAAGCAGAGTGACAATATACAGCCTTGACGTACCCCTTCCCAATTTTGAACCAGTCCATTGTTCCATGTCCAGTTCTAACTGTTGCTTCTTGACCTGCACACAGGTTTCTCAGGAGGCAAGTCAAGTGGTCTGGTATTCCTATCTCTTTAAGGATTTTTCACAGTTTGTTGTGATCCAGACAGTCAAAGGCTTTAGTATAGCCAAGGAAACAGATTTTTTTCTTAGAATTCCCTTGCTTTCTCTATAATCCAACGAATGTTGGCAATTTGATCTCCGGTTCCTCTGCCTTTTCTAAATCCATCTTGTACACCTGGGAGTTCTCAGTCTACGTACTGCTAAAGTCCAGCTTGAAGGATTTTGACAATTACCTTGCTAGTGTGTGAAACGAGTGCAATTGTGCAGTAGGATGAACATTCTTTGGCATTGCCTTTCTTTGGGACTGGAAAGAAAACTGACCTTTTCCAATCCTGTGGCCACTGCTGAGTTTTGCAAATTTGATGGCATATTGAGTGCAGCACTTTAACAGCATCATCTTTTAGGATTTGAAATAGCTCAGCTGGAATTCCATCATCTCTATTAGTTTTGTTCATAGTAATGCGTCCTAAGGCCCACTGACTTCACACCCCAGGATGTCTGGCTCGAGGTGAGTGACCACACCGTTGTGGTTGTCATCTGTAAGGAGCGACCTATGAAAATCAAGGTCTCTACATCATGAGTAAGTGAAAGTGTTAAGTCACTCAGTCACATTCGACTCTTTGCGACCCTGTGGACTGTAGCCTGCCGGGCTCCTCTGTCCATGGGAATTCTCCAGGCAGGAATACTAGAGTGGGTTCCCATTCCCTTCACCGGGGATCTTCCCGACTCAGGGATCGAACTTGGGTCTCCCCCATTACAGGCAGATTCTTTACCATCTGAGCTACCAGGGAAGCCCTAGTACAGCACGGTACAATCAAACTATCGAAGAAATAATTCGGAAACAGGAATCCAAGCCGTCTCATCTAAACTTGCTTTTTCAGAATTATGTATTTTAAGATGAAGCGTGGACAATCTGACTCCAGGTTGAGGCTGTGCAAGAGAAGCCCTGGGCCACCCCAGAACTGAAGACAACCCCTCGCCTGGCACTTGCCTCGCTGATCGTGCCCACGGGTCCTGTCACACACACATCCCGGTGCACAGGATGCAGAACCGAGGCCCAGAGGCGGCCCTGTGGCAGGAGCGCAGCAGTAAGGGGCCGGGCAGAGAGCCAGGTCTGCCGCTCCTGCATCAGCGGCTCTTCAAGTTTAGCCAAGGGCTAACGTGAGTGTTCCTAGCAGACTGGAGCTCCTTTGGAGAGATCCTCTTTCCTCAGAGAAGGAGCAGAAATGCCTACGTCACTTTGGAATTATGTTTCAGACGTAATTTTAAAATAAAAGAACTGGCTGAGGGGATTCTCTGGCAGCCCAGTGGTCAGGATTCAGCGTTTTCACAAATGGCAAGGGCCTGGGTTCAGTCCCTAGTTGGGGAGCTAAGATTCCTCAAGTTGTGCGGTGTGGCAAAAAAAAAAGTCCTGTTTGGTTAGGGACACGCGAGGCCTGATAGTTCCCCACTACATAGTCCATACCTTAGAAAAAAGCTATTGATGCCTTTTTTACTAGTGATTTGACTGAATACTATAGAAGAAAGTGCAATTCAAAGTCCAGTCTGTTACACTAAGTGAATAAAATCTGACACAAAGGCCCCATGTGAATGATTCTGTTCATAAGAAACATCCAGAACGGGCAGTGCCGTAGAGATCAGGGGTGGCCAGGGGTTGGGGGCGGCGGAGGGCACGGGGACTGACTGCTGCAGAGACGTGCTTTCTTTCTCGGTGACGCGACGTCCCAGAATTGAGACAGGAGTGATGGCTGCAGAACCTTATGATCATATTGAAAACCACTAAACTGTAGACTTTGAAATGGTGGCTTCTATGATACGTAAATCATCATCTTAATTTCTCTTAGAAATCTGGCTGCAGTCCCAGCAGCCCTCCCTCCAGAGGGGACCCCCAGCGCTGCCGCCCGCCGGGCGCCAGCCACCCCAGCTCGGGCTCTGAGCCCCGTAGCAGCCACTCAGCTGATCTGATTGCTTCCAATCAGCTCCCATTCCTTCCACAGCCTCTCTCATGCCTAATCCCTTGTCCACCAGGGTGGCCTTTGTCGTTAAAGCTTTTGATGAGGTAATTGCAGATTCATGTGCTATCATAAGAAATAAACGAAATTCAGGGTACAGTTCCCCCAGTTTCCCCAAGGGGAACATTTTACGAAACAATCACAGCCAGAGCAGAGCTACGGAGCAGTGCCACTGATCTTGAGACTGCCGGTCTCACTCGTCCGTGAGAGTCTGTGTGGCTCTGCAGAGCTTCTCAGACGTGTGCATCTTCGGGTCTCTGCCACCAGTCACGAGAGGGGACACTCCCATCACCACGGGGATCCCTGAGCTGTCCTTCAGAACCACACCCACTCCCTCGCCTGTTCTCCGCTCCTACAACTGTGTCATTTCAAAGGCGTCACAGAAGGAGAATCAGACAGTATGTAGGGCTTCCCTGATGGCTGAGCTGGTGAAGAATCCCCCTGCAATGGGGGAGACCTGGGTTCGATCCCTGGGTTGGGAAGACCCCCTGGAGAAGGGAAAGGCTACCCACTCCAGTAGTCGCCTGGAGAGTTCCATGGACTGTACAGTCCATGGGGTCGCAAAGAGTCGGACACGACTGGCTGTTCTCTCTAGCACAGTCTCCGTAAGAGCCACCCTAGCTGCTGCGCGTGTTGTCAGGAGCTTGCTCCTTCTTCTACTGCTCAGCAGTCTAACCAGTCACCTGTTGAAGGACATCTAACTGGATTCTAGCTTGGAGCTCCTATGAATAAAGCTGCTACAAACACTTGTGTGCAGATTTACGTAAACATACGTTCTCACTTCTCTGGGATAAACCCCCAGGAGTGCTACAGCCAGATCACAGAGTAATCGAAAGTTCAGTTCTGTAAGAAACCGCCGTAAACTGTTTTCCAGAGTAGCTCTCCCCTTTCTAAGTCCCACCAGTGATGATGAAGTGACCAGTTTCTTTCGCACCAGAAAGAAACTGGTTGGCTGAGCATCACAAATTACATCACTTGTTTGACGACACAAGTGTGCATCTGGGCAGGGGAATATTCGAAGTCCTCAGACTGGGGCACGAGGCCGTCCAGGGCTGGCCCTCACCTCCCCTTCCGGCCTCCTCCCGCTCCTCCTTCAGACACCCACGCGGCCCGCTCCCTCCCTCTGCTTCAGAGGCCCCTTCTCAGTGGGCTTCACACCCGAAACCACACCCCATAGCACCACCCTCCCGAATTCTGTTTCGTTTTTCTCCACAGGATTTATCACCAGCCCTTGTTCATCGCTGTAACCCAGGGGCCCAGAACAGGCCCGGGCACACAACAGGCACCTGGCCGAAAGAAGTCCTTCCGGGTCATCCGTCCAGTCCCCATTTAAGGCCCCGTTCGCAGCAGCCGGGGCTCTTCATGCCACCACGGCGCCTTTGGCACTGTTACAACCTACTTACAGCCATACAGATGCTCCACGGCCTCGGACAGGGAAACGACCGCGCCTCAGCTACAGCTGCGCTGTGAGCACCTTAAGTCTTGCCTCCCAGATGCAGACGGCATTACTGCATTCAGTCCAGTTCAGTCGCTCAGGCGTGTCCGACTCTTTGCGACCCCATGAACCGCAGCATGCCAGGCCTCCGTGTCCATCACCAACGCCCAGAGTCCACCAAAACCCATGTCCATTGTGTCGGTGATGCCATCCAACTACCTCATCCTCTGTCGCCCCCTTCTCCTCCTGCCCCCAATCCCTCCCAGCATCAGAGTCTTTTCCAATGAGTCAGCTCTTCTATCTGAGGCTACTGATATTTCTCCTGGCAATCTTCATTCCATCTTGTGCTTCATCCAGCCCAGAGTTTCTCATGATGTACTCTGCATATAAGTTAAATAAGCAGGGTGACAATATACAGCCTGGATGTACTCCTTTTCCTATTTGGAACCAGTGTGTTGTTCCATGTCCAGTTCTAACTGTTGCTTCCTGACCTGCATACAGGCTTCTCAAGACGCAGGTCAGGTGATCTGGTATTCCCATCTCTTTCAGAATTCTCCACAGTTATTGTGATCCACACATACTATAACATCAGAAAGATAGGGCTTGATCATCTACAGCGGAGCTTCTCAAGCCTTATGTGCACATAAATTGCTCACAAACCTTGTTAAAATGCAGACTCGTGACTCAGTAGGTCTAAGGTTGGCCAGAGATTCTGTACTTCTTATACCCTCCCAAGTGATACCAAACTGCTGGCCCTGAAACCACACGCTGAGCAGCAAGGATCCGTGGCAAGTCTTGTCTGAGGTTTACCGAGTGGCGGGCTCACTTGCAGGGACCAGAGGTAATGCGGTGGGGCCTCTGAATGCGGACAGCACTGGAAAGACCTCTGCCTTGACACCTCTGTGAGTCCTCTTTAAAAAAAAAATTCTACAGTATTGCAAAGCCAACCAGTAAGAATTACATGTACTGCTATGAAACAACATCTTCGATATATGCTAAATGAAAAAATATAGTGTGAGCAAAAAAAAAAAAGACTTGCACATGCACTAAAACGTCAGAGAAAACAAAAGAAGCTTAACTGCTATTTTTAGAGACTAAGGCTGGGACAGCCAGGCAGGAAGTCTTGCCTGTCATCCTCTGTGCTAGCTGAAGATGCTGTTACAATGTATGTGTGCAATTTTTATAATTTTTCAAGCTAGTTAAGAAAAACCAACTGAAGAAGAAATGCTTCCCCAAAGTGGTCTCAGCATATCTGATCCGGGGTGGGGGGCAAACCAGAGCCTGCCCGTCCTGGACAGTCTAAGAAGTGTTCTAACATTTTTTAATGGTTGACAAAAAAAAAAAAACAAAACATCAAAGAGTAGTCTTATGACATGGGAAAGTTACACACAAAATTCAAAGTTCCACGTCATTAACAAAGTCTCCCTGGAACAGAGGCGCACTTGCTCTCCTGCCGGCAGCGTCGGGCCGCTCTGACCCACAGCAGCAGAGCCGAACGGCAGCTAGAGGTGTGCTCACAAAGCCTGAAACACTGACTGTCTGACCACGTGCACAAAGCGTGGGCCAGCGTTCAGGAACCAGAAGACTTCATGTCGATGAGACGCCAGTACCCTCCGAGTTGACCCACAGATTGCAGGCAATCCCCATCAGAGAATCCCGGCTGGCTTCCTCACTGAAACGGACAATCTGCTCTTACAGTTTAAATGGAAATGCAAGGGGCC
Source organism: Cephalophus harveyi (assembly GCA_006410635.1). NCBI lineage: Eukaryota > Metazoa > Chordata > Mammalia > Artiodactyla > Bovidae > Cephalophus > Cephalophus harveyi. The sequence continues at coordinate 102,102 of SJYT01085027.1, read as the reverse complement.
CAGAGTAGCCAAAACTATCTTGAAAAGGAATAAAGTTGGAGGACTCACATTTCACTTGAAATTGTGATAAAAATTAACAGAAGTCAAAACTGTATGGGGTGGGGGA
>SJYT01085027.1:80513-98594 GCA_006410635.1 Cephalophus harveyi | reverse complement strand
AAGAGTTGACTCATTGGAAAAGACTCTGATGCTGGGAGGGATTGGGGGCAAGAGGAGAAGGGGACGACCGAGGATGAGATGGCTGGATGGCATCACGGACTCGATGGACGTGAGTCTGAGTGAACTCCGGGAGATGGTGATGAACAGGGAGGCCTGGCGTGCTGCGATTCATGGGGTCGCAAAGAGTCGGACACGACTGAGCGACTGAACTGAACTGAACCAAGAACATTATGAAGAACTGTCACAATGCAACTAGAAAAAGACAATAATTCAACTTAAAAAATGGGAAAGAATGAGGATAGGGACTTACAAGTACAAAAAACAAAGCTGGGCACCGATCACTGTGGAACTCCCTCACATGGACCTCTTTTCATCTCATAATAAATTCTGACCTGTTTAAGTAACTGCACAAGAGTTTTCTGCTATTTGCAGTTGAATACAACCCTAAACAATAACACCAACTATGGCTAAATCATGCTCAGCAGAGAAGAACAAGTCCTGCTGGTTTCACCTTCAAAATTCAGCCATTTCCCACCTTGCCCCTGCCAACAGAATTCACCATCATCTCGCACCGGATCACGTCACCAGCTTCCTAACTGGCTTCCTGCTGCTGCCCAGGCTGTCTGTCAACTCAGTTCTCAGCCAGTATTCATTTAAAAACGGAACTCAAATCATTCCCTCCTCTGACCAAACCCTCCAATGACATCCCACCTCACTTAGAATAAATGCCACTGTCTTTATTCCATCTGGAAGGGATTACTGATCTGGTGAGGCGCGCTCTCTGTCTCTACACACACACGTTATCCAGGTAGGGTACACAAGGAAGAAGTGCAACAGCGCTTGCCTCTGGGATTGGAGTTAGGTACTCAGGAGAAAGGGACGGGAGAGAGACATTTTAATTACCTGTCTGCAATTTTGGAATTTGTATCATGTTAATATATTGTTTACGCAAAGATGACAGGCTAAATTTTAAAAATAAGTCAATCATATGTTTCCGTACAATAAAGTAATGAAACGTCTACTTTGTCAAGCTGGCTTAAGAAAGAAACCTCTTCACATCCATATTTTGAAGGAGACACCATATTCAGGCTCTGTGAAGTCAGCATAAGAAGCAGAACGCATAAGTTTAGACTGACCAAGTCCTGGGACAGCAGACGGGGATGGCAGTGAGACCTTCCTTCCCACCCAGAGCCCTGCCTAGTGCTTCCAGTCTGTATACAAGATCCACGAGATGCCAAGATTCGTAAACTTCTCTGACTCCTACCTCCACGGAGAACTATGCTAAGTCTGGAATGGGTCATGGTTATAAATTACTTGCTGCAGAGAAAAGTCAAGTTGTTAGATTTTCTTTTTTCTCAAAGTATCCAAACAGGTTTTTCACCTTTTAGCAGAAAAAGCGCTTTACTGCTACACTTTAACAGATAAGCCAAAATGACTCTCCAAATACTTACTTCCTGATTAAACCTCAGGACACAGCAAGGAATCATTATCAGAAACAAAGACGAAAACATTACTAAAAATGAATCCACCTTAATATTAAGGTGAACTTATTCAAGGGGCTGCTTCCCGAAAACTGTCCTCATTAAATGACCTCTTGAACAAATCCAGATGAGAAATAAAAAGCCCGCACATGAAAGAAAGGCCTGAAGGGCACACCCTGACCTCTGCGGAAGACCCAAGACTTCAGGGAAAAGCATTCGGGCTCTGTAAGAAGGTGACATCAAATGGTCTCTCTTCTTGTTTCGAAAATTTCCCTAGCACAAGCGCCGAACANAAATGACCTCTTGAACAAATCCAGATGAGAAATAAAAAGCCCGCACATGAAAGAAAGGCCTGAAGGGCACACCCTGACCTCTGCGGAAGACCCAAGACTTCAGGGAAAAGCATTCGGGCTCTGTAAGAAGGTGACATCAAATGGTCTCTCTTCTTGTTTCGAAAATTTCCCTAGCACAAGCGCCGAACAACAGTACCAGGTCGCCTGCGACAGGTTCCGGCCAGCGTGACTGCGATGCACGTGAAGTGTACGTCGCTCGCCCCGGCGATTAGCCTCTCCCTCGGCAAGCCGTGATTTATTTCCAATTGCAGACAAACAATAAACTTCAGTCCAGTCTTCCCAGTACTGAAGTCCGTTTTATTGATTCCTGTGTGTTAATAACAACCATCTAGGCTCAGTTCACACTTACGGGCGACCACCGCTCATTTAAGGGGCCTGCCTGCAGACCGACGAGAACTGAGACAAGCCGGTCTCTTCTCGACACTTCATTCTTCTGCTGCGACCCCCTAACTCAACGAAAAGCCCCGAGGCTGCGAGCAGACAGGCCCGACGGAGCCCCGGGCTGTTTAAAGGGGGCCCCGCCAGAGGCTCCCCACTGGACCGCGCGCTCCCCCGCCCTCCAGTCCGACGTCCCCGGGCAGGAGGTCACCGCCGTCCCGCACCACTCTGCCTCCGCGTTCCCGGCTCCCCGCGGAGCGCCAGGCGCAGCCCTGCTCCCCTCAGAGCAGGAGCGCGGCCGCGGCGGGGGCGGGGGGTGGACGCGGCCTCGGCTCGGCCGAGTCCTGCTCACAACGCAACCCCGGTTCCTCCCGCACTGGGCAGCCGGGAGGGCAGAGGGCCGGGGCCGCCCCCGTGCCGCGGCGGCAGGCTGGCGCAGGCCGGGGAGGGCTGGGGCCGAGCTGCGGCCGGGCAGCACTCACGGTCGGTGCAGCGGCTCCTCGGCCGCGGCGGGGCCAGGCGGCGGCGGCGGCGGCGGCGGGGGCGGCTGAGGCGGCGGCTGCGCCTGCGGCGGCGGCTGCGGAGGCTGAGGCGGCGGCGGCTGCTGCTGCTGCTGCTGCTGCTGGAAGGATTTGAGGGACTCGAAGGCCTTCATCAGCTTTTCCAGGGTCGCCATGGCGGCCTGCCGCCCCGCGGGGACAGCGCCCGGAGCCCTCGGGCTGGCTCGCGGCTCCGCTCAGCAGCGCGGCAATGAATGAGGCTCGAGGCCGAGGGCAGGAACGGAACGCGGGCGCTCGGCCATCTTGGGCCTGTCCCGGCAGCCCCCTCGGCCTTACGCCCCGCGACGCTCCGCCGTCGGGCGAGGCGGGGCCAGGCAGGCGGGATTGACAGCCGGAGGCGGAGGCCTCCACCAATGGCCAGACGCCGCGCCCGCCCGGCTCGCCGCGCCCGCGGTATCGCCTCCTGGAGCCGCCGAGGCCACGGACGTCAGCGCGCTCTGCCCAGGAGAGAACGAGGGGCGCGGCGCGGAGGTGAGGCTCCAACAGCGGGACCTGTCTCTTATACACATCTGGCGCGGCGGTTGTGAGCCTCCGGCTCGCCAGCGAAGAACCCGCTAGGCGAGGAGCCCCCACGCGACGCCCGCGGGCTCGGAGCCGGAGACCCCGCGAGGGAGCCTGCCCACCCAGCGTCCCGGGCGGAGGGAGAGCTCACGGGACAGCCCTGCAGAGGAGGGAGGGGAAGTGGTGCGCCTCGGTCGGAGCCAGGGCACTCTCAGGTGGAGCCCAGGTGTGGTCCCCGGAGACGGGCACATCCCTGGAGGGTCACTGCGCAGCCCGAGGAAGAACCGAGGGGCCTGGGGCTGGCCGGAACCTGCCTGGTCTGCGCCTGCTGCCCCGAGAGGCCGTGGCTGGTATAGCGAGAAGCAGCTTTGGCCCCCGAGGTCCCCCAGCGGCATGACCGCCTGACCCAGGAGGAGGGTGTCCCGCTCCTTGGCCGAGGCCGGCTGGGCGGGCGGGCCCGGGGCTCCAGAGCCTCACCACCTGGAGCGGGGGCCCTGACCAAGCAGAGGAGTGGCACGTGGGCGACCCCCAGAAGTCCCCCGTTCTGGGCCACAAGCCACATCTCCACCTGATTTCAGAGCCTGTTTTCCCAAGGCAGCCAGGTGAGTGGAAACCAGCACTGCCGCAGGAAACCTTGTCCCCAAGGGAACAGCGATGGCCCCCTTCAGGGCAAGGACCTCAGAGAAACATGCCACCAGCCTTGGGGTCCCGGTCCCCTGATGGTATGTACATAACAGCCCTTGTCCACAGGACAGGCACAGTGGCTGAGCTCCAGGCGGTCAGGTACTGTGGTTGGCAACACCCTGAGTGTGGGCTGTCACTGGTTCTTGCTCCTGATGAAAGTTTACATATTAAGGTCAGACAAAAAAAGTTAAACAGAAAGCTCTCTGTGCTATCTGCCTTACCCATTAACCAGACCTCCAAAGACAGGAGAGCCACCTGGACTGCAGAGATCAACCTTCCTTCCTTCTGACCTAGCAGTGCAACTTCTCACAAGATTAGCATTCTTTCCCAGCTCTGTAGGGGGTCGTAATGATTTATTGCTCAGTTTGCAGTTTACCTATATCCTTAGTGAACTTTGATATATGGTCCTTTGTCTCAAAACTGTATAGGATTGTGCCTTGGGCTTTTAACAGGCTCTCTCAAAGCTTCAGAGAGTTTGTCTCCTGAGTTATAATCTTCACTTTATTTTTTTAAATTCAAAATTGTTTTTAATTGAAGGATTATTGCTTACAGAATTGTGTTATGTCAGACCTCAACATGAATCAGCCATAGGTATACATATATCCCCTAGCTTGAATAAAATTTAACTTGTTAATTGAATTTTCACTGACACCTCTAACAGTGTAATGGGCAAAGGTGGCGCCCCTGGATTTACGTTACAGAGGACTGTGCCTTCCCTCCAGCTGGCGGTCCATGCCCTCTCAGCTTGCACATGTTCTTGAAGCCAGCTGCCATGGTGGGAGGCCCGGGTGGCCAGCAGCCCAGGGAGGACTAAATCCTGCCGACATCACAGGAGCTTGGAGGCAGATCCCTGCCCCGTCCAGCTCTCAGGGGAGAGGCACATGGTACCTGAAGGCAGGCTTTCAGGAGACCAGAGAGTGAAGGACCTCGTTAAGCTGTGCCCAGAGTCCTGACCGCAACAACTATGACATCCCATGTGGTTGAGCCACCGTGTAATTGGCAACAGACAATTGTATTCGTTTGCTGGGGCTGCTATAACAAAGCCCCACAGACTGGGAGGCTCCAACAGCGGGACTGTATCTTCTCATTGTCCCGGAGGAGGCAGAACTCCAAGGTGTGAGCAGGCTAGCTCCTGCAAGGCCTCTCTCCTTGCTGTGTAGATGGCCGTCTTCTCCCTGCGTCCTCTCGTGTTCTTCCTTCTATGCGTTGTTGTTTAGTCGCTGAGCCCCGTCCGGCTCTTTTGAGACTTCACGGACCATAGCCCAGCAGGCTCCTCTGTCCATGGGATTTTCCAGGCAAGAGTACTGGAGTGGGGTGCCATCGCCTTCTCTGCATTTTATCTTATTCACACCATTAAAGACACTTTCTCCAGCTACAGTCTCATTCTGAGGTGATGGGGGTTAGGACACAATATGTGAATTTCCAGGGGACACAACTCAGCCTCTGCAGAGGCTTCCCCGCTGGTCCAGTGGCCTTCACCTTCCAATGCAGGGGGTGTGGGTTTGACCCCTGGTCTGGAAACTAAGATCCCACCTGCCTCATGGCCAAAAACCAGAACATAAACAACAGAACCAATATTGTATTAACAAATTGAGTAAAGACATTAAAGCTGGTCCACATCAAAAAAGAAAAATCTCATCTGCCGAGAATTTACTATAATCCTGATAAGAAATCTTACTGGAAAGCCTGTTAAAAGGAACTGTCAAGAAGGCAGATTTTTTTTTTTTAATCAGGGGAAAGTCTGGCAGTCCCAGAGTAAGCAAAGATGACACAGCTGGGGAGGCAATTTGGCCTGTTGTCGCCAAAGCCTGAGAGCTGGACTAGAAAGAAGGCTGAGTGCAGAAGAACTGATGCTTTGAACTGTGGTGCTGGAGAAGACTCTTGAGAGCCCCTTGGACTGCAAGGAGATCCAACCAGTCCATCCTCAAGGAAATCAGTCCTGTGTGTTCATTGGAAGGACTGATGCCGAAGCTGAAGCTCCAATACTTTGGCCATCTGACGCGAAGAGCTGACTCACTGGAAAAGACCCTGATGCTGGGGAAGATCGAGGGCAGGAGGAGAAGGGGGTGACAGAGGATGAGATGGTTGGATGGCATCACTGACTCAATGGACATGAATTTCAGCAAACTCTGGGAGATAGTGAAGGACTGGGAAGCCTGGTGTGCTGCAGTGCGTGGGGTCGCAAAAAGTTAGACACGACTTAGCAACTAAAAAGCAGTTCCAAAGCCTTAAGATGGACAATGCCTCTGAACAGCAAATATACTCTGAGTACTTTATCCTCAACAGAGAATCAAGGGTGTGTCAGGATGGTCACTTATAGCAACATTTAGGACAAAAAGAAGCAAATGTGGGACAGAAAGAGACTGGCTCACTGAAGCACAACATATCCATATGACAAAACTGCAGTTGTCCAGATCTTGCTTTAGAAGAGCATTCCTGGCACAGAAAGGTGTGCAGTGTACTAGCAGGCTACACTCCTGTGCAGAGTGTGATCCCCGCCCCCAGACCGTTTTAAATAAAGGCAACACACACACACACACACACACAGAGACCTGATCGGGGGCTTCCCTGGTGGTCCAGTGGCCACCCTCGGTGCTCCCAGTGTAGGGAGCCTGGGTTCAGTCCGTGGCCAGGAAACTAGATGGCACAACTGAAGGTTCCGCATGCCACAGCGAAGAACCAGTGCGGCCAAATAAATAATTTAAGAAAAAAGAGCGAGCTGATCACCAAGTCTCTAACAGTGACTCCAAGCGTGGAGATTACAGGGGATTCATACCCTAATTCAGGTGCATTTCTGTATTTTTCAAATCTTTAGCAATGAGTGTGTACTATTCAGGGGAAAAACCATGTAAAAGAGGTGGTTTGGGTGGAGAACTGAAAACGAAAGAGTACCAACACACTTGTGACCGATTCTGCCCAGGGGAGAAAAGGAGGTAAGTAAACAAGCCCACACTTCCCCACAAATGGGGTACACTCCAGCTGAGGGGCTGGCACCTGCCGGAATTCCAAAACCAGGTAGCAGCTCACTGTGGGTGGGGCCTTGGGCCAGAAAAGGAAGCCGTGAAGCAGAGTCAGGACTGTGGGGCCGAGCGGACTGGCAGCTCCTGACGGCGCCTTGCTGGTCCCCCGCCCATCTCCCCCCAACCCAGGGGATCCTCTCCCACTGTAGAGGGTACTATTGCCACGCACTTTCATTCCGTGTAAACACACACACGGCAAAAGACATAGCCCTGGTCACTGTTGTTCCGAACAATCAGCTCGTGTTTAAGCTGGCTGCCAGGCGTGCCTCTCACTACTCTTCATTCCCGCTTGCATCTCTGGTCTTCCATCGCAGGGCCCTTTTCCTCCTCCTGCTCATCTGCTCACCTGTGTCTGACTCTTGGCAACCCCATGAACTGTAGCCCGCCAGGCTCCTCCGTCCATGGGAATCTCCCAGGCAAGGATACTGGAGTGGCTTGTCATTTCCTTCTCCACGGGATCTTCCCGACCCGGGAATCGAAACTGCATCTCCTACACTGCAGGAGGATTTGTAGCCACTGAGCCACCAGGGAAGCCCACTCGAATTTATCTTTCCAAAGCGCGCTGTGTCATGCTGTGCAGTTCCAGTTTCCCGCCAAGACTGTCAAGGTTTGCAAGTTCTCCCCTTGAACGTAGTAAGCACAGTTGTCTAAGCATCTTGGACTTCCCTGGTGGCGTGGTGGATAAGAACCCGCCTGCCAGTGCAGGGGACGGGGGTCCCAGCCGAAGGATCTAGAGCCTATGCTCCCTGGCAATGAGAAGCCCTCCTCTCACTGCAACTAGAGAAGAGCTTAAGCAAAGCAACGAAGACCCAGAGCAACCATAAATAATTAAAAAAAAATTTTTTTAAGAGCCTGTGTCTCATATTGAAGAAGGCAATGGCACCCCACTCCAGTGCTCTTGCCTGGAAAATCCCATGGGTGGAGGAGCCTGGTAGGCTGCAGTCCATGGGGTCGCACAGAGTTGGACATGACTGAGCAATTTCCCTTTCACTTTTCACTTTCATGCATTGGAGAAGGAAATGGCACCCCACTCCAGTGTTCTTGCCTGGAGAATCCCAGGGACGGGGAGCCTGGTGGGCTGCCATCTCTGGGGTCGCACAGAGTCGGACACAACTGAAGCAACTCAGCAGTAGCAGCAGCAGCTCATATGTTTCCATTATCTAGAGCCTCCAAGGGAACGTTTTTCCTGTTTGTAATGCCTACTAAATTCGTTCTTTTGCCTCACCTCATGTGCTTGCTTATCTTTGATTACATCCTGGACATTGTATCTGAAAACCATTACAGAAGCGATTTGTAGCTTAGGGTGCTCTCTTCCTCCAGGCAAGATTTCTGTTTGCGATGTTCATCTCCTTGGGGCATTAGAAGCCCTTGGCCATCTTGATCCACGCCCTGCTTTTGGAGTCCTCTGGACCACCCATTTTAGCAAGCTGGGTTACTTCCAGGTCACCCTTATCCTTGAGGGCTGGGCCCTGCGGTGGAGTGTGAACTGACTGGGACCCCAATCTCGGCATGCCCTGGACCAGATGTTTGTTCTCCTAGCCCCGAGATTAGCTCAGCCTTTCAGGGGTCTCAGGGCTCCCAACCCCCCGCACAGGAGCAGCCCTGCTACCGGGCTCATCTCCCCAGGTCCTGCCTTGCCCTGACTCTCAGTTGCTTACTCTCTCTCGACACGTATTCACCAGGGAGGTAGTCCACCCTTGCTGTGCAGGGAGGTTCCTCCTACAAACATGATACAGGATGCTACTGAGGGTGGCCATCTTCCCGTTATTCATTTTATGAGTGCCTCTGGAGTAAGCCCTCCTCAAGTAAGATGCTGTCTATGCGTGATAAATGTATTTTATGATGCTAAAGAAGAATTGACTGATTTATAGTTTATCCCTGAAAAACCATAGGGCTTCCCTGCTAGCTCGCTGGTAAAGAATCCACCTGCAATGCAGGAGGTCCCGGGTTGATTCCTGGGTCAGGAAGAGCTCCTGGAGAAGGGCTATGCTACCCACTCCAGTATTCTTGGGCTTCCCTGGTGGCTCAGCTGGTAAAGAATCTGCCTGCAATGTGGGAGACCTGGGTTCGATCCCTGGGTTGGGAAGATGCCCTGGAGAAGGGAATGGCTACCCACTCCAGTATTCTGGCCTGGAGAATTCCGTGGACTATATATGGTCCATGGGGTCGCAAAGAGTTGGACACGACTGAACTGAACTGAGCAACTTTCACTTGAAAAAACATGGGTTTGAAATGCATAAGTCTACTTATATGTGGACTTTTTTTCAATAAATGCCATAGATCACAGGACTGACTATAAAATTATATGCAAATTTTCAACCCCAGCAAGTGTTGTGAAAAGGTCAACTCCATTTTATCAACTATAAAAAGTGGGTTGAATTTGGTCAAATGCCTTTATGAAAATTACCTATTTTTCCTTTGGATCTATTAACATGGTTTATTATGTTACTCGGAGAAGGCAATGGCAACCCACTCCAGCACTCTTGCCTGGAGAATCCCATGGACAGAGGAGCCTGACAGGCTGCAGTCCCTGGGGTCGCTAAGAGTAGGATACGACTGAGCGACTTCCCTTTCGCTTTTCACTTTCATGCATTGGAGAAGGAAATGGCAACCCACTCCAGTGTTCTTGCCTGGAGAATCACAGGGATGGGGAAGCCTGGTGGGCTGCCGTCTATGGGGTCGCACAGATTCGGACACGACTGAAGCGACTTAGCAGCATTATGTTACTGGATGTCCTGATATTGAATCATCCATATCTTATCAAAATAAACCCAGCATTTTGATGTGGTCCTTTAAAATGTGCTGCTGGATTCTGTTTGATAATATTTTAGGGCTAATAAAAATTCTGCTCGATAATATTTTAAGGACAATGTGCTTAGTTGCTCAGTCGTGTCCAGCTCTTTGTGACGCCATGGACTGGATGCAGCCCGCCAGGCTCCTCTGTCCATGGGATTCTCCAGACAAGAATACTGGAGTGGGCTGCCATGCCCTCCTCCAGGGGATCTTCCCAACCCAAGGATCAAACTAAGGTCTCCCGCGCTTCAGGCAGATTCTTTACCGTCTGAGCCCCCGGGGAAGCCCTTTGAGGACGGGGCCCCAGAATCTGGTAATATTTTAATGACTTTGTGTTAATAAAAGACATTGGTATAGACATTTTATATAAGGTCTTTGGTAAGATTTGCGTGTCAGTTTATACTTGCTTTATAAAAAGGAGTGGGAAGCTTTCTTCTTTTTCTATGTATTCTCTGGAACATTTAAATGCCATTGAAATTTATCTGCTCCTCAAAGGTTTGCTAACATTCCCCGTCAGATCATCTGAATCTGGTGATTTTCTGAAGGGTAGCACTTTGGCAACTTCATTTCTTATCCTGAAATTAGTCTGTCTAGATTTTCTATTCTACTTATGGTTAATTTTGGTAAATTATGTTTTCCTAGAAATGCATTTCATCCAGGTTTTATGTTTATTTTCATAGAATTGTACACAGTGTTCTGTATCTTTTATTACCTCTCTAATTTACCCCTCTTGTAACTTTGTGTTTCTATTTTCCCCTTTTATTTTTCTTGATTAGGTTAGATATTGATTTAATAGATTTTTTTAGAACAAATGTTTTATCATTTAAGCTGTAGTTTTTCTCTTTTATAGCTATTACTTTCTTTCTTTTTTTCTGCTTTTCCTGAATGTATTTTTCAATCCTTTTGAGTGAGAGGCCAAATTCCTCTATTTTGGGGCACTTAGTTTTGCTGATATTAAAAGCTGTACATCTTCTCCTGGAGCACTGGACTTTAGGTTTATCCCATACATCAGGTGCCTGAGTCTTGTTCTCATCTCTCGAGGTTCTGCAGCTTTGCATTACATCACCTCCTCAGCCCAGGAGGACTTCCTAGAGGTTGGCAGCCAGGGCCTTTTTGTTTTCCGATTTTGTTATTAACTTGTAGGTTTGTTGCATTTGTAATCACATACTCTACTATACTTAAATCTTTTCAATTTTTTGTTAGGATTCCCTTCCCCCTTTTTTTAATGAGGACTTTCCAGACCAAGTCCCTGCTGTTCGGTTCAGCTCCCCGAGCTCTGGACCTTGGATCCCACACAGCAGGTAGCAAGAGCTTCCCAGCGAGCCAGAGGGCAGTGAGGGTGACTGACCATGAACCCAGGGCCTCTGGCAGGGTCACCGGGCCCAGGAGGCTCCCACCTCCTCCCCCAACCAGCTCTCCCCGTCACCTGGTGCTCTGGCTCCGGGAGGCCCTGCCAGGGTGGCACACACCAGGCCACCCCCTGCCCAGCTCCAGCACCAGCGGCTCTGGGGACCCAGCCCCAGAGACTCACAGACATGTTTCCAGCCTGACAGCCATGCCCCAGCCTCAGGGTCCTGAAAACACCCTCTCTCCGAGGGCCGAGGGCCGACAGGAGCGCCCTGAGACGCCCCACACACGGTGGGCGGCAGAATCTCAGCAGGAGGCACGGGAGCTAGGAACACGAATGCAAATGGCCAAGACCTGCTGACCCAGGCTGACGCCCGCCGCCCACCCAAACCCAGAGGAGCTCAGGGGCAGGGGCGGCCCTCAGGTGGGTGAGGAGCAGCAGGGCCCCTTCCAGGCCTCTCCCCTCTCTGTGGGGACACACCGGAACCTTCCGGGCGTCCCAAGTCCTCAAGTGGCCTTTTGTTCAATCCAGCCTTAGTGAAACGCTAGCTCAGGCATGAACGTAGAAAGCGGGACAGACTGCTGAGTCCTTGTGAGGTGAGTCCCACATGTTTATTGCAGGTTGCAGGAAGGACGGGGCCCCAGCACACGCTCCCGTGTGATCTGGCTGCGCAGCGCGTGCTCACCGTCTGGAGGACGCCAGCTTCTTCTTGCTGGAGCCAGCGTTGAAGCAGCCCTGCAACACAGGCAGAAGGCCGGTCAGGCCCCTTCCCGTGCCAGAGGCTAGCCTGCCTCGTATGTGCGTGCGTGTGCAGGCGTGTCCAACTCTGTGACCCATGGGCTGTAGCCCACCAGCCCCCTCTGTACATGGGATTCTCCAGGCAAAAATACTGGAGTGGGTTGCCATGTCCTTCTCCGGGGGATCTTCCCGACCCAGGGATCGAACCTGGGTCTCCTACACTGCGGGAGTCTTTACCACTGAGACACCAGGGAAGACTTAACTGCACAGAAAACTCTGTGGGGAGCAAGTGCTGACTTCCAGGCAAGCAAAATCCTTAACCATCCCCTCCCATTTGCTTTATGTGGTGCAGGACGCCCGATTCAGCAGAGATGGGCGCTGGTGCGTCCCGCTCCCCCAGCTCACACGGCTCGCCCCATCCCACGCCCACCGCCCACTGAGCTCCTCTGAGCAGGCAGTGTGGAGGGTCCCCCTCGCGGTATGTGAGACCCCACAGCGTGGACTCAGCGACGCCTCCCGCTGAGACACCCAGAGGAGCTCGGGTTAACTGCTGCCCAGCCTCCCACGCTGAGAGGAGACCTGGTCACATTCTCTGGGTTTATACTAAGACACGATGGATGAGATGTTTAGTGGATGACCGAGGCAAAAATCCCTCTGGAGTGGACAGGGTATACGGCAGGATGATCCACTGGTCCAAGGAGACTTGGAAACCACTCCTGAGTTTAATGCTACCACAGAAAGCCTCTCCAAACACTCTTCCACATTCAAAGGAGAATCAGCTTTCCCTGTGATCGCGGGTGAATGACACAAAGCTCTGAGAAGCAGAACACCACCAGGCAGAAACTGAAAGGGCTTTCATTCTTTTACGTTGGTTCTTCGGAATGCTTCATGAGCCTAGTATGAAATGCGTTGTCATGGACAGCGGGGTCTCTTTGCGAGTGCTGGAGCCATTTCTTCCTGTGCGATCAGGACAGAGTGCATACCAATAGCAAACATCCCTGGGAGGGCTCTTCTCGCCAGCTCAGACACACCGCGTGGGTAGGTGGCACACCGTGTGCATTTGCTCACACAACAGGCGCTGCAATCACACAACAGGCACTGCAAAAACAGTGCTGAACACGGGAGGCCCTGGCGCGCTGGAGACACCCCGTAGCAGGCCACGCTAAGGCAGGAGCAGCACAGCGAGCGCACCCTTACCCCTCTGGAGAAGAGTCTGCGGAAGAAGCCTCTCTTCTGCCTGGGAACTTGCTGACTCATCTTCTCATCTGGCTCTAAAACCACAACTGGCTCGTTTTCACTTTCGTTGATGTCCTTGAAACATTCAGACTCGATCATCTGCACCCACAGAAGGGCAGGACACAGAAGTGACGGAGGTCCGCGTCCCCCCGTCCCCAGCCCAGCGCTTAGCAGCCACTCTGCTCCCGTCCCCGGCTCCCAGTACCCCTGCTTCCTGACCTCCTCCTGGGGTAGGCCACGTGGCTGCCATTGTGACCCCCCCCCCCAAAGCATGACCTGTGGGAACTCAGGGAGCAGGACACAGGTTGGCAGGTGCCCAGCGGACCCCAGAGCCACCTCTGTCCCCTTCCCAAGGGGCCAGGGGCAGCTTCTCAAATAATTTTACCTCCAAATATGCGCACATGCGCACACACACACACAAATGGATATGTGTGCAAAGCAGCTAAAGAGCCATTTCACAGCAGAAGCTGTTCACTTCTCGGGGGCAGTAGGGAGCTGCGGCCTGCACCGCGGGGACAGCACCTCGTTCTGCCAGGGGATGGACACGCAGCCCGTGACAAACTCGCTGTAGAAGCAGCTGTCCGTGCTGTCCAGTTGGATGCCCCGCACCGCGGAGAACTGCTCGATGTCCAAGATGTTCTTGCAGTAAACCGCCTGTGGCTGTCGGCAGGAACAGAGGCGTGGCTGAGGGTTTCCCCCATCACGCTCGTGACGCCCGAGGCTCACACAGCTGCGTGCCTCCGCTCCGCACTCTCATAACTCTCAGAGCCACAGGCCCCTGCTCACCCACCACGCTCGGCCCTTTCTTTTCTGCATGGAAGCTGGGTCACAGCAGAGGCCGGGGATGGAGGAGGGCAGACAGGATGCTCTCGCTGGGACAGGAGCCAGGCCCACAGCCCCGCCCACACTCATAGCTGGGGGTGCGTGGGAGCCGGGCCGCCGCCTCTGGAGTGGGAATCGAGGGCGGGACCCCCTGAACCCCGGTTAGGACTTGGCCATCCCACGAGGAGCTGGGAGTCCTGGGCAGGGCGGCCCTCAGGGGGCTCTAGAGGGGACCAAGGGGAGCACTGAAGTCATAGGTCAGAACCCTGTCCTGCCCCCACACCAAACCACCCGACACTTGTCTCGGACGCCACTGTTCACGGCCCCAGCCCCTGGTTACGTGCAGGAACCGCCTCACGACAAGCCTGGCGCCGCTGCCCCTTGCTCCACGCACCACCCGGCGTGCCCTCCCTCCGCCTCGGGATGGCCGCCCTCCCGGCCTCCAGTCCACGGCTGGCAGTGCCCAGCGCCCGGTGGGAAAGGCTCCGAGAGGCCCCGCCAGTTTCCTCATCCTGCAGCCCGTCTGGCCGCCTGGCTCAGTGAATCCAAGCAAGTTCTCGCGAGACTCTGAGGCCTGGAGCCGAGGCTCAGGAGCCACACTTTGCGAGGAGTCACTCGGAGGACCAAGCTGTGGCCTCGGCACAGCCCATGTCAACACAGTGAGTCCTGACGCACAGAGCCCGACGGCTGGAACGGCATGTGTCAGGTCCATCACGGAACGTTTCATATAAACACAGTGAGTCCTGACGTGCAGAGCCAGACGGCTGGAACGGCATGTGTCAGGTCCATCACGGAACGTTTCATGCAAAGATGGGCACAATGAAGGACACAAACCGTATGTACTAACAGAAGCAGAAGAAATTAAGAAGAGGCGGCAACAAGGCACAGAACTGTACAAAAAGGTCCCAGTGACCCAGATAACCACGACGGTGTGAGCACTCACCTCGAGCCAGACTCCTGGAGCGTGAAGTGACCCAGATAACCACGACAGTGTGGTCACCCACCTCGAGCCAGACTCCTGGGGTGTGAAGTGAAGGGGGCGTCAGGAAGCATCACTGTGCACAAAACTAGTGAAGATCATGAATTCCAGTTGAACTATTTAAAGCCTAAAAGATGATGCTGTGAAAGTGCTGCACTCAATATGCCAGCAAATTTGGAAAACTCAGCAGTGGCCACAGGACTGGAAAAGATCAGTTTTCATTCCAATCCCAAAGAAAGGCAATGCCAAAGAATGTTCAACACCCCACCCCGCAACGCACACATATAGTTGCACTCATTTCACATGCTAGCAAGGTAATGCTCAAAATCCTTCAAGTCAGTCTTCAACAGTATGTTAACAGAGAACTTCCAGTTGTACAAGCTACATTTAGAAAAGGCAGAAGAACCAGAGATCAAATTGCCAACATCTGTTGGATCATAGAAAAAGCAAGAGAGTTCCAGAGAAACACCTACTTCTGCTTCATTTACTTCATTTGTTGTGGATCACAACAAACTGTAGAAAGTTCTTCAAGAGATGGGAATACCAGACCACCTTACCTGCTTACCGAGAAACCTGTATGCAGGTCAAGAAGCAACAGTTAAAACTGGACATGGAACAACAGACTGGTTCCAAATAGGGAAAGGAGTACATCAAGGCTGTATGTTGTCACTCTGCTTATTTAACTTCTATGCAGAGTACATAATGCGAAATGCCAGGCTGGATGAAGCACAAGCTGGAATCAAGATTGCCGGGAGAAACAACATTAGCAAATGACACCACCCTTAAGGCAGAAAGCGAAGAGGAACTAAAGAGCCGCTGGATGAAGGTGAAAGAGGAGAGTGAAACAGCTGGCCTAAAACTCAACATTCAAAAACCTAAGGTCATGGCATCTGGTTCCATCATTTCATGGCAAATAGCTGAGGAAACAATGGAAACAGTGAGAGATTTTATTTTCTCAGGCTCCAAAATCACTGTGGACAGTGACTGCAGCCATGAAATTAAAAGACGTTTTCTCCCTGGAAGAAAAACCATGACAAACCTAGACAGCACGTTAAAAAGGAGAGACATCACTTTGCTGACAAAGGTCTAGATAGTCAAAGCTATGGTTTTTCCAGTAGTCATACATGGATGTGAGAGTTGGACCACAAAGAAGGCTGAGCACCAAAGAATTGATGCTTTTGAACTATGGTGCTAGAGAAGACTCTTGAGAGTCCCTTGCATAGCAAGGAGATCAAACCAGTTAGTCCTAAAGGAAATGAACCCTGAATATTCACTGGAAGAACTGATGCTGAAGCTGAAGCTCCAATACTTTGGTCACCTGATGCAAAGAGCCGACTCACTGGAAAAGACCCTGATGCTGGGAAAGACTGAAGGTGGGAGGAGAAGAGGACGACAGAGGATGAGATGGTTGGATGGCATCACCGACTCAACGGACATGAGTTTGAACAAACTCTGGGAGAGAGTGGAGGACAGGGGAGCCTGGCGTGCCCCAGTCCACGGGGTTGCAAAGAGTCGGACACAGCTGAGCGCCTGAAGAACAACGACAGGTTCATCATATCCCACAGAATGAGCGCATCTCCACACTTCCTAGTTCGCCTTCGGAGCCCAAGGCCACCGTGGGGGCGCTCCTCCCAGCTCCGAGCTTGAGGGCCCTGCCAGGCTCTGGGGATGTAACCCTCCATGGCCCCACAGCACACTCACCACGGCTGCTCCAGGGCCCGCAGCGCCAAGCCAGGACCCGGTGAGACCCAGCGTGGGGAGGCACATTCAGGACTAAAGAAGCAAGGGTGCCAGCTGTGACAAGGGAAGGGCCCTTGCGGGGTAGCTGGGGAGGGTCAGGGCTGCCCAGGTTCCTGGCGGGGCAGCGACCTGGGGGGGTGGCTGCAGCTCGGGCGGCAGAGGGGCCAGGAGGGCCAGAGAGGACAGGCCACTCCGTTGACCTTGACAACACACTTACGTCAGGGTGGAAAGGCGGGTCTAACATGTGGGCCTCCAGCCGCGTGAAGTTGATGTCCCTGAACACGGGGTGTTCCTTGACTTCAGCCGCCCCTTCGCCCCTGCAGCCCAGGCGCTGCTCGGGATCCTTGGTGAGTAACTGTGAAGGAGCACAAATGAGTCAGCCAAAGCTCCCAGGATAAAAGGAAACGCCCGAATCTCCACAATCATGGCCAAAGAATTAGGGAGGCAAAGAGCACCTCCAATGAAACAGTCACACAGATTTCAAAGAATCAACCAAACCTCATCACTGCAGATTTTACAGATTTAAAATACGTAACGCTTCCAAAAGGAGTTCAAACTAAAGTTCTGCCTCTGAGCTATCAAAAAAATTAAAAGTTGAATGAATAAATCCTTAACAAAAGTTTAGTTCAGTTCAGTTCAGTCGCTCAGTCGTGTCCGACTCTTTGCGACCCCATGAATCGCAGCACGCTAGGCCTCCCTGTTCATCACCATCTCCCGGAGTTCACTCAGACTCATGGCCGTCGAGTCTGTGATGCCATCCAGCCATCTCATCCTCGGTCGTCCCCTTCTCCTCCTGCCCCCAATCCCTCCCAGCATCAGAGTCTTTTCCAATGAGTCATTAAAATGCTATCATATTTTAGCTAATATTGCTATATATTTCCAGGTCAGGTAAGTCCTAAGGGACCAAAAGTAAAGGTAGTGAAATAATCCTCCTTTAAATATAATTTTGTTTATTGATGAAAAAGATTGTTTTTGGAAATATTCTTTGTAAACAGATCTCCTGGAGCTGGACTTGCTTCTATACTTAGTCATTTGGATAGTGAAGGAGGTAGAAGAAAGAAGAGAATAGGTCTTTGCCAGCTTATCCTATAGCTATAGACAGTAGAGACCATAGTTCTCCATTTGGGTATCTTCTAAAGTACCAATGTTTACTGTGGACAATGTGCAGTCCTTATTTTCTGTTTAAGATTATTTGACTCCTTAAGGTGACAATGAATAAGAAAAACAGGAGTTTGTAAATTAGCCAGTTTCTAGACATCTTTTGTTATAATTGTGATATCTTTATGTAGAAAAACAAGCATCTTGAGCAAAAAATTGTTCAACAAGCTGAGTACATACTTCAGGGCTTATACTTTGGGCTGGCAGCAGAGGGCCAGAAATACAAGGAAAGGGATTATGAAGTTGTGTTCTTGTTTATAATTTGAGTTCATCCACTGATGCATGAGGGC
>SJYT01085027.1:67374-77972 GCA_006410635.1 Cephalophus harveyi | reverse complement strand
GGGGGAGGGGCCCGGGGGTGATTCTCAATAAACCCTCCTGAATGCAAACCAAGTTTAAAGTTCGCTCAGGAAACCCTTCACGTTAGCTTAAGAGAAGTGACAAGGAGAGCTTTTCTCTCTCCCTTACTGCCAGGACGTTCTTGTGGAGACAGTGGCAGATACGGGGCCGCCATCAAGTCAGGCGCTGCAGAGTGCCCTGAATCAAGGATCTGTTGCCTGTCAGTGCCCCGTGTGGTTGGCCAGGACCCGGCGCTGTCCTGCCCTTCAGCAGCACCTTCGGGGACAGCAAACAATGGCCTCTGCTCTGCTCTGCAGGATCAGGGACCCCGAGAGGAGTCCCCTGCTCAGCCCGACCGGACTGACGGACAGCTGTGCTTCCCCGCCCCCTACCCCCGCCCGAGCCCGACCCACCATGCTGCAGATGGACCTGGCGTCCTCGGAGAACTTCTTGGAGTACTGCTCTATCTCTTTGTTCACTCTCCGCTCCACCTCCTCGCGCTTAACCTTCTCTTTGTATTTTTTGAACGGAGAATGTCCCTCAATCATCTCGTATATCAGACAGCCGAGCCCCCACCAATCAGGACTGAATGTATAGCTCTCAGAGTTGATAACTTCTGGAGCTGCACAACAAACGCAGGAAGTTTAAGTTATCTCCTTGTGCTGAATGGCAAACAACACAATTTAAAGTTAATGCTTGTTACGATACGGATGAACTCTGGAAACGTGAAGCTAACAAGGCAGACACAAAAGGCCGGACAGTGTGTGATTCCACTTGGATGAGGTGGAACAGACAAGTCCATGGGGACGGAAAGTCCATTAGTGGCTGCAAGGCTGGCAGAGAAGGTGAGGAACTGGGCTACCTGCGGGCGGGTGCGGGGCTGAGAAGGTTCTGAAATCAGGGGTGGCAGCTGCACTGCTCTGCCTGAACTGGGGGCCACTGAGAGTCCACTTCAGGCCGGGGGACCGCGTCCAGTGGACACGACTGTGCTCCCACGCAGGCAGTACCGGTTTGACTCCGTATTGAGAACTAAGATCCCACTTGCTGCTGTGGAACAGCCAAAAAGAACATTCGTGGATTTTATGGTATGTTAATTATATTTCAGCAAAGCTGTTGTTAGAAACAGTTCCCACTGTTCACAGAGTATGAAGTGAATCGTCACAGAGTTAACTACTGTGGGAAACGGTGCTCTGTAGGACGAGCCCCTGCCTCTCCATCAGGCAGTCAGGCCCCCAGGCTAAGGCCCCAGCAGCCACAGTGGATGTGAGGGTCAGTGCAAGACTCAGCAGAGGCCCCCGGCTCACTCCTATCAGGGGGCCCCTGCTCGGGCAGAGCCAGGCAGGGGTCCCTGCTCGGAGCTGACCCAAGGCCAGGCCTCCGGTTCACGAAGCCTTCGGAATGACTTGGTCACTTCAGGAGGGGTGTGTGGAGCCAGTGAGGACAGCGAGGAGGCACTGTCCTGTCCTGGCTCTGCTCCGGGCAATAAGGGCAGGTGGAGGCGGGTACAGACCTCAGATACCACTGCACTACCCCACAGTGGGCCAGGACGACCCCAGTCCCTCCACACGGTCAGCTCTCTGCGTCCTGAGGCCGGGAGTGCAGGGAGAACTAGGAGCCCGGTCACGTACCCATGTAGCCCAGCGTTCCAACTCTTCCACTGATCTTCGCCCCTTCTGGGATCTCCAAGGCCAAACCAAGATCTGAAATCCGGACGTGTCCTACATGCGGCCAAACACAACGCCACAAATCACGGGGGCCAGCTGACACTTTGACAATAAATAATGGAGAAAAATCTAAAACACAGGGGTTGAAGTTACAGCAATTCATACTTGGAAACATTTACATCTAAAATTACAGGACGCTTTTTCCTCGGAAGGAAAGCTATGACAAACCTAGACAGCATATTAAAACGCAGAGACATCACTGTGCTGACAAAGGTCCAGATAATTAAAGCTATGGTATTCCCAGTAGTCATGTATGAATGTGAGAGCTGGACCATAAAGAAGGCTAAGCGTTGAAGAATTGATGCTTTTGAACTGTGGTGTTGGAGAAGACTCCTGAGAGTCCCTTGGACTGCAAGGAGATCCAACCAGCCCATCCTAAAGGAAGTCAGTCCTGAATATTCATTGGAAGGAAAGATGCTGAAGCTGAAGCTCCACTACTTTGGCCACCTGAGGCGAAGAGCTGACTCACTGGAAAAGACTGACTGCTGGGAAAGATTGAAGGCAGGAGAGAAGGGGACGACAGAGATGAGATGGTTGGACGGCATCACTGACTCCATGGACATGAGTTTCAGCAGGTTCCAGGAGCTGGAGAAGGGCAGGGAAGCCCGGTGTGCTGCCGTCCATGGGATCGCAAAGAGTCGGACACGACTTAGGGACACGACAACTACAGAAGATACAAACGTGACGCAGTTTTCTTCGTCAACTCAACCACCAGCTTCATTTCATAAACCAAATCCTCCTTAAAGTTTGCAAAACAAACAGCTTCCATATTCAGAATGGACAAATGGTAAATGTACCTTGAAATGTAGAAGAATAGACGACAGCTTTTTTTTTAAACCTAAATTCAATACAAATATCAAGGTCTACTTTACACATGAAAACAGAAAACCTAACATGCTATCTATAACGGAAATGAAGAAGTACTACTTTATACACCAGGGGTCTGGCCCCGGCGTATAAAGAACAAGCACCGCAGCAGCTGCCGCAGAAATGACGCTGGCTGCCTGCACGTGGGCAGGACGAGCAGGGCTACACCACTCCCGGCCACAGCTGGGAGCCACAGGACCAGCCAGGATGGACAAAACGTCTGAGCGGGAGCCCCACGCCGAGGTGCTCTGCTGCGGCAACAGGAGCACCGGCAAAGCCTGGTCAAGCCACACACCTGACCGGGAGCGGGGAATGCACAGAGGCTCCCCAGCCGCTCCCACCGGGACACCTTCCAAGGCTGGGAACAGCTGAACCCAAGAGGGGAGACGTCTGAACCCCTAGTGGCTGCCGTGTGGACACGGTCACCTGGGCAGGTTCCGACGCTCGTGCAGAGACCGACGGAGAAACCGCACTGGAGGTGTGCTTCCTCCTGGGACCGTCAGAAGCCAGAACCAGCCACCCAGGCAAGGGCAGCATGATCTGCCCAAGCTGGACTCATTTCAGGAATGACGGATTCCTTTAACACTGGAAAACCAACTGGTGGATTAATGATATTAAAAAACAAACAACATATAGTCATTTTGGGAGAAAACACACTGATAACATTCAAGTGCCATTTTTTAAAAAGAAAAAATTCTTAAATCTTAATTTCTACAAAAGTACTACAGCATGGATTTCCCTGGTGGTCCAGTGGCTAAGACATCACACTCCCCCGTATCGGTTCCATCCCTGGTTTGGGAAACTGGATTCCACATGATGTGACTAAAGACCCCACGGGATGCAACTAGTAATACAAGATCCGTGTGCTGCAATGCAGACCCAGCACAGACACACAAACAAATATTTAAGTACTACAGCAGATTCCATACTTCATGGTGATACACTGAAAGGCTATCCCTGAGATCAGAAATAAGGAAAGAATTCCTGCTGTTACAACTTCTAGGAAACACTGGGTTGAACGTCCCACCTGGTGTCCCGAGGCAACAAACAGAAACCAAAGGGTCAGGAACTGGAGAGGCAGACAGAGAGTGGGCGTCTGCCAAAGGCATGAGGGTATATGCAGAAAGTCCACAACCTTCCAGAACTGAGTGACTTTAATGAAGGTCACAGCCATAAAACCAATCGCAATGGTAACTGAAAGCACAAACCACGAAAGGAAAAAACTAGAAGATGACTTCACTAACTTGAAAACATTTATATTTTATAAAGGACTGGCATAAAAAATATACAAAGAACGCTTAAAACTCAATAAGGAAAAAAACAATTAAAAATGGGCAGAAGACTTGAAAAGACACATTACCAAACAAGATAAACAGGTGGCAAGTAAGCCCATGAAAAGTGTCGTCAGGGAAATGCAAATCAAACAAGAGCCCACGCCGCACCTGTGAGAACGACCACGCAAGGAGGGCGCGGCCTCACGCCGCTGAGAATAAAGCAAGGTGAGAGGAGAGAAACAAACAGGAGAGGAGATGCTGCTCTCACCGCGAGCTGAGCCGAAAGTCAGAAGCGCCTCTGCCCCCTGCCTAGACGAAGGGGACGACGGGGAGAGCCCGCTCTGCTTCTAGGAGGGCGCCTCCTGCTGCTCTGCCCGACCTGGCCTCACTAAGTGGGAAGTCCACCCTGACTCGAGTCCCTCTGAACAAAGTCTACAGTTGGCGGGAAAGGCTGGCTCACCGTGATCATCAAGGAGGATGTTCTCGGGCTTTAAGTCCCTGCAAGGGAAGGAAACAACACGAAGTCAGTTATTCGGGGCACGGCACCGGGCTGCATCGGTTCCGTCAGAAAGACCCGCAGACACCTCCCTGCTCTGAGAAACGGTGAGCCCGGCAGGTAACGGCGCCTCCATCTGCGGGTCCGTGGGAGCCCGCGTGTCACCACAGCCTCCAGTGGCCACGAGGAGGATGGTGGGGGGTGGGAGGGAGCTCTGCAGACGGCGTGCCCGGCGTGGGCGCAGAGCTCACCGCTCCGTGTGGTGGCGCGGGCTTCACAGGAGGCGATCCAGCCGTGAAACATGCAGCCCAGCAGTGAGGAGTTAGTCCTTGACGAACTCAGCTCCATTTCTCTCACCATTAGACTGTCAAAAAATGTCAACGGCTGGAAATCCCCCGGACGAGAGGACTTCCGTTTTAGGGTCAGACCCTGGCTCTGCCCGCTGTCCTCACCTGGAGGACCCGTGTGCAGCGCCTGCTTCCAGGCTGGGCAGCACTCAGGGAGGCCAGGCCTTGTGGGGGAGCGTGTGACCCGCGGCACTGTTTATCACAGTTCACTGCCAAGTAGGGCAATGCCAAACTTCAAATCCATGTGTGTGTCACCAAAGACTGAAATATCTAAATGTGACCTCTCAAGCTACTTGTTTTTCCCCTTGGTGAGAAATGCAAGCTAGTCTTCAGGGGGTTTCTGTTTAGCTCTGATTTCATGTCTGGCTCTGTCACAGTGGCCCATCTCCCTCAGCACGGCCGCTCCATCTGCAGCCACGTCTCCAAGGACCTGCAGAGGAGGCCGAGGTCAGCAGGACGGAGCAGCCGTTCCGAGGCGCTGGTCCCAGGAGAGTCCCACAGAGCCCCGTGCCAGCTCAGGGGGCGGGGGGCCGCAGACAGTGAGACGCCCTGGGATGGAAACTGCATGCCCAGAAGAGAGCAGAGTGAGGACGCAGGCGTGGGGCTCTGCGTGGAAACCCTTCCTGGGAAGACGTCCCGACACTGACGCTGGTCGCCCTGGGGAGCAGGGGGCGGGGATGGGTGCCCTCTGCTTGCCCTGCCCAGCCACAAGCAGTCTTGTTTTTTCTGCATTTAAAGAGTCCTGGTAAACGCTGTTGACAACAAGGTAACCCTCCTCGACATAGGACGTTCACAGGCACAGCCCCACGCACAGGACAGCCACCTGCCCGCCTCACCCCAAACGTCTCACCGGTGCCCTAAAGCCCCACTGCTCCACACAAGGCCAGCACCGCTCCAGGGCAGCCAACCCAGGGCCCAGCCAGAGACCCAGCGACTCCCGCCCGCCTCCTTGCCTGGTGTGGGAAGCTGCCCTAAGCCACTCCCACTGGCTCTGCAGTCAGCTGTCAATCAACCACCAGTCACCTGCTCCAAAAGGAGGCATGCAGTATGTACTGCATAAAATACTAGTCGGTGGCAGCAACAATGGGCTTCCCAATGGCTCTAGTGGTAAAGAACCCACCTGCCAATGCAGGAGAGGCGGGTTCAGTCCCTGGGTCAGGAAGATCTCCTGGAGGAGAGCATGGCAACCCACTCCAGTATTCTTGCCAGGACAATCCCACAGACAGGGGAGCCTGGTGGACTACAGTCCACGGGTCTCGAAGAGTTGGACACGACTGAGTGACTCAGCACAGCAGTAATGACATCAGCTACCCGCTTTGGCGGGCCCACTGGATACCAAGACATGTGCTTGAGCATTTTACACACAACGTCTCCTGGGACTGTCAACAGCGTCTCCGGAGGGTGTTCAGACACTCTTGGGGTGTAGGTGCCGCTCTTAGAGAGCAGCCATGTCGCTGGATCACTTGGATGCCAGGCGACAAGCTGAGACCAACTCCAAAGTGGCCTGCTCACACCCTGCCCCACACCACACACTGGGCATCTGCCAGGGCAGAGTGCCACAGCTCAGGCTACAGAGCGTTGTCCTTTTTCGAGACTTCCCTAAAAAGCCACTTCCCCGGGAAGGAGCCTGTGGTCCAGTGGCTAAGACTCTGAACTTCCACAGCAGAGGACCTGGGGATCCATCCCTGGTCAGGGAACTAGGTCCCACGCACTACAAACCAGGATCCTGCCTTCCACTACTGAGACCTGGTGCAGACAGAATACGGAAATAGATAAATATTCGAAAAGAATGAACACCCACCCTGTGTGCCTCTTGGTTTTTGATTTTGGAGCTGCTAAAATAGGAGAGCATTTTTATTTGTACCACCTCTGTGCAGAGAGGAAGAGGCTCCCTCTAGGACCTGGTCTGAGGAAAGCTGTCAGTGGTGGTCTCTGAGGAAAGGCAAGGACACAGGCACCTTCCCCAGGAAGCGTGTGTGGGCGCCTTGGAGGCAGAACGGGCCGTCAGAGTCTGAAGGCCATGGCTCATTCAACAGACGCTCGGGGGTGCCTCCTGATGGCAGGTCTCGTGGACGCAGTGGGCACGAGAGACCTGCTCAGCCAGAGGGCAGGCGGGAGCCCGGGGTGGACGGCTGGGGAACAGAACCGTCTGACCAGTGCAGGGAATGCATCTCAACACCAGAAGCAGGCCGAGGCGGCTCAGCCGGACTGAACGGTGACAAGCTCACTTCCTCCAGCAGCCACGTAAGAATCAGAGCTCCTCCAGCCCCCCGTAAGTCCCAGAGTAGCAGCCCGTGCCCCCGCCTTCTGCACAACTCATGGTGGGTGGGACCGTCACCCATCCTGGGAGCTGATCCTCACCTTGGCTCTGGGCCACAAAAGACAAAGAAGAAAAATCACATCAGAATTGGGATGGAGAAGAGGAAGGTCTTCTAGGAAGTGAGCCATCCAGGGGAACCGGCCCCAGGATGGGCAACACGGAGCACTCTGAGGACCAGCCAGGGGAGGGGGCTTCTAGAAAGAGGCCATCTGCACACTAATTCTGTGTGATGGCAGGAGGGGCTGGGAAGAAAGGCCCCTGAAAGGGCAGACGCATGAGCAGGGCAGGCAAGACGACGCTGGACAAGCTCTGGGAGAGGAAGCCCATCTGAGGCGGACATGACCTCGGCCACTGGCCATGGGAAACACAGAGGGATTGGACAAATATGCTGGACTGATCTGGGGACCAGATTCGGGAGGATGTGGGCCAGAGGGGGAGGAGCGGGCAGAGCCCTCGGGAACTGAGAAGGCCAGCTAGACGCACCCACTGGGGGACGAGTGCACATGGCCCACAGGTGGACGCACGGGGCTGAACGCAGGGAGTGGCCTGGGGCCGCCCTGAAGAGTGTCAGCGCCCAGGAGCCCAGCTTCTAAAGGTGGCGGAGGGACTGCTGTCCCTAAAACCCAGATTTATTCATCATACAAAACTAATTCCATCCACGGCATTTAATTTTCCCTACTGAATTCTAAGAGGAAAAAAGTATTAAAATAAGTACAATTATTTCAGAACATTTGTTATTTTGTTGGAACATCGTCCCCAGTTCTCGAAACAACTGTCAAAATATCTAAGGACCTTGGAAACGGGTTCCTCTCGTGCTTGTGAGAGCACAACCAACTTAAATGAAAAGTACTTACCAGAGATAGAAGAGAACTAAAAAGAAGACCGAGGTCTGCCCCTGGTTGGCCATACTTCCAGCATGGTGAGGGCACGGCCCCCACCCCACCAGCCCTCCCGCCCCAGCCCCCACGTGGCCCGTGAGAGCCGCGAGGCAGCCAGACGCTCAGGGCGGACAGGCCTCGATGCCCCGGAGCCCTGCACCCCTACCTGTACACAATGCGCTCCCGCTGCAGATCCTCCAAGCCGCAGCACAGCTCAGCTGCGTAGAAGATGGCTCTCTGCTCCTCGAAGCCGGGGTCGCCCAGGCTGTGAATGTGAAACTTCAGGTCCCCTCCGTTCATAATGGTCATCACCAAGCACAGGGACTTTCTCGTTTGGTATGTGTAGCATAAACTGACCTGAGGGCAGCAGCGTCATAGGAAAGAAAAGGCAACAGCTGCTCGTTCACTGGCGGTGCACACTATTTGCCAGCAACAGTCACACAGTCCGTGTACATTCACAACGAGAGCACCGAAACGCTGCCTGCTGTGGGGAAGTGCACCGGGCACCGTCGCAAGCCTTTACACGGCGAAGAGCTAACAGCTGCTGCACGCTGAAAGCAGAAAGCTTCCTAAGTGCATGCGCGCCCGGTCGCGTCCAACTCTTTGTGACCCCATGGGCTGCAGGCCGCCCAGCTCCTCTGTCCACGGAATGTCCCAGGCAAGAACACTGGAGTGGGTTGCCATTTCCTTCTGCAGGGGATCTTCCCCACCCAGGGATCAAACTCGAGTCTCCCACGTCTCCTGCAGTGGCTGGTGGGTTCTTTGCCGCTGAGCCACTGGGGAAGCCATGTCTAAGTGAGTAGGTGTCAACCTTCACAAAGAACTTGGGGCAGCGCTCCTCAAAGCTACATTCTCGCCGTCGAGCGCCAGCACTCCCCACTGGCGGACTATCTGCGCTCGGTGTGGGAGTCAGTCGCCGCCGTGGAGCAGGGGGTGCAGAGCCGCTCAGTTACCCCAGCGCTTGTGCCTCCAGCCACACGCTGAAGGTGCGGCACTCTCCTGGGGTCTCGCCGCTCGCTCCTCTGCACATGGAGCCCATATACGGGTTTTGTGAGCCTCTCTCGTCAAATGCCTGTCCAAGCTCTTACCCACTTCCCTGGTGGTCTGCAAGTCAGTTTACACGCGTGAGTACACCCGTCCACACCCTTCTGGGATTCTGGCTGGCACTGCGCTTCGCTCGTCTTACCGCCACCACAGCCTGAGCTCCCAGCCCATGGACAGGGCACCCCCACGGTTTGTGGAGGGCAGCTGTAGCTTTTTGTAAATAGTGTTTGACAGTGTCCAGTGTAGAAGTCTTGCACATTTCACTGGATTTTTGTCTAGATTCTGATGTTTCTTAATGCTATTGTAAATGGTTTCAATCGAAGTTTTTCAAACTGCTTTGTATCTAATTGGTGCCCTATCTAATAACTTGGCCCAATTCTCAACCAGTTATCTAGAGACTCTTGGACTGCCAACAGTCAGACTGTGGTGGGGGGTTGGGGAGGGGCTGTGGGGAGGAGGAGATGAACTCAACAGAAGTACCAGTCAGGACCCCCTCAGATCAGCCGTAAGCAGGAAGTAAAGAACAGAATCAAGGGCAAAGGAAAGTATCTCTAGGATCCTGGCGAGAGGCCAGGAGTACAGGAACCAAAATATTCTATTTCAGTAAAATAAACCATAACTATTATCTATGTCCCTTTCACAGTGCTAGACTATAGATTTTGGTATTTGGCGATAGTTACACAAATATGTTTAAAGTGACTCTAAGATGAGCCGATTTTATCAAAGGTTTTCTTGTAAAGCATGTACATAAAGCTGACATGTCACACACAGTTCAGTTCAGTTCAGTCGCTCAGTCATGTCCGACTCTTTGCGACCCCATGAATCACAGCACGCCAGGCCTCTCTGTCCATCACTGACTCCCAGAGTTCACTCAAACTCATGTCCATCGAGTTGGTGATGCCATCCAGCCATCTCATCCTCCGCTGTCCCCTTCTCCTCCTCCCCCAATCCCTCCCAGCATCAGGGTCTTTTCCAATGAGTCAACTCTTCACATGAGGTGGCCAAAGTATTGCAGTTTCAGCTTTAGCATCATTCCTTCCAATGAACACCCAGGACTGATCTCCTTTAGAATGGACTTGTTGGATCTCCTTGCAGTCCAAGGGACTCCAACAGTCCAAGAGTCTTCTCCAACACCACAGTTAAAAAGCATCAATTCTTTGTCGCTCAGCCTTCTTCACAGTCCAACTCTCACATCCATACACGACCACAGGGAAAACCATAGCCTTGACTAGACGGACCTTAGTCGGCAAAGTAATGTCTCTGCTTTGGAATATGCTATCTAGGTTGGTCATAACTTTTCTTCCAAGGAGTAAGCGTCTTTTAATTTCATGGCTGCAATCACCATCTGCAGTGATTTTGGAGCCCCCAAAAATAAAGTCTGACACTGTTTCCACTGTTTCCCCATCTACTTCCCATGAAGTGATGGGACCGGATGCCATGATCTTTGTTTTCTGAATGTTGAGCTTTAAGCCAACTTTTTCACTCTCCTCTTTGACTTTCATCAAGAGGCTTTTTAGCTCCTCTTCATTTTCGGCCATAAGGGTGGTATTATCTGCATATCTGAGGCTATTGATATTTCTCCCGGCAATCTTGATTCCAGCTTGTGTTTCTTCCAGTCCAGCGTTTCTCATGATGTACTCTGCATATAAG